>JAHTLZ010000330.1:19441622-19493696 GCA_023846285.1 Phrynocephalus versicolor | reverse complement strand
GTGTGTGTGTGTGTGTGTGTGTGTGTGTGTGTGTGTGTGTGTGTGTGCATGCACTTTGCTTTTCATATACAGTGGACCCTCGTATAACAAACGGTTTGTATAACATAAAATCTGTACAACATAAAAAATTTCAGAGATTGGGGAAATTTGCTTAACAGAATCTATGGGGCAAATCCGTACCGCATAAAAATGGTCGCAATTAGGGATTACTCCATTTTCAGTGCATTCCTATGGGAAATTTGTATAAAGGAAAATTTGCTTAACATAATTTCATTTGGAACAAATGAATTCCTTTATACAAGGTACCACGGTATACAGCTCAATTTCTTTAAAAAGTTACATACCAGATAAGTGACCTGAACAGTATTTTATTTCTGTTTTATTTCTGTATATATTTTCTGCTAGTAAGAAAGCTTTGGTTGTTCTATTTCACCAGGTTGCAACTAGGACTTCTGTTTCATGGGCTAGCTTTGAAATTGTTCTCTAAGCAGCTCATTTATTGAATTGGTATTTATTTGTTTTAATAATGTGTTTTAGTGGTTTGGCTTTTTTTTTTTGTAGCTTTCCTGGGTTTTAGAAATTTCCTTTGTTTCCTTTCCAGAGGTCTATCTCTTATGGTGCCACCTCACTGGATTCCAAAATGTTTCCTTTAAAGGATGCAGAACTGGGAGCTTTTACCTTCTTTGCTTCAGCTCTCCCAAATGACGTTTGTGGGAGCAATGGTCTCCCTTTGACACCGAACTCCATCAAGATCCTGGGCCGTTTTCAGATTCTGAAGACCATTACACACCCCAGACTTTGCCAATATGTGGATATTTCCCGCGGAAAACATGGTGAGAACAAATTCTTTCTCTCCTGTCTCTTCTCCTGCCTTCAGTGGTTGGGGGTGCGTGTACAAGTGTTGCAGTAATTATTTAGTGCATATGTTTCAGAGCACTGTAGACTTCAAAGACTTGAGAATTCGTTTTCCCCAAAGGCAGCACAATGCTTTCCCCCAGACTGGCTCCATTGCCACATTGTTCACTCATGTCTCTCCATTGTTACACATAAGAGACACAGATGTAGGTTGCTGTTGGACGGCAATCCTTGGTTACCCTATAGCTCAGATCACACTCATAATTTTTAGATATTTCCTTTTCTTTTTCACACTTTGCCTCTCTTTACTCCTCTAGCCCCCCCCCCCGACCACCATCCACTACTTCATTTTTATTTATTTATTTATATTTCTTTGGCTTGCCTTTTGTTTTAAATCTACAGACGTCTTTCGTCCCGTTTCTTTCATAGGTGCCTGTAATACATCAATCCGCCTTGCTTTTTGTTTAATTCCTTAAATCCCTCTTTTGATGTTCAGAGTTTAAAAGAAATGTGCTCCACAGAAGGCACTTTCCAGTTCTTATATTTTGGACCTTATCAGTGAAGCATATATCACAGTGAAGATGAACTAGAAGCAGCAATTCACAGCTCTTGATATATATCTGATAGACCATGAAATGCTGCAAGTGCATGTAGCTGCTGGAGTTAGGTGTAGGGTTTATCTTTTCTCTAATCATACTTTCATTTTAATTGGGACCCGTGATTTTCAGGCATTGCAAACTTCCTTTCCTGATCTGCAGCTCCCTTACACTTCTCCAGGTTGAATGGGAGACCCAAGGAGCCCAGGAACTTGGGGGTATGGGTAAGAAGAAGTTTTTAATGGTTCTGAAATGGCTGCAGCAGAGACTTGTGTGATGATTTTACACAAGAGTTGAGAACAAGAGAAACAGAATTTCAGCCAGTGTGACACATTTAGACAAGCAAGTAAAATTGTTCCTGTCCTTTAAAAATGCCATCAACACCTACTGTTTTATGATGTTGGGTGAGTATGTTGATGTACATATTGTTGTGTCATTACAGTCATGACCAACGCTTCGTGACCCCATGTCCATGGAGTTTTCTTGGCAGGAATACTACACTGACTCAAATGAAATTAGCAGAACAGGAAAAGTTTGCATTTTGGAGCTGTCCCAAATGGTTCAAGTCTTGCTAAAAGTTTTTAAAGAGTATTTTTGCCTCACCTTTCTCCTTGGAAAAGGACCCAATGTTTATTTAT
This sequence comes from Phrynocephalus versicolor, assembly GCA_023846285.1. Lineage (NCBI taxonomy): Eukaryota > Metazoa > Chordata > Lepidosauria > Squamata > Agamidae > Phrynocephalus > Phrynocephalus versicolor. The sequence continues at coordinate 19,491,607 of JAHTLZ010000330.1, read as the reverse complement.
ATAATGCTTTTTCTCCCTGTTTATGGAAGTCAAGGCAGTTTACAACAGTAAAAATAGAATAAGAATAATTATCTTTGCAATAAATAGTTCACTAAAGACTATTAAAAAGAGGCTAGAAAAGCTAATAAATATATCACACTAAACAGCACTTCAAGCAAGGATATTCTGATGGAGTGATACACTCAAAAGCATTATTAAAGCATATTTAAATATACCATTGTAGCTACTCGCTGTCACCCCATAAATTGTCCAGATATGGATTCTGAACACCTTAAAAAGAATGGTATTGTCTTCTGGTGGGAGGGTAGCAAAGAAGGGACTGCATGAGCCTCCTATGGTAGGGCATTCCACAATTAATAGGCTCGCCTAAGGTGTGACTATTTTATATCCCACATTTTAAATGGAATGCAGATGGGGCAGAGGACTAGGGTGGGCATAATAGCACATGCATGTAAAGGTTAATATAAGAACTTAAGATGGGGAAGGTATGCAATATTGAATCTGGAATCCACACCTGATCAGCCTAATTCGAAGCGATAGCTCAGCAAAGACAGAATGTGTTTCCAATAACTAGCATTATAAACATCATGGGGGTTAGGCCCCCACCCTAACAACTGGCCACATGGTTTCAGGAATGATACAGCATAATAATGAAATTTCTAGGGAAGTAACCAGTTTAGTCTGGGGCCTCTTGAACCAAAACCAACAAAGGACAGCAATATGTTGAGCTTCTGCTTATTCTCAAAAGCCCCATATCTCCCAAGGTTGTAAGACTTATTTTGCCTCTGCATACCTATGCTTTCGCTTAAATGTTTTATTTGCATTTATTGTAGAATTTTAGTTTCTGTGTTGATGTTCACATTGTAAACTGTCCAGATTAGTGGCTTGGTAAAAATGGAACTAATTAACTGAATGAATGTGTGTGTGTGTGTGTGTGTGTGTGTGCGCGCGCGCGTGCGTGTGCACGCACGTGTGTGCATGTGCGTGTGTATTTGTATTATTGGTAAGTTTCTTCACTGCATGTAAAAAGTTATTATATGAATCCAAGCATCTCTCACTTTTCAGTGTGACCACAAAAGAAAGTTAAGAATAGGGTTGATTTTAGAATTGATCTTAATCTTAGAACTGCAGCTCAGACAGTGTGTTGGTGCAGAGTTTTTAATCTGGGTTTGTTGTGCTAATCCACGATGAAGCAAAATTCATGACAGACTTAGTTCCTCTTCTTATGCTATCAGTTTCCAGTATTGTATGTACATGTGGATGAATATTTATTGTATTTTGAATATTTTTACCCTACCTTTCTCCTTGGAAAAGGACCCAAGGTAGCTTACAGTAATGAGGGACAATATACAGTTCATAGTCTATAGGCTCTTCAGCCACACTCATCAGGAATACTGCTCTCTCAGTATTCAAATAGCTTAGCGTGGACTTAATAGATATTTCACCAACACAGCATGTACAGCAGGACAGCATCATACAGGAACAAATACAGCTAGCAACAGTCGTGGTATTGTTGTAGTATATATGAGGGGAAAGAGAAAGGGCTTCTGCCATATAAACCTTCAGCCACTAATGTTGGCCAGTCTGCATCCAGGTTTGTATCATGTGGTCCCAGTCCAGGATGGAACAAGTTCAGACTTGTTCCAGAGACCTTTGGGCAGTGGGCTGCATATAAGCTAAATAAATAAATAAAAACTCATGTCCTTGATTCTGTCACCAGGGATTGCTTGCACCTGGGTATGGAATTTCCCATCTTGCTTCTATCTATTTATGAAACTTTTGAACATTGTTCTCTCAATGTTCCAACAAAGGAGCCATATGGATTGAGTCAAGCCCCAGTCAAGGAGGCACAGTGGAGTATAGAACTTCCAACTTCTCAGTTCATAGCCAGAGACCTAACTCAGACAGGCAGACAGATTTGTCCATGCTGCATTTCATTGAAATGGCATCCCTAAGTTTGTCTCTGCTGTATTTTTGTGTTGTTAATTAGGTTGGCAAATCTTCCTTTGGGGGAAGTTGAAGTGCATGTGCTTGATACTTCTGTGATGTCACACCCTCGTCATTTGGAATTATTTAAGGATCTTTGTGGCCCTTCCAGATGTAATGTCTACAACTTTCATTGGCCTTTCCAGTTGTGTAATTAAGATATTTACAGCCCCAAAACATCTGGAAGACCACAGTTGCACACCTCTCTTTATGGATAGATGAGCAATGTGTACATAAAGGGGATCTTAGATGCATGTGTGCGCGCGCGCACATACACACAAAGTCCCCTTCATTCACAGTGTGTACATCATAATGACTAGCATATTGCTAGATGTATGTATTCATAGAGTGCAGCTGTTCTAGTTCCTACCTAATTTTACTTTTTTGGTTCTGTTTACATTGTTGTTACCCCTTATTGGTTCTGAGGGTGGATATCACATGTGGTCTGGCTCTTAAGAGCGTTGTGTTTTTAAGTATAAAGGTAGATCATAAGTCAGATTTTGCCTGTTTTCTGTATGCTGTGCAAAACTGATTCAAGATGATCGTGCTTTCCCGATATTTTGGCATACGCTGCTAAAGAGAAAAGAAAAATCATCATTCCACCTGGGACCAGTTTTGTGACTTTAAAGTGAATATATATAGTTTTAACATGGTGAGTTTTGTTGAACTAGCTTTAGCTGTATAACAACTAAACATTATGTCTGGCAAAATAGAGTGCAGCAAATAAACTTCACGTTGTAAATCTTTCTTTCCCCTTTCTCAGTAAGTGAAGGTTTGTATGAGCCGTAATATGCTTCCAACTATGCATGGAGCAGCTGAGGGAGAAATGTTATTATTCTAAAACCAACAAATAAAAAGGAATTGTAATAGAGAATGTTGCATTGTGTTGCATTATTTTTGTTATGAAATCACCAGCAAAGCCTGTATCTTTTAACTTCTCTGGCGTTGCCAATTACGGAAATATTTCCACTGCTCCAGTTGGGTCGCTGGACAAAGCAAACATTCATGCTACCATTTCACACACACATTAGATGTGGGAATTAATATGACATGGAATGCTTCTTTAAGGTGGCAGACCTGGAGAGACTGCAGCCAGTGAAACCTCTTGACTTTATGAGTGTGTTGTTGAATTGCTGCTCTTTTATGATCACAGTGTTCTGGTTGTTTTGTTTTCAAAGAGTCAATATCTCATGGAAATAACACCAATCCTATAAACCTGTAAAATTTTGGTGGTAATTTTGAAAGGCTTCCTTTGGCAAGAGGTCACAGGATTTAATGGAAGACCTCTTCAGTGCGTGCAAAGGAGGTCCACCTACAAAAGAGTTCTCTGTCCCTTCTTTGGAAGGTACATTCTGGGAGCTGAAAGGGAGTTCCACGCTTGGACACCTTGTGCAGTGATGGGATGATCTGCCACTGTTACTTGTCCACAATCATATGCCAGTGGAGAGAGTAGAAAGGAGGCAATCTGAGAGGGGAAAAAGAGGGTCAATCTTGGATCCTCTGTCAGGAACTAGCAAGAATGTCCATCATGGTTACTTCTCTACCATTTAGGCACCTAGCAGGGAGAACAAAAAGGCATGGCGCTTGCTTTTGGATATCTCCTCTGTGGAGCAAGAAGATGATCTACCTTTTTGATGCTCTCCTAAAAAGAGAAAACAAAAGAGTTGTTTCAGTGCATAGACTAATAGTCTTCTAGAAAATTCATCAAATGAGAAGAAACTATGCCACTGTTAGAGCTGATTTAATTTAATTTTCCTCTTACAACCTACAAAGAAGGAAACATTCAAGAAAAAGCGAAATGGCTAAAAAAATGTAATATTATATTTAATCCCTTTATGTGTGGGGGAAGGTTCAGTGTTTTCCAAAACCAAAGGTATAATGCTGAACCTTTCTCATCAAATTGTCCATCTGACATGGGGCTTGTCATTTGTAGTTTCTCTCTTCCCTGGTGCCAGAGAGGTGCCCCTTAATTTACTGTAAGTTATCTTGGGTTTTTTTTTTTTTGGGGGGGGGGAATGACAAAAAGATTGATGTGTGATTTTAGTTGATGCAGTAAGGCTTGGAAAGTGCATCCAGATTGGTTTTCAGGATAGTGGTCCCAACAAAAAGCCAGCCAACCAAGCAAACAAACAAACAAAACCCTCTTGGATCATATATTTTCTCTTGGATCAATATATTTTCCTTTCTTTACTTAAATATTTTTACCAGCTTTGATATTTGTGGAGTAGTAGTTAGAGTTAAATATAACATCAAATCCTTTTTTCAATAGAGTTCCACGTTACTGCCCACAGTTGCCTATATTCAGCTATCTTTGACATACCGGTAATACATGTTCAGTATGACTGTTATAGTTCAATAGACTAAGTAGACATCCTCTTTGAATTATCGTGGAGGCCGTATTGTAATAATGTGGTTTTAATTTTAACAGAGTGAAAGTGTTTGATGCCTATGAGCACTGAAACGCTAAATCTGCCTTTGTATGTGTGTCTATTTTTTGTCAGAGAGGCTGGTGGTGGTTGCCGAACGCTGCGGAAGAAGCCTGGAAGATTTGCTTGGAGACAGGAAACCAGTGAGGTATGGAATCAACAAAAAAAAAAAAAAACTGCAGAGAAACATTTTAAGTGAAAGGTTTATCTTCTTTAGCTGACACAGTCCAGACACATTTCCCCCTTTTTAAAACGTTAACTACCTTTACAGGTCTATGCAGATCCAAAGCTGACATCTTCCAGTGCTGCTTTATCCTTCTGGCAACCAGATAACCACATGCTTAGGATGCAGTATATATTTAATTTGGTAGAATAAAAGGTTTTATTACAGAGATACTGAATGCTGCCAACCGTTTCTCTCAATATATTTTGTTTTCATTTCAATTTATGTTTCAGAGAAATTTTTATGTTTCCCCATCTTTAAATATGGGGAAAACAGAAACCTACTGAAGAACTCAGTGTACACACCATAGTTTGATATTAGTTCTTTTGGACTTTATACTCTTAAATTATGAATTACTTTTGATGAAAAAAGAAAAAAGAATATAAATGAACAAGGTTTTTTGTTTTTATAGTACTGTTTTCAGCACAAAAATGGTAGAATGATACAGAGGACAGGACATTTTCTGCTTCCAGCCAGCCAGCCTAATGCACATTGTTACCTGAGGGCAAAGGGGAAAAATCATATATTGTGGTCTGAGGTAAATTAAGAAGAGCAGTGCTCCCTCCTCCAGTCTACACCAAGAAGCCTTACAAGCTGTTCCAGTAATGGTTACTTGAGTACTGGACACTGAACGTTGTCTGCAGCCCCTTATAAATCCCTCTTCCAAAAACCAAACATTGCTAGGTTACTCAGGAGGGAATGACAAAATGGCTGCCACTACTCACTCTTCCTTTTAGTAGGGCTCACCTTACTTCTAAGAGTGGATATATTATTAGCATTTTAAACCCAGTTGTAAGCTGCCTAGATGCCCTAAGCACATCTGATCTTGCCTCATTTCAGAAGCTAAGCAGGGTCGGCCCTGGTTAGTACTTGGATGGGAGACCACCAGGTGCTGTAGGTGCCTGGAGTAGGAACTGGCAAACCACTCCACTATTCCTGCCAAGAAAACTCCATGGACATGGAGTCATGAAGAGTCAGTCATGACTGTAACGACACAACACACACAAACCCAGCTGTACTAATGGTCCGCGTAGAAGATAGCAAAGTTGGTGGTGTTGTAACATGCTATAGATCATGCCAGATCTTACACTGTAACATGTTATTCGCCGCTTTCACAGATGGGATTGCTAATAGGCCTAGGCTCTTACAATCATGTCTATCTTTTGGTAACTGAATCAGCTAGTTGTTCCCATGTGTGAGACAGATAATACAGTATAAACCAAAATGATGTTTCTAAAAGAGGTTGAAAGATTTGACTACCTCTGATAGTTAACTTCCTGATTGTGTTCCTAATCTTTTCATGTCCGTCCTGATTCCCAGTGTGGTGTACTGGATAGAGTGATGGACTAGGGCTCTGGAGAACAAGGTTCAAGTCCCCACTGGGCCATGGAAACTCACTTGGGGAGTGGAATTAGTAAAACCATTCTTAAAATATCTCACTTGCTTGAAAGCCCTTTTAGGAGTTTCTGACTTGATGGCAGAGAACACACGTTGAGCCCAAAACATTTCGTCTCGTGTTTTCCATTTTTAGCTTTTCATCTCATAGTGGCATTTTTCTTTCTCTAATTGTTTGCTAATTCTTAGTTTTAATGTTACCTTTTCCATGATGCAAGATGCCACTTCAAATTCATGCTCTTAACTTAGAATATTGTCTTCAGTGTTTCTTGGTTATATATTGTCCTTCAATGTTGTAAGCTGACGTCCTTTCCAAAGAGAAAGACGGGGTAAAATATATAAAATTAAACAAAAATAAACTCATTAGCTACATACTTTGCCTTATTTTAAGGTTTGAAGTATGCAAGGCAGTAAAGATTAGAAGAAAATCTGCCAGTTTTACTTTTAGAGTAGAGCCGTGTGGGAACAAAAAAGTGGTTGGCTGAGTAGTTTATTGGGTTGGTGTGCCTGACTGTAGAGTGATGGGTCAGGAGTATGATTCCCCATTGTTCCTCCCAAGAGAATTGCCACCATGTGCATGGTTGGGACAGGTGGCGTGGTCCCAGAAGAAGACACGAGTCAACCACATCTGCATATTGTACCCATCTAAGTAGCTTCTTCAGTCCATGTACTCAGGGATGCTTGGGAGCAGATGATGCCCCTCCTATGAGCTCACCTGTGTCCTCTCAGTCCAACCCCCCCCCACCCCCCACCCCCAGCCAAGGCTAATCATGTTCAGTTATTTCAGTCTTTCTTCATAGGACTTGGTTTCCAGCTCTCTGAGCATCCTTACTGCCCTCCTCTGGACAATCTCCAGTGCTGGCATCCTTCTTGTTGGTGTCCAGAACTATTTCCAGGCATCCTGCATCTCTGCAGAGTGCTACTGAATGAACTGGAGGCAGAATTAAAAATTAAATAAGGAGTGGTATGTGTATTTATACATATTTTAAATATTAGCAATCAAATAGGTTTGGGTCATATCAGGATCAGGACTATGGTGGTGGTTGATATTTTAAAAAATCAAACATTCCCCCACATCTGTAAAAATATCTTGGCCATTGTTACATTTACTGGAATAGGGTCTCAGCAGGCCACCTAACAAACATATTTTCTTCAGTAAATTAAAATACTTATTCAATAACCATATTCTTGTCTTTCTAAGATGTTGGACTGTTCCTATAAACAAAATTCAGTGATGCTCAGTTAATTTTTTTGTTGGATCTAATTTTGTATTGGGTTCAGGTTTTATTGTGCTTCTTTATTCAGACAATAAGTTAAGAAGTGGTGAAAATTCTGTAATCTAACAGCCAGGTAATGTAATGTTAGGTCTATGGTCTTCAGGGTGGGAGAAAGAGCTGCATATCAGTGATCATGGCTTTTAAATATAATAGAAACTCAAGGTTTCTTGATTGAAACTGGTTCCCTTAGCCACTGAGCTACTTAAGCTTTCTGAAATGCAAATAAACCCAAGAGCTGGTGACATCTGTAAGACATACCCATATATACTCGAGTATAAGTCTACCCGAGTCTAAGCCAAGGTCCCTAATTTTGCCTTTAAAAAGTGGGGAAATTGATTGACTCGAGTATAACCCGAGTCAATATTTCCCTCTGATGTCTTCCCTAAGTTGGTGCTGGCAGAGGCTGCTGCTGCTGCTGCAGCTGCCGCGGTGGTTCCCCTTCCCTTCCCTTCCTCCTCCTCCTCCTCCTCCTCCTCTTCTGATGGGGGAAGGGAGAAGTTGAGGGTTTTTAAAACTTTTTTTTCTCTCCCAAAGCAAGCACCAATGGTGGACATTGATGCTTGCTTCGGAGGATGAAAAAAAAGGTTTTAAACCCTGCCACTTCTCCCCTCCCCCATCGACCTACCGTATTCACCTGAGCATAAGTTAAGGGCCCTGTTTTTAGCCCAAAATTAGGGCTGAAAAACTCTACTTATATTTGAGTATATACGACTAAAAATATTTACTATATATCAGAAGCAAGGACATTGTCAGTTTTAGTTCAGTTGGTTCACCTGAAGGAGACTTCCACTGAGACCAACTAAAATATTTCCCATTTATTTTCAGTTAATTAAAATGGACACTTTGGTTTCTTTTGTAAGACCTTTCAATAGCCAGAAGTAATTTAAGAGAAAGCAATTCCCAGTTATGCTGGTCAATCCATCTTTGTCCATTAGTTTTGTAAAGAACCTTTTGGGTTGTTCTCGCTCCCCCCACCCCTGCGTATTTCGCTCCATATTTATTGATGGCATTAGTTCATGATAAGACCCCTTAATCGTATTTCCCAAAGTTGATGTGCATGCTATTATAATTAATTTTGCAACTGTTATGGAATGGGAGAAGCTGTCCTTATGTTTTATATATTAATTCTTGCTACACTTGCCAGGAAATAAGTCCTTTGCACCTGTATCACGGGCTGATGTCAGCTCAGCAGGAAATCATGTATCAGCCTGTTGCTGAAAATGAAGATATACCATAGTGAACAGTATGTATTTACATGCCTAGTGCAAAATAGCAGGTTGTATAGTTGCTTGATAGTAATTTGCAGTCAATCTCTTGGAAGTCATGCAGTCTTGTATGCAGTGCAAATCAGCTAACATTTACATATATGTTTCTGTACAGCTTTAATTTGAGCCCTGAAGAAGGGTGTTTTTTTCCCTTCTCTTTTAAGGTGATGTCTCAGTGTTTCAATTGGGAAGTATTAAAAGAGCTCATACGCATTTTGAACTAGAGCATTAAATATCACTAATGTACATGTCAACTCTCGCAATCCCATCTGTACTGAGGTAATAATAGAAATACTTATCAAAAGGTTTCTATAATGTTTGATACAGAACCAGAGACAAAGCCTGCAGTGGTTTTTGGACAATAGAATTGTAATCTTAACTCCGTTTGAAAGATGAGTCACGGCAACTGGACTTTTTTTTTTTTTGCGAAATTGAAACATTTCATTGCTCATCCAAGTAGCTTCGTCAGTTGAAGGAAAGTTGGTGCAAGGCCTCCAATTTATTGTTCAGGCCATTATCCACCTAACGAGCCTATTCAGATCGCTGTCCACCTAATGAAAACAAGTGTTCTGCAGAAGCAGAACACTTTAATGAACCTATTTATACTAGGGTAGCAGGAAACCAAGGTGAACTATAAATTGGGGGAAATACATGTATTCATTTCTGGACCTGATGAATGTGAAGGGATGAATACTAAATGAATCAGCAGTACTTGTTGAATATCACAATTCTTTTCATTTGTCCCTATTTCTACCTTTAACTGATCCCCCAGTAACATGTAAAAGAAGTTAAAACACCATTTTATAGTTTTCGGAAGCATTTGAAAGAAGCACCGACACGATTGTACTGTTCTCTTTCATAGTAGGCTTTAAACTACCATTTTTAGAAAGACCTTTGTAATCTTGACACAAACAAAAAGCCTAGTTAAATGCAGTCTGTAGTCGCTTCGATGATTTTTGGCACCTGCATCATGCATTCCGGATGGTTCAAAATTTGTGAGCCGAGTGACCATAAGATGTCTTTAATAAAATATAGTTGTCATATGTTTAAGAAGTTACGGTTTTGAAAAATTACCAGTGAACCATCAGAGAGATACAGAGGTATAATATGTTATACATAGAGCCTTTGATCGGAAGCAGACTATGTCTGCAGCTGTTTACTGGCTTGGTAGAAAACATGATCTGACTCGGATGAGTAGGTTTTATTTGCCCTTATTAAGCCCTTGTCTGCCCTATGGTTTAGACGTCTCTGTTCCATCTTCCGTGAAATGTATTACTTTTGTATTGCATGGCAGAATGGAATGGGAGGTATCGTTTAGGACGAAAAGATATCCCTAGATGTAAACATGTAGTGTTTGTGTATATATGAATAAATTAAGAAGGAAGGAAGTAAAATAAGAGCAGACACTTTTTTCAGGAGCAGAAGAGTCATCTGATTCTTGTTTAGAAGCAGCCACTGATGTGGCTTCAAGGGGAGTATTGGAACGCAAAGTCCTAAAATAATTTGCACCCGTGGGTTAAATATACCAAGCCTGAATTTGGGTATTGAATTGGTGGAAAGTGAACTATAATTTTAAGTAAGAAGCATTGTAGATGGGAGAATTTTTTTTTATAAAATTCAGTAATAGTTCATATTTTATTGCTTTTGAGAAGACTGTTTTTCAATAAATAAAAAACGGGGTTTACTTTTTTAAAAAAAGAAATAAAACAAGCTCCCTTAGGAAGAGCTTTACGCTATTTCCATATTAAAATACATTTTTCTGTCTATTTGGAATTAGTTTGTATTGTTTTCGTTCTTAATCATGGAACCATGGAGTTTCTCAGAGCCAAATCTGGAATTCAGATTTGAATCTATTAATGCTGAGGATGTTAACTTACCCGTGTGAGAGACAAGAGAATAATAAACCTTTTCTTTAAAACTGTTATCTAGCAGAGTGTGACGAAACATACATTTGGTCACATAGTTGTGTCAAGGGCATTTCTTTTTAACCCCTTTCAAAAAATCGATTTCTGTAGCAACATTTATAGTGGTGAGGTCAGGATGCAAGGGAATCCGTTCATCTCATTTTGCTTCTGTAGTAGCCACTGCTTTTCTTAATTAGTTTGATTTTTAGTCAAGAGTAAACTGGGGCTGGAGCTGGGTTGTAAAACAATTTTAAATCTAAAGTAAAAAGTATATTTGTGTCATTGGCTGAAATTCATTTGGCCCAACTAGGGTGCATAAATGGTGATGGTGTCATCATCCAGCAGTGTTAAATATTTTATTTAAATTAAAACAGGCTTGTCCAAACCAGACCCAGGGGACAAATGTGGCCCATTCTCAAATTTCGAGGGGCCTGCAGCCTCTTCTCGCTGCCGGCTCAGCCTATCATGCATCCCCACCAGCTGGCCCCACCCCATACCAGATGGAGATGTCAACTTGCAGTTTTATGGTTTGCCTGTCTCCCTGCCTCCATCCGTCCCCCCAGCCACCTGCCCAGCCTACCCACCCCTGGCCCCGTTGCTGTAAATGTCCTTCCCGCCTCCTTGCATGTCCTAGCCTAGAGGGTTGTCCAAAGTCCGGCCCGGGGACCAAATGCGGCTGAATGGTTGGCCCCCACACATTTTCCTCTCACTAAATCTGGCCCTTCTTGCAAAAAGTTTGGACACCTCTGATTTAAAACTTCCTATTCCCTCCTCTAGGTTCCAAGGTTCTCTAGGGATTCCTTTTGTCGCCGAGGAAAACTTCAGCATTGGAAAATAGCCAACAGCTGCCTCACTGCGAGTACACGACGTCTGACTGATCTGACCCCAATTTTCTGATGATAAAGGCTTCCTACCCACCCCTTGACCTTAAACTCCTAAAGCCATAAGTGATCCCTAGGGATCCTTGGGATCCAGAAATTCCTGTTATTGGGATGTTTTCAGTTAAATATTAATGCCATTGAGTGATGATCGTCACATCATTACTATCATTTTTTTATACCCAACAAAGTTGCACAATAGGATTTATGCTAGTAAACATTCCCATATGTTGTGACCTGTATAAGATAGGCTGAGAATACCAGAGTGTAGGAGTAATGCAAAATTGCAGGATTATTCAGGAAAGCCAAAGGGTTTTTTATCCTGGTCACAAACTGCAGTTGGTTTGGAGAAGATAAACTAGAATGGGGAAGAGCACATTGGTGCAGATCTCATTCTATACTCATTGTGCTTTGCTGTTATACCAAAGCAGGTGTGACAAAACATTGCAGTGTAGAGTATGCCTGTTCAGTCTTTTATCCAGCTATTCTGCCTTTTATTAATTGCCATGCCATTCTGAATTAATTTTCCACCCACCCTACTTCAAATATTTTGCATTATTTAATCATTGAACCCAGTTCTCAGTGAGCTGTCCTCCTCCACTCATTTTTTAATATAATTTGTGTAGGATTTGATGTGCTTCCACAACCCTCAAGTTCCCCCAACCTTGCTGATACTTATTATTATTCTTTTCTAACGGGGTCCCATTTTGCCTTCTTGAGGATCTACACTTGGAGGATAAGTTTACTGTTAGCATATATGATGTAGTGAGGTCTTAATGCCATTGAAAACCACAGCTGGAGCTGCTGTTCTTTTCTAGAGACTATTACATGATGGAGCTGCCTAGATACCCTGAGCACATCCGATCTCTCCTGATCTCGGAAGCTAAATGGGGTTGGCCCTGGTTAGTACTTGGATGGGCGACCACCAGGAAATACCAGGTGCCTGGAGTAGGAACTGGCAAACCACTCCAGTATTCCTGCCAAAGAAAACTCCATGGACATGGGGTCATGAAGAGTTGGTCATGACTGTAATGACACAACAATTACATGGTGGAAGCTGCTGTGCATATGAGAGACAAAAGCTGAAAAGCAGCTCTTAGTCATAGTAGGCTTGTTGTATGTTTGGAAACACAAAACCAGTGTGTAGATGCTAGTGCATTGTTCCACACGTACCAGTTTTGCATTATTTCTAGTTTCTGACATTATCATCCTGCAATATATTTTTTTCTTAGTGAACAAGACATCTTATAGTTTTCTGTATACTTAATCATATTTAATTTTTTTGTTATATTGTGTGTAGACTTGTTTGGTTTTTGGTAATGTGCTAAATCAGCTAGTTTTTCACTTATCTACAGATACCTGTATGCTTCTTAAGGTTTTCATTGACTTTTTTACTTTGCCCCCAAAAGAACATAATGCAGTACTATTAGTTATTAATTGAGTGTAAGCAATCCTTACATCATCCTGTTGATGTACAATAACACACTGGTCATCTTTATCTTTAAGTTAAAATGTGCTCACTCTTGCTAGGCATAAAAAAATCAATAAAAGCAAAATCTAGGGAAAATGGTAGGCTGTATTTAGTAGTGTTACGGAAACTGACATGAGACTTGATTTCTATAGTAGATTTCAACCCAAAATGGAATAAAGCATGCCAGTCTACATGGCAAGCGGATGTGTTCCACGCATCAGATTATGTACAGTTTGTAATATGTTAGCTTGGCAATGATGAGAAGATCTTTGAACTCAGAACCTCCCCTAGTTTGGCATCCTCTTCTGAATATTATGGTTCTATTGCTGATTTTATTCTGCATAACAAATTAAATGTGACGGTTGAGAAAGGGCGGCAGAAAGGACTTGAAAGAGAATGTTTTAATAAGTTTCTGCTCAATTATTTTCATCTGTTTAAATGGTGTTGTGTTGAAATCAAGAGCATAATCCTGGCAGCTTGCTTTGTCAGCACTTTTTCATTTATTCATGGCTTTAAATTTTATTAAATCAGTATAATCCGTTTGGCTTTGCTATAAAGGAAGAAGCTGTGGTAGGCCGGACAGGACAGACTAACACAGATTTGGTGATTTGCACAATCTTAAACTGGAAAATAGTACACAGGGTCAACCTAGGCAGTATGTATATTTTGAAGGAAAGAAAAATAATGATGAAATTAATTAGCAATTTCCTGTCAGAAACTCTTTAGGGAGAAAAGAATACATTGAGAGGATGATGCTTATAATATGAATGGCTTGCTATTTTAAAATAATTGCAGCTGAAAAAGCACAAGGAAACCCAAAGACTCATTTCCAAATATTTTAAGTATCTGAGAGTGGCTCTAGAGAGTAATTTTTTATTCTCCAAAGGTCTTGAGTCTCCTGCCTGAAAAAAGGTGTGTGCTGTTTTTGATAAATATCAACGGTATTTTAATGGGAAGATTATATTTCCATGGTTGTTGGGTTGATACAGTCCATGATCAGGAGGATTCAGAGGGTTTTGAGACAAAGAAAAATCACTTCTCCTATTCCTTCTCTGCAGCAAGTGATTTTACTGTCTACGAAATTGGTACAAAATAATGGCCGTGTGTGGTCTACCATAACCTGTGGTTAAATGCCTGTACTGCAGGTAAAACTATGTTCACGACCTGGGGTTCAATCACAGGTACCAGGCTCATGGTTGACACAACCTTCCATTCTTCCCCCGAGGTTGAAAACAAGAGCCCCCAGCTCGCTCCCGGGGGGGGGGGGCTGCATATTAAAACTGTAAACTGCCCAGAGACTACTTGAAGTGGTATGGGGCGGTATATAAGCAGAACACATTGTAGCTCTCTGAAGTTGTGGATGCAAGGTTTTCTTGGCAAGTTTTACCTGAAAACACCAGCAGAAAACACGCCTACTTTTAAATAGAGAATAGCATGCTTCTCAGGCAGCAGGATTTGCCCTTCTTTCCTACTGTGGAAATGATATTGCTCCTCTGGGAACCTGCTTTTTGTAAATCACACTGTTGATGCCTGACTCCAAGGGAACCTCCAGAGGAGTGTCCTAGAATACACCTGTGCTTCAGCAACAGTGATTTTTCTGGCATCCCTTTCCTTGGTGTCATGGAAGGGGTGGTGGTGTTGGGGGTCAGTGAGTTATGGGTGGGCAGGCCTCATGGTGCAGTGGTTAAACTTCTGTACTGCAGCCAAAACTGATCAGGACCCAGGGTTCAACTCCAGGAAGCCAGCTTAAGGTTGACTCAGCCTTCCGTCCTTCCAAGGTTGGTAAAATGAGTACCCAGCTTGCTGTAGGGGTAGGGGGCTGTTGTGTAGGCTAAATAATTACATTGTAAATTAAATTGTAAACTTCCCAGATAGTACTTTAAGTGGTATGGGGGGGTATATGAGCATCATATTTTTCCCATTGATTGATTGATTGATTGATTGATTGATTGATTGATTGATTGATTGATTGATTGATTGATTGCTTTTTGCCTGCTTAGCTCCCCTTCCACGCCTAGAAAGCAGTGTGGCAACCGGAGCAGGGAGCAGGGTTTGTGTTGCCCTCCGTGCTTGCAACCCACACCACTCCATTGTGCTCAGACAAGAAGATCCCTTTCTTAAAACAGGAGAGTCACAAACAAATCAATCCAGGCAGGGATTCCCTATCCTGGTTCCCCAGTTGTTTTTAGACTACAGTGGTCAGAAATTGTGGTCAGTCAGCATAATCCCAAAGCATCTGGGAACCCAAGGCCGGGAACCACTGGTAAAGAGGACCCATGGTGAATCTTTATTTATTTTAAAGGCTTCATTCATTTTGGGTATGGGTGTGGGTGGTATCACATGGATTTGCATATAGTCACTTCCTTTTCTTCCTAGCTCTCTTTGCCTCTTTCTTCGTGCCTATGCCATCTCTCCTCTCCCACTCTTCCTTTTTTCATTCACTATGTCAGACTGTGCCAGGTGTCTGTACTAACTTCATTGCAAAGGGTCTTTGCAGTAGGGTGGGTGGGTCCACATGGAGCCACAGGATTAAATGTTTGCCTGGCATAATAGGTACTGAATTAGGAAAACCTTATGGCGCTAAGCAGCTCGGTGTGATCTAGAGTGTGAGGTGGGAGATCTTTGACAACTTGTCCAAGATCACCCATTCAGCTTTATGATTGAATGAGGATTTGAGTTGAGGTCTGGATCTAGACACGACAGCTATTATGACCAAAGAGAGAAAAAGCCTGGTATGTTCTGTGAAATATTTAACCTGCCTCCCTTTTCATCATCATCCCCACTCATCATTTCAGGGGTCTGAAGCATTCTAAAAAGTGACAGATATTTAAATGGACTATCTTTCAGGCAGCTCTGACTGTAGGCTTTTTAGAGTTGAAAGAAAAGTCATTGGGCCCATGTCCATTAGCAAACTCTGTTTGAGGTGTTGGTGCTTACTTATAAACCCCTCTACAGATTGGGATTCCTTATGGCCGCTGTTCAAGACATGGTGCATGCCTAGTGCTTCTGTTTATACCTTGCACCCAGCAGAGTTCATGTACCTCTTAGCCATGAAATGAAAGAAAAAAATTACCATCACATGCCCCTGTATGTCTACTTATCTCGGCTGCTCTGTCTGTCTCCTGCCAACAATCATCAGATGAGTACTGTTCATCACTTGGCTGTGCATTTTGGATTAATTCCTCCCCCCCAATGGCATGCAAATCTGAAATCTGATCCTTGGGTACCAAGTCAGAATTCCCATTAAAAGCAAGCTCCCCCACCCCCACCCCAAAGAAAGGGAGGGGTGGTTGGGTTCCAAGTCACAAGTTGAATCATTGAAAAAACAAAACAAGAGAACAAAAACAAAACCTGAGTCCAAGTTGAGTCACTATTGTGACTTAAGTCCAACTTGACAGTGAGTCACTCAACTTGGGTGCCCATCCCTGGTATCGATCAACTGAGACTCGGTCCATGTGACTGGTGAAGGTGGGGTGCAGTCCATGAAGGCATTTGCCAAATACAACTTAGTCAGGAAGCTGCCACAAGAGTTGTTTGTCAATTCAAGTATAAAAATTGATCATATTGAATGGAAAAGTCACGAGGTCATTGCCTGTTACTGAAACAAGGCACACATTTTAGATACAAATAGTTCCGTCTTTGAGTTAGTGTGAGTCCCTGCCGTTGTGAGAATGAATAGACTTTATAGTAACTTGCAACAGCATGCAAATTAAATAAAATTTTGCAATCTGGTAGTGCTTTATTCCTTTCCCCATGTGTATTAACCGCAGTCTCTGTGATAAAGTATTCTATTTATGGTGGCTAATAAAAATATTGAGTAGAACTCAGCTGTGTTTGCTTGTGGTATGTAATCAGATCAGAATGGGGGCCATAACAGCTAGTCTAACCTTAGAGAATGTGGATATAATAGAAATACACATGTTTTATTGTCATGTGTTCTTTAGTGGCAGAAGGTTTTGAATCCTTAGGGTCAAGCAGAGCATGTCAGTTAGCATGAGAAACAAGTGCCTTGTAATAATGTTAATAGCGTGCAGCGTGAGAAGAGGATGACTGTGCTGGAGAGGTCATAATCAGTCATACCAGATAACTTTTCATTTTATGGCAAGGTTAAAACATTATTGAAAGTGAAGAAATGCTTGCATTTGTTCAAAATATCTTTTCCCTAAAGAGCTCATGAACTGTCTGTTCATCAATTGCTTAAATATTGACACAAAATGAATATGCATTTGCCATGTATATTTTAAAGTTGTAAATAGCAGCAGTGGTTTTACTTATCTGTGGTCTGAAAATATTATTTTTTTCAAAGTAAACGAGAAATCCATTTTTGTTTATGCATTTACCAGAATTGGCCGTTAGAGGGAGCCATAGACCATGCCATGTATTCTCTTTTTGTTGGCGAGAATAGAGACATCACTAGAAGAGAGGACCCTAACTTGTGTATAATGGGTTGATATTCACTCACGTTTAAGTTCAAGATGAATATTATATTTTACATAGAAGTCATAAAAGGTATACGGTATTGTGCTTTTTAAGTCCCCTGTCCATGTTCTCCTTGCTGAACTGCTGTATCGCTCCTGCTCTCTCTTTCTTATCTTTGAACATGGCTTTAAAAAGCCCTTCAAACAGAAACTTTTAAATTGTTGTTGTTGTTCAGTTGCTCAGTCGTACAGTATCTGACTCTTTGTGACCCCATGGACCAGAGCTCCCCAGGCTTTCCTGTCTTCCACTGCCTCCCAGAGTTCAGTTAAATCCATATTTGTTACATCGATGACACCGTCCAACCATCTCATTCTCTGCCATCCCCTTTTCCTTTTGCCTTCAATCTTTCCCAACATCAGGGACTTTTCCAAGGAGTCCTCTCTCCTCATGAGGTGGCCAAAGTACTGGAGCCTCAGCTTCAAAATCTGTCCTTCCAGTGAACATTCGGGGTTGATTTCTTTCAGGATGGATAGGTTTGATCTCCTTGCAGTCCAGGGGACTCTCAAGACTCTCCTCCAGCACCACAACTCAAAAGCATCGATTCTGCGGCGATCAGCCTTCTTTATAGTCCAGCTCTCACTTCCATACATCACTACTGGAAAAACCATAGCTTCAACTATCCGGACCTATCCTCTATTAAGTAGGTTACAGGGGCATAATAATGGCTGTTGTTTGTGAAATAGGTTCTATTTGAAAAAGGCACTGCCAAACTAACATGATGTTTTCTCTGTAATGCAGTGCAAGTGAACTGAACAGATTGATATGCTGTTTCGAATCCTTGCTCAGTGCAGCCATAGTGTAACACCTAGTGTCGAGATGGACTCATGGCAGCTGTTGACAAAATTGGAAGGGTTGGGAATGTAGCTGTAAATGATAATCTCTGGGTTATTCGGTGAAGAGTCCCCAGAACACAGTAAACTTGAAACACTCTGGTTTTATATGCCTGAACATACCAAAGATTTGAAGGTTCTGGCCACTGTCCAAAGAGAGAGCATACATGTGAGAAAAACAGACAATCTGCCAGAATTCTGTATTCACTTTTCTTCTCTTTTTAAACGGGTTTGTGGGTTTGGCTATGGAAATGGCTATACAGTCAAGTACCGTTTTCTCCCGGGTGAGTTAATGTATTCTTTGGTATCGAATAAGCTCCCTCATTCCAGCTTTGCGTCTAACCGGAAGCCTGAGTCGAAGTTTAAACTTGAAATATGCAGGGTCAGACCTCATAAGTCAGGAGTGAACTGTCTTAACATGTAATGGGGCCAGCACTGTGTTTGTTCTCCGGCACCTTTGAGTGGATTGCATCTTTCTTTTGGATCATGGAGGATCATAGCTTTCATTTAGAAAGAATTATACTAGTATTGCTCCATATTTTATGGAGAAATTTAAGAACTTAGTAAGAAGCAAAGAGGCAAGTTACAGGCAAGTTGTAGGCAAGCCCTGTAATTGCAATTGCATGGAAGCACCATCAATAAATTTGTCTTACTTCTAAGTAGACATTGTTAGGAAATGAAGTCTTTTCTCAGAACTCCCTTGTTCCCAAGTTAGTGTGTGTAACATGACAGTTGCGCCAACTAATCTGCTTTTAAAAGTGTCTCTCATTCAGTGAGACAGTTGGTTTTATATTAAAACAGAGGGTAGTTGCGTCTAACAATATCCACAAAGGGTGTCAGGGCCAGCATTTACAATCTGCTGCACTTCATTTTGACTGAGAAGAGGCACTTGGGCAGGTAGTGTGGCATAGTGAATAGAGTGCCTCAGAGTTTCAGCTGGAAATCCCTGCTTAACCTTGGTAACTTGTAGGAGAGTGTCCATGGTAGATGACTCCTTGAACACTGTGTGGGCCTCGTACATCTTGTTAATGGTTACAATAGTTCAGAAGCAACTGGGTGGCACATGACTACGGAAAATAATTTCATCCTACCAAATGTGCATGGCAAGTACAAAGTTCCGGGTACAGTAGTTAAATGCCTGTACTGCAGCTAAAACTTTGCTCACGACCTGGGGTTCAATCCCGGGTGTCCGGCTCAAGCCTTCCATCCTTCCAAGGTCGGTAAAATGAGTAGTGTAGCCTGCATAATTAAATTGTAAACCACGCAGAGAGTGCTTGAAGCACTATGGGGCGGTATATAAGAGAACATTTTTGCTGTAAGTGGCTTCTCTAGTTAAACAGCCCAGCTAGAGGATGATGGGAGAGACAGCTGAAAATGAGGTGAGATACCTCCAGACAGACAGGGCAAACGGTTGGGCAAGACGGACAACGCATCCCAAGGCAGCTGGTTAGGTCCCCATCTTGAATCCTTTTGCTAGCAATTTATTATCAGGGGATGCCCTTAGAGGAAAACTATGGGGTAACCTTTAACGTGAACTTAAGCATTCTGGCATCATTCAGCCTTCTGAACTTCTATGCTTCGTTAGGTAGTCTAGTGTTTTCCAACCCTCTGAGGCTCCTTGTTAAGGAAGATGGAAACAAATCATCTTCTTGCTGCTTTATGATGCAGATCTGAGGAAGACCTTTTTTAAAAGTCCTGCCGTCTCCCTTCTCATTTGGTCTGCTGGCCACCAGTTTGAGTCTTTGTCTTCCTTGCATCTCCTTACAAGCACAATCTGGAATACTTATTTGAGAAGGCACAGATGGGTTTTACCATCACCACTCCATTTAATGTCTACATACAGTGGGTGTAATTGTGGGCACTGTTAATTAGAGGTTAATTAAAGAAGCCCACTTGTTTGACGGTTCCACTAAGGATCCGTTGATGATCATGGATGGGACAGCTTCTTCCACAGACAGTTTGATTTTTAAGCTTCCTTGCACACTCTGTAGGCATCTCTGCATTCAATTAAAGTTGTTTCAGTGTTTTTGGAGTCTTCGGCAAACAAAACAGCTAGGCAGATTTTTAAAAAAGGAAACTTCAGAGTCGTCTTGTCTGCTTATGTCATCCCATATTTTCCTCTTAGCAATTATTGATAGAGTTCTCAACTTATTTGTGTGCGTGAGCAACACAGTAGGAACATGCTGATTTCCTGGCAGCAACCTGTAAAAAATGCAAGCATAAGACGTTATTTTTGAAAAGTAGGTTCATCTGCCCGCAGTGGTCTTCCACTAGGGAAATTGCAATTTTCCTCCCCTGTAGCAGAAGGAGGTCCTCATTTTAATGGAGTTGTTGTGTGTTTCACTCGTACAACTAATAGTTGCGGCCGTAATTTTAGCTTTGGGGAGGAGATAATTGGCCGCGTGTATGGTTTAGCAGTTTATTCACTCCTTATAGTATTCTGCTTTTGGTCTTTTTGGCTTTGCTGTTAGATATATAGAGGGTGCCCTCTAGCGTCTCATTGAAATACAACTTCTTCCATGTGTGTTACTCGGTACTACAGTAGACCCTCGTATAACAAATGGTTTTTATAACATAAAATCTGCACAACATAAAAAAATGCAGAGATAGGGGAAATTTGCTTAACAGAATAGTCTGTGGGGCGAATCCTTACAACATAAATATGGTCGCGATTAGGGATTACTCTGTTTTCAATGCATTCCTATGGGAAATTTGTATAAAGGAAAATTTGCTTAACAGAATTGCATATGTAATGAATTAATTCCTTTATACAAGGTACTACTGTACATCTTTTGACAGCAGCTTGATTGTTATGGGCCCAGTTCTGGAAATGTGAAAATCCACCAATTGATGATATGATTATTAAAAAATACTAGAATGTGCTGAAATGGATAGATTAACTAAGAGATTAAAGGGAGAAGAAGAATCAATCTATTGCTTGAGCTGGGGCCTGTTTTACAACTGGTGGAAGATAAAAGCCTCGTAGTAAATGAGGGAGGGAAGGATGAATAGATAATAGAATGTCAATGATAGAAACTCACCAAACAAGATATGTTATATTGCAAAACTGTTTTTTATGTTTTATTTTTTATATAATTTCCTTTTTTCTTTCTTTTTCTTTTTCTGTGTTTACTTGTTGTCTTTTAATTAAAAAAATAAAATATTTTTAAAAAGAAATACAACTTCTTCCATGTGTGTTACTTGTTTCTTTAGTCAAGAAACTAGAATGAAATATCCATGGGTGCAGCAACGCTTTTTATTATCCAGTTGATAGATCCTTTACTACAAAGTTCATGCAGTCAAAACACCTGGGATAAATCTGCTGGTTTGACTTGTTCTGTTTTTTGTTTCTATTTGAATCTCATGTTTTCCCCATTGGTTATATGATCAATTTTGAAGTACCAATAAATTAATTGTCTAAATTCAGTAGCTGTAGCTGTTCCCAATATGGAGAGGTGAACAAATACAGTGGTGCCCCGACTTAAGAGCAGATCGACTTAAGAGCAATTCGACTTAAGAGTGGAAAACTGCTGGCATTTTAATTGCCGCCTTACAAATCTTAGATATGGTCTGCTCAATTTACAATTTTGTTTTTAATTTTTTAACTTATTTTTAAATTTTTTTAGATAGGTACCCCAATTTAAGAGTAGTTCGATTAAGAGCATGCATTTGGAATGGATTAAATTTGTAAGCCGAGGTACCACTGTATTGCATCAGTAAAAGAAAATGGTGCTGATTCAGTGTGACAGAAGAATGGGAAAGTGAAGCCCTGAAGTTTAATTTTACTGAGGAATTCCTTTCTGCAGCTATTTTGGTTTGCTTTTTAATAGATATTAGCCCCTTTATTTGCTAATATTGTGGGATTACTATCTCATGGGGTTAATATCAGTTGAAAATGCTGTCTCAATCTGATGTTATCAACACATCTTGTTTCCTCAATCTGTCATTGCAGCTCTTTTAAGATTTTATGCATCGCCTATGAAGTCTTGCAGGGCTTGCAGTACATGAACAAGCATGGAATAGTCCACCGGGCTCTCTCACCTCACAACATCCTTATGGATCAAGAGGTAAGGCTGCCGAGTCCACATCCTCTGGGAACATATAACATTTCTGAGGAAAACACTTCTATAAGAGTAGGAAGTGACCCAGATGGTCATCTAGTCCAGTTCTCCATCAGTGCAGGAAATCCACAACTAAACAATATCTGACAGAAGGTCATCCAATCTCTGTTCCAACTCTGAACAACTCATACTATTGGACATTTCCTTCTGAAGGCAACATTTTGCTAAAATAAAAATTCAAGGCAGGTTTGTCAAGTCAAATGTTGCATCAGATGAAAATGTTGAGGTATTTAGGAGGGAATGTGGCGTCCAGTTTATGCTCTATGCTCCTATTCCGCTTAATCCGTCCTGATATCAGTGCTCTACATTTTCGGCCTAATGCCTTTCGAGGACTCTGGAATCTGAAAAATCTCATCTTAAGGTGTTTTCCTAGAACAATCCTCTTAACTGCTATCAGCAAATGCATATTGCAATTTTATCATATATGGTTTTGGTGTAACATATACCGTATATAATAATATCCAGTTCTGTTCGCTAACTGCAAAGCGGTGGTTTCAGTGCTGTGTTCTATACATTGGATAGCTTGCAGTGCTCATGGCAGAAAACAAGAGATTTACCTTGTCTTTTTCCTACATGATGCTTTGGGTAGTTGAGTGTCTTGAGAATCAGTTCAGGCCTTTGTGACTTGTACAGCCGATTCAGGAACTCATCACAGTAGTGTTTTGGCCCCCAGAATACACCAGATTCAGCATGGTGGATCTACCATGGTGTGCCAGCAGACTGCCACCTTCATGACAGAGCTTAACCTTTTCCAGCGATACTTCATGAGACATGAGCATTCCGTTCAAAGTCTTCCTATAGTATAAACTATCTCTAGGACTGTCTCTTAAGTAAGAGACTCAATTTGGACAACAGTCTTGTAAATGAAATGAAATGAACAGTCTCTATAGATGACTTTGTCAAAAAGCAAAGAATCCATTCCATGTCACCGTATAAATTTTAATGTGTTTTAACGTTTCTAATAGAAATATAAGGCTTTAGACTTTATGAAAGAGAGAGAGAGAATAAAATCACAGATTTGAGAGTAAGGGTCACACATCTCTTTAAACATCATGCAGAAAAATACTGTCTTTAGCCAACACACTTCAAAAAGGTTGTTGGGCATTCTGGTGTAAGTTTTCCAAGGGCATTTTGAAAATCCATTTGGTTTAAGAATTTTAGCCCATTTTATGTTTAGAGTAAATTCAATAAGGCCAGTGATAAAACAGTAGGCAGTTGAAAGAGAGGGCATTGATTCAAGTTTGCTGCTTCCCCCCACCCCCTGTCAATGAGGAAACTGGTTCTAAGGCTCTCGATAGAGGAAAAGCCCATTCTTAGGTTAGTAGAGCAACAGCAGATGGAGATGGCAGCGTAGGAAGATTTAAGTCATATTGTGTGCAATAAGTATTCTTTCCAATGTGCATGCCTAGTAGAACAGCTTAGGATCTGGCTATCCTGTTGTAGTTCAAGATCCGGGTTTTGCTGATCGATCTGAAACCATCAAGGTAACTAAGAGACAAGATGATCCACCTTGTCTCCTGCAGCCTCTCACAACTCTAAAAAATGTGCTCTGGGAAGCCAAGAAAATATTTTAGAGTTGTTTTCCAGGTGAACAGCAGGAGAAGCCGTTGAGAAGATGTATTTGTAGGCCAGGGTTCTACAGATGTTGACATTTTAGAAGCAAATACCAAGGGATATCTTACTTCCAGAAAGTGGTTCCACCATATTTTTGTCATAAGAATTTTGATCTAAAAAGCTGATTGTTTTCCCAAGCACCATCTGCATGATATAAAACTGTGTTTTTATGCTGCCTTGTCCTTTCTCCCTCTTTTTAACAGGGACACATTAAATTGTCTAAATTTGGCCTTTACCACATGACAGCATATGGCGCGGATGTTGATTTTCCTATTGGGTAAGTTATACTTCACAATATACTTTGAATCTGGGAAATGCAAAAAGAAATTGCCAACATTAAAACAAATGAGAAAAATAAGATTATTTTGTACTTGCGATATGTGAGCAGCATGTCTTTTCAACCTAGTACAGGCGGAAATCCTGCTGAGTAAATAGGCTTGTGTAAGGCGGTATAACACAAGCAGGAGTGCTTTTTATGCCAAGGTAGAATTGCCATTCACAAAATGCTTCTGCAGGCATATTATTATACAGCTGATCAAAATGGGAACCATGCAAGTGATTGTGTAATCCTTGCTGACTGGGTGAAATGGCCCGTGCTTTTATTGAAGTGTGATGTTATGTCATGCCTAGACCATTGGTTTGTGTGCACACGTGTGTGCATGTGTGTATCGGGGGGGGGGGGTTACAAAAGTAATACTCTTCCATCTCTCAACCATGTCTCTCATAGGTCTTTTTTTAAAATAGCTAGAAATGATACATTATTTTAATGAGACTGCATTTCATTAAGGGAGAAAAAATACTTATTAACATGGTTTAGCCCTGCAGGCCTACCACTAACTTAATTATTGTTCTGTTCCCATAGGTATCCATCATATCTGGCACCAGAAGTAATAGCACAGGGAATTATCAAGTCTAGTGATCATATACAAAGTGAAAGGCCTCTGCCTTCAGGTCCAAAATCAGATGTGTGGTCCCTTGGTATTATCTTATTTGAGCTTTTTGTGGTATGTAACCTGATTCTATGTTTATGGGTTATAAAATTGTTTTGGACCATAATGACATATTTCTTAAAGTTGTATTGTTTAAGAAAAACGGGAATACTTAGACGATGGCCACAAATTCCAGAAGTAACAAAGAAAAGTGTTAAATCACTGTACACTGGTACCTCTACTTATGAGCAGTTCGATTTAAGAGTGGAAAACCGTTGGTGTTTGCTGCTGTCTTACAAATTTTAGATGTGGTCTGCTTCTACTTACAATTTTTTTTATTTTTCTGATTTATTTATTTAGTTAGTTTTTTTAGAAACGGCTGCTCTACTTATGAGTTGTTTGACTTATGAGCATGCATTTGGAATGGATAGAAGTACCACTATTATAGGAAAAGTGGCATGAGTGTTTAATGTTGTAACAGCAAGGGAAGGTTTAAATGCATTAAACTTAAATGCATTTATAGGGGGTTAATGTTCTTTCTTCTCACTGTGTTATATGGAGGAATGTTATGATGTCACCCTGGCCGTTTGCTTGTTTCTAAAAAAAGTATATTCCTACTGTGGCTATAACCAAGTGTTAATTGATATTGTTCATAATGACTTTGAAGCTGTCACTGAAATTTTCAGTGTGTATGCACCTGTTACTTAAATCAATGAAACTGATTCTATGTGACACACTGAAAATCTGTTACTGAAAGAGTTAAGAGCATATAATGGTCATGAATTTATTTTGTAATGATGCTTCATTAATCACATATCTTAATGTTGTCTTCAGGGCAGAAAGCTGTTCCAGAGTCTGGATTTAGCTGAAAGACTCAAACTAATACTTAATCTCGGTGAGTAATGCAAAAAATAACTGTAGGGTATGAAGTCTCTGTAAAATCCCAAATGAATCCAAGGTCATATTACTGATTTGGGGATGTTTGCAGTATATTAAACTTGCATTAAAGTTCACTAACATTAAACAACAGATGAGCACAATCAGTAATACCATTAAATGCGAATGAGAAAGATAAAAAGGATGGCAAATTGACAAACTGAAAAATTGCTTTTATTCTTGCAGCATAATGATACAGCTTATAGTACAGCAAATTGTTTGCAATTATTGTAGTTGCCAAGTTTCCCATATGGCCTTACTATTTGGGGACAGGGAGGCAGCTGCTTCTGACTCCAATGCTAGGGACGATGCCAGCAGTCCTGGATTGTTGGCGTGCAGGACATTACGTCATTGCCAGTGTTAATGTCATATTTAGTTGCCAGCTTAATTGGCTTCTGTGCATAGAACTCAGGTTTGAACAGGGGTTTTGCCTCAGACAGTTGAAATCATTGAACTGCCGGTTCACGTTGACAACTGTTGATCCTCCTGTCATTCTTTCTTACAGGATGTGTGGATGATATCCTAACAGTCCTAGCTGAAGAACATGGTTGCCTGGATATTATTAAGGTCTGAACACATCTAATTATCTCACTGGCCTAATGATATCTCTATAAACTAGCTATCAAAGCACTGGATTTCTTTTTTGAAATAATTTTGGGATTGATGCAGGAGATGAAAGAAATGGGCTTTCAATTTTTCTCTTCCCAAGAAGAAAGATGTGAGTCCCTACTGGATGAGATGTAAGGGCCAATAGAAAGTTTTTTTGGACAAATGGCAGAATATAGAAGCAGGGCTAAAGGGAGTGATTATAAGGTCATCTCTTCCTGCCGTACCCTTTGCATACATTAATTAGAATCTAATCATTGTCAATCTGTATTACTTTTCTGCAGTGGCAAATATTTTGCATTTAGTTAGGATGAACTAAATTAATGTATTTATTTTTTTTTAAAGGACTTGTAAGATTCATACTTGCTTTGATGTCTTAAAAATTGAGGTTATTGTCTGTTGATCTTCGGTAAGCTAAATTCATTCTATTTCCAAGTTGGCATTTGGCAAGAATATTTTCCTCCGTGTTATTAGTATTATCCAACACAAAAGATACAAATTTGTAAAATCCTTTAGACTACTGTTCTTAGTGTTAAAGGGGAAGAATTGTTCTCTTTGCTCTACTTTGGAAAAGCCCAAGCTACTGGTTCAGCCTTAAACACAAGTCCTTGCTGTATATAAAATTTGACTATGTGTTTCTGCTCTAGGAGGTGCCGGAAAATACTTTAGCTCTGCTGAGAAAGTGTCTTACATTCCATCCTTCTAAGCGGTTAGTATATATTTAAAATAGATAGGTCACTTTGTAGCCATTCCACAAATTGCACAGGGGTATATCAGGTTGAGCTGCCTAGATGCCCTAAGCATATCCGATGCCACCTGATTTTGGAAGCTAAGCAGGGTCGGCTCTGGTTAGTACTTGGATGGGAGACCACCAGGGAATACCAGGTACTGTAGGCGCCTGTAGTAGGAACTGGCAAATCACTCCAGTATTCCTGCCAAGAAAACTCCATGGACATGAGCTCATGAAGTGTCAGTCACGTAATGACGCAACACACACATATAGGAATAGGATAGGAATCTTTATTGTCATTGCCCCCTTGCAGGAACAACGAAATTTTGTGGTTGCTATATAAAACTCATTTAAAACATTTCACATAGATTTAAAAACAGGTACAACACATAATATGACATATAAAATGACTAAAATATGACATATAAAATAAGCTGACTTCAAAGTCCAGGATTTCCGTTTAAGGCCAATATTGCTCTAAAAAAGACGCTATTTTTGAGACGGTTTGTTCTTGCCCTCAGTACTCTATATCTCCGTCCCGATGGCAACAATTCGAAGAGGCGATGACCAGGATGTGATGGATCTCTTAATATATCTAATGCTTTACAGTGGCACCTGGTAGTATAAATATGTTCTAGGGTGGGGAGTGAACAGCCCACAATACTCTCTGCAATTCTTATGATTCTGTGCAACACTGTCTTATCCCGGTGGGTACAACTTCCATACCACACACATAACCCGTAAGTCAGCACACTCTCAATTGCACAATGATAGAAGGCCAGCAGCAGCTTTTGTGTAAAATGGTTTTTCCTTAAAGTTCTCAAGAAAAATAGTCTCTGCTGAGCCTTCTTTGCAAGCCCCCTTGTGTTGACACTCCAGGACAGATCCTCCTGTAACTCAATGCCCAAAAATCTAAAACCTGTAACCCTCTCCACACCAGTCCCATCAATCACCAGTGGTTGAATATCAGTTTTCTGCCTCCTGAAGTCTACCACAAGCTCCTTTGTTTTCTTTATATTTAGGTGCAAGTTATTTATTCTGCACCACTTGGTCAACCTCTCCACTTCATCTCTGTAAGCCATCTCACTCTGCTTGCCAGAGATGAGCCCAATCACAGTTGTGTCATCTGCAAACTTAATGATCCTATTGCTAGGATAGGCAGAGACACAATCAAATGTGTAAAGAATATAAAGGAGTGGGCTAAGTACACATCCCTGTGGTGTTCCAATGTTGGTACTAAGAGTATTAGAGATGTAAGGGCCCAACCGGACCCTCTGAGAACGTTCTGACAGAAAATCCAAGATCCATCCACAAAGTGATGGTGGAAGCCCTAGACCTTCCAGTTTAGAGATCAAGCGTCGTGGAAGAATGGTGTTAAAAGCCGAGCTAAAATCCACAAAGAGCAATCTAGCATAGCCCCCCCTCTGCTCCAGATGTTCAAAAACAGCATGAAGAGCACACGCCACAGCATCCTCTGTTGATCTCTTCTTTTTATAGGCGAATTGGAATGTGTCCAGTCCCTCTGGTAAACAGGCAATAACATAGTTCCGTACCAACTTTTCAAAGCACTTCATGATCACAGGTGTAAGTGCTACTGGACGAAAGTCATTCAAGTTTTCTGGATTTGGTTTTTTTTGGTATCGGAACAATAATGGCAGACTTTAGGCATGATGGCACAATAGCTTGGGATAGGGATCGATTCAAAATCCCAGTGAAAACCCCTGCTAATTGATCTGCACAATCCTTCAATACCCTTCCGGCAACTCCATCTGGCCCCGTAGCCTTCCTTGGATTGATTCCCTTCAACACCTTCCTCATCTCTCCCTCCTCCACATTAAAAATTACATTCCCTTGTGCCGATGCTGATAACAATAGTGAAGGTGGCAGAAACTCTGCTGATGTCTCTACTGATGTTGCTTCAAAACGGGCAAAAAATGCATTCAGTTCCTCTGCCAAAGATACCCCTCCCTCAGCTACTGGGGAAACTTTAGATTTGTACCCAGTCATTTCCTGTACACCTCGCCACACCTCCCTAGTGTTGTTACGCTGAAAATTATTCTCCAATCTCTGCCTGTATGCCTCTTTCGCCACACGGATGCCCCTCTTCAGATCTGCTCTGGCTGCACTATACAGTGACCTGTTTCCACTTCTAAAAGCAGCATTTCTTGCCTTTAGCAGCTCTGAACCTCCCTTGTCATCCAGGGTTTCCTGTTTGGATAGATCTTTATCTGGCGCTTTTGCGTTACACTATCAGTACAAAATCTGATGTAGTCCAACACTACCTCAGTGTAAGTTTCTAGATCCTATTGGGCAAATGCTTCCCAATCAGTGTCATAAAAACAATCCTGCAGCTGTTGAGATGCTCCTGCTGGCCATATCATGACAGTCCTCTTTATTATTGGCATCCGCTTCCTCAAAGGAATATATTCAGGAGTCAGAAGTAGAGGCACATGATCGGATTGGCCCAAGTGTGCTAATGGTTCCGCCTTATAGGCCTGTTTGATATTCGTGTACAATCTGTCCAAAGTCCTTTCTCCCCTGGTTGCACACTTAATATGTTGATAGAATTTCGGTAGAACCACTTTCAGATCTGCCTGGTTAAAGTCCCCACATACGATAAATGCAGCTTCAGGATACTTGTGTTGTTGTCTGCTTATAGCATTGTGCAAAAGATCCAATGCCTCGTTGATATTCGCATCAGGTGCAATATACACGATAGTTATCAAGATTACTGTAAATTCACGGGGGATGTATATGGGTCTGCATTTGAGTGTCATAAATTCCACAGATGGAGAGCAATGGCTATCAACCACCACAGAATTTGTGCACCAGCGATTACTCACATATGCACGCATATCAGGTTGACCATCTGGTATACCATAAGCTAGGAGTCAGAGGCAGTCTCAGCTTCCATTTTAGAAGCATTTCTCTATCCCTAAAATACAGGGTAAGACACTAGTTGAGCTGCAACAATATGTTCCTACTTACTTCAAGAAAAGAACTCCTATCTCTAGCAATCTAATTTTATATCCTACAACTGGGAATATAATATAAGAGTTATTAACAGGTATTTCAATAAAAATAATATGTGCATGTTTAGGTGTATTGTCCTGCTACATTTAGGAGCTATATGTGCACCCTCATCTGGGACTTCTACATTTAGTCCTGGGCTGTAGAAGTTAGGGTGCATCTGGATAGCAGTTTCCATCCACCCCAGCTGGTGTATATTAATGACTGACTTGAGTTGATGTCCAACAATTGCTGAGGGCCACGCCTTCCCCATTTATGGAATGGCCATTCCACAAATTGCACAGGGGTATATGAGGTTGAGCTGCCTAAATGCCCTAAGCACATCCGATCTCGCCTGATTTTGGAAGCTAAGCTGGGTGGGCCCTGGTTAGTACTTGGATGGGAGACCACCAGGGAATACCAGGTGCCGTAGCACCCGGAGTAGGAACTGGGAAACCACTCCAGTATTCCTGTCAAGAAAACTCCATGGACATGGAGTCACGGAGAGTCAGTCATGACTATGACGCAACACACACATATCAGGTTAACCATCTGGTGTACCATAAGCTAGGAGCCGGAGCCAGTCTCAGTTTCCATTTTTAGAAGCATTTCTGTAAAATGATTTGTTTGAAAATTATTTTATTTATTTATTTGCATTCACACTTACTTCACAAATGTACACTCTGATGAATAAAATGCAGCCCTCGGATAGTCAGTGACAGTATCATACAAGGCTTAGATCTCATTTGTATCTTAAAATCAGTCATATTTAACAGCTTACTCAAGTTATTTATTTTCTTGAGCTTCGTTAAAAGAAATTCACTGCATTTTCTGTTCACTGAAATTGCTACTTTGGTTGTGTTGTGACTTCCTCCAGTGCAATCTACCTATACTCATTCTCATGAACAATTACATGCACAAAGAACATGTTCAAACTTCGGCCCTCCAGATGTTTTGAACCGCAACTCCCACAGTCCTTTGCCATTGGCAATCTAAGATTGACTTCATTCTAAAAAATAGGGTGTGACAGAATAAGCCACACCGATAGCTGTGGGCCTTACTCCGTCATAAAGGTGCATACACATGAAACTATAAGAGTGAACTTGCATAGGACAGCTACACTATGTATAAACTGATTTACTCAGACAAAGAGTACAGTAGATCTAATTTTGTATGAGTTTATCCCCCACAAGCATTCATTTTCAAAGAAAACTTATTTTTCTCACACATTTTTCTTTTTTCTTTTCCAACTAAAGGCTGACTCCTGACAAGTTGCTGAAGGACCCAGTGTTCAGTGAGATATCTTCTTTATACTCGTCCTTCCACAAACCTCCTGGCCTTTTCTCACCCACCCTACGATGTGCCAACTTAACCCTTCCTGAAGATATTAGTCAGTTGTTTAAAGGTAAAACGGAGCAAAGCATCTAAAATCAACATTCTGGACAGAGCTTAGGAGCAAATAGTTGCAAACAACTGGTTGGTTGTCACAGTAATAAAAGTGTAGATAACTGACCATTCTCATTATTATTGTCATTCATTTGTTTGTTTGACCAGACAGTGGGGCCCAAGGCAATCCACAAAACTTTAAAAGAAGGATTAAAAACAGCACATAAACAGCAAGTTAAAATTATTAAACAAAAGATCTGAAAATAATTCAGATTACAACATGGAAAAACAACAACAACCCCACACATTAAAATGATATATTGAACAGAAAGTGTTGTTTGTACTTAAAGTAATAAAACAGTTTTGGGATTTTCATTGCTTGTACTTCATTATATGTAATTTTGTAGTAATTACAAAAAGGCAGGAACAGCATTTGGTGGAGACACAAGGGAGGACCTTCTCTGTTGCTGCTCCCAGACTCTAGAAATCTCTCTCATGACAGGTCAGGTTGGTCCAGTCTTAGCTGTTCTTCCATAAGCAGACAAAGGCCTTTCTGTTCAGACAGAAATGACTGATTCCCCAAGGGATATTGTTTTACTTGTGCTTTTAATATTGCTCTTATTTATATGTTGTAATACATTTGTTTTTTTTCCCTTTTAAAATATTGTAATATTTACTATTTTAGCTTTTAACTTTGTCTCTTTTCATGCTATCAGCTACCTTGGATCCTTTAAGAGAAAGGTGGCCTATAACTATATTTTAAATAAATACAATAAATTCAGTGTTTGAAGTCTTCATGTTAAAGAATTTCTGGTAGCAGGCCTAAGAACTGTCTTAGTCCAGACTTTACCCCAACCTGATGTTCTCTGGATCAGGTTCTCATAATCCCATCGTCAGCATAGTTGAAAGAAGAGTTGTAGTCCAGCATATCTGAAAAACGCAAGGTAGGTAGAGGCTGCTTTAGCAAATTGCTAGCATTTGTCTTAACACTGGAACAGATAGTTCCAATTTTATTGTTTATTGTTGTAAACCACTCAGAGTGGCCTTGTAGCCACATTTGCAGTCTAAAATTCCAATCAATCAATCAACAGTCTGGCTCAGTAACTCTTTACATACAGTATGTTCAAAATATTGGCTTTCAACTCTGATGAATTCTGTTGCTGTTTGTTTCTGAAAGACAAATGAGCATTGGCGACAAATTGGTAGTACTCACACCAAACCCCATCTCAATGAACCTCCTGATGTTATGGACTCCAGTTCCCATCATGGCTGAACACTGGCCAGATCACATAGGGTTGATGAGAAACACTGGTCATCCGCATGACACCATGCTGTGGATGACTGTATTAAACTGTATTTGGCAGTGATTAAAATTGAAGAAGCATAAAATGCTGAGGAAAGAGTCGGTGCACAACGTAGTCTGTTACTTATTGCTGCCACAACCCATTAAAATGAGAAAGAAAAGCAACTTTTAAATAATGAATACAGCATTTGTCAACTGTTTCCCTGGTGGCATCTACTCCAGTTTCTCTTTTATGCTCTCAAATCAAGACGGAGACATTCTGTCACTGTTTTGCCTCACTCGCAACAGAGCAATCCCATCGTTTGTCCAGCTGCTTTTGTCTTTTTTGGGATTTTCCTTCTAGTGCTTCCAAAGGGAAGATCAATTTCCCCCCCTCTAATAGCATGGTTGGAGGACTTGCTCCTGTTATTCTGTTTCCAGCAACAGATATGTTTTTTTCATGCTGGGGGGCGGGGGGAATAATCTTGGAGAGTTGCTGGGAAGTTCATAATAGTGTCTTTGTTGGCTTCTGTTAATAGAGGAAACCTCCGATTACCTCGCCGAAAGGTCAATTGAAGAGGTTTATTATCTCTGGTGCTTGGCCGGAGGAGACTTGGAGAAAGAGCTTGTCAACAAGGACATCATTCATTCCAAGCCACCCATCTGCACTCTTCCTATGTAAGAAATGGGAAACCTTCTTTGGGGAATGGAAGTGAGAAAGAAGTATATAAAGTGAAGTGAAGTTGGTTTTAAAGGGGAAAATGGGAGTCTTCACTGTTGACTACCATGGAGCCCTGCGCAGTCAGTGTGATTTAAAAGTCTGCAATCCTGGTTTTCTAGACTTCAGTTCAGTTATTACTTCCAACTTGAGTAAACCCACTGAAGCAATGGAATTGGCATCCGTGTTGATTAACCAAGTTCCCATTGATCTACATTAGCTGGGGCTAATTGTTGAATTTAGGCATAAATGTGCATATTCTACCCCTCATGGAACATTTTATTGCATTATTAATGGAACCTTGTAATGGAACATTTTATTGCATTGTGCTTTAATAGTGGAACGAGTTTTACACCTGTTTTTAAATTCAGTATTACTGTGAATTGCCTTCATAACAATTTGTTGAAGGAAGGAAGGAAGGAAGGAAGGAAGGAAGGAAGAAAGCTACCTCTGAATATGAGCCAGAATAGCCGTACTTAGAGTGGACCTCTTAAAATCTGTGTGACTGACAGAACTCTTAGTGATTTTAGTGAGAGTGCTGTAACTAGATCTGATTCCACTCATTTGCAGGTGAAGAATTTTTATCAGTTTCTTACTATTTCCCTATAGGGAAGGAAACTGAAGGTGTTGACCAGATACAGCAAATTCTGAAAAAAATAATTGTTGCCATGTGGCCCTTATACAAGACAAATGCAGGAGCAAACTGATAGCTTACTTTCAGTGATAATCAACCTTCTTCAGGCTGTGAACAAAGATTTTGTGGAAAGTGCAGGAAAATTATATGAGAGTCCCGAAAAATCATAGTTGTGAAAGAAGTAGCCATGTTAATCTGTGCAAGTATATCAGGCAACATCCAAAGAAACGCAATAAAACAAAAGCTAAAGGACATTAAAATATAATAGTCTTTAAGGTGCCATGTGTTTTTTGTTTTGTTTTGTTTCTTTGGATATTGCCAAAAACTCAGGGCAGAAAATTGTGCCAGACATGCTTCTTAAAGTGAGTTCATGCACATTAGTAGCAAGGGGACAGGTGTCTCATCCCAACCCTATTTCACATTCCCACCAGAGATGCATGTATGTACCTATCTTTTTTCGCATTTCCAGCAAATCTTAGAATATTCAGCGTTCATTCTATTCAACCTAATTGGCGTCAAGTACCATCTAGAGACCAATTTAAAATAATTTTCTTTTATCCTAACCGATAATGATCTCAAGATTCTCATGTTCCAGATTTCCCCCAGTCTTCTTTTTTTTATCTCTACATTAAGGTCCCTTCAAACAACCCTTCAAACAAAGAATCACCAACACCCACACACACTGCCTTCTTTTGAAATTCAAGGTTTCTATTTGTCCAGGGAAGAGGTAATTCAGAAAAGTGACAAGCCCCCATTGGAGAATCAGGATTAAAAATTGATCTACCCACTAGGATGGACCAGTTTTTTTCATTCAGTCCATCTACTTGAGGTTTTTATTGTAAAGATTTGTGTTATACAGTCACAACTTTGGCTTGTGAAAGCCCCAGTGAGTGTTTACACTGCACCAGAAAATCCATTTGGTGTCCTTGGCCAAGTCAAACATTCTCTTTTCATCCTGAGAGCATTTTTTGAGGATAAAAATGAAGGGGTGGGGAGCTGAGTACATCTACTTGGACTTTCTGAAGAGAAGGCAGGACACATAAATGCAGTTAATGATCTGAACCGATAAATTGATAAATTGAGCACTTGATGGTGTCTAGACCACCCTTTTGACATCACTGGTGTGTTTTAAGTTTTGTCTTTGAGGACGGCGAGAGCTTTGGACAAGCACGGGATAAAAGCTTCCTTCTGGATGACACAACTGTAACACTCTCCTTATGCCAGCTTAGAAATGTGAGGAAATTTTTTTTCTTTGTACAGTACTGGGGTATTTGTAAATGTGCATGTTTTCCAGCAGATAAAATAGGCATTTGCTGGCTAAACATATAGTACTCTTTAACATGCAGGGATTACGTTGCATGTCTGTTTCTTCCCAGGTTTTCTCATTAGAAATTTACATACATGCAGTTACCAAAACCATGTCTTAGCTTGATTTGCTCTGGACGTATGGAGGAAGAAGAGAAAATTAGTATCAGAGTAGCAGGCCAAAATAAAATAAAAATAA
This sequence comes from Phrynocephalus versicolor, assembly GCA_023846285.1. Lineage (NCBI taxonomy): Eukaryota > Metazoa > Chordata > Lepidosauria > Squamata > Agamidae > Phrynocephalus > Phrynocephalus versicolor. Next base: position 19,456,004 of record JAHTLZ010000330.1, on the reverse strand, counting down.
AAAATAAAGAGCTTTTGGGGACAAATCCACTTCCTCAGACAAGACTCTGAAATTATATAATTAGCATTAGAGGCTGCAAACTAATACTTCTTCCCCCCTTCTTTGTTTAATCATTGAACTCTGGATATACTAAATAGGACCTTAGAGCTAATTCCTCCTAGAGTAAGGCATTGAGTTAACGAGACTTCTTAAGTCAGCACTGATGTTTGTGCTGTTTGATTCAGATGTTTGTGTCTTTGATTCAGCAGATCTAATGAGGAGGACTAAAACTGGATTTAGCCAAAAGCCCTTTTATATAAAAAAGAAATTTTTGAAAAGTTGTCCTTCAGTGTTTTTAATGGACTTGGGGGTACAGTATAACTATTTTAATAAATTACAGCTACCCATATGTAATTTAAAAAGAAAAGAAAAAGTCATTAGAACACAAACGTGAGGTGGAGGCAAATATAAGAGGCCTCATGCTGAGTCACTGAATAAACTTAGCAGGAATTTTGTTTTTTATTAGTACATAAATATTAAGTAAGTGGATGTACTCTCGAGTTATTGAACAGTCAGATTGGAATGCCAGTACTTTTCCAAAAGAAATGGGTGAACAAGATACTTACAGATATATTTCTCTTCTGAGGAAATCTAATCTACAGTAAGTCTCACTAATCTTGCCAAACTTCAGTATTAGCAGAAAGATTTTATTTCAATCAAAGTCTTCCAAGTCCTGGAACAGATTGTAATCAAAAGACAGTCAGTCATATATGAAGTAAAATACTCTTAAACATCATTGGGAATCCCCAGAAACTAGTCCTGCACCTTCGGAATTGCATGAAAGCGCTACAGAAAATGGTGGCATTAATGTTAATTATGCTGCACTCATGTCTCCAGTTAGTTCAGTATCTTATCTTTGGAGCTGTAGTTGCCACAGCACTTACACCTAAAATGGATCCCCTTCACACGAGTTATCTGTTGTCTTTCATTTACTGTATGAGTATTGATGCCAAAGCATGAAATAATTAACCATGAAATGATAAAGTTTAATGAGGTCTGTAAGAATGTATTTGTATTTACACTATTTCTCTTATGGTGGGAAAAGGGCTCCCTGAATCACAAAACAAAACATTTTTAAAGACATGGGTTAAAATTTGATTAAATAATATGTTAATAATGTGTTATGTTGCTATGTGCCATCAAGTCAAAACTAATGTACAATGATCCTAATAAGATTTTCAAGACAAGTGAGGTATTTAAATGAGATTTTAGCAGTTCCACCCCTCTGAGTGGGTTTCTACAACCGAGTCAGGAAAGAAAAGAAAAGCAAAAATGTGCTGCTTATATACCATCCCATAGTGCTAAAAGCATTTTCTGGGCATTATTTATTTATGCATGCTACACATCCCCCCCCCCCAAAAAAAAAAAGCTGGGTACTCATTTTACCAACCTGGGAGGGAAAGAAGGCTGAGCCAGCCATGAGTCGGCTACCTGGGATTGAACCAGTTACAGCTACAGTACAGCAGTTTAACCACTACGCCACGAGGCTCTTCCAGGGAATTCAACTACGGTCCACTATGCCACACTAGGTGCCTCTTAGCAATGCCTTGCTAACCCATTGTTCTTAATGTCTTGAGTAAAGTTGAGACTTGGTGATTGAAAAAGTAATTACCAGCACTCGATTTGTGAAGTAGAGTTGGGTGGTGAAAGTGAGGAACGATAAAAGTTGCTTTCTGCTGCTTTAGTATTCCTTTCTGTGACTGTAAGAGCCCAAGCAACCTAAGCACCCACAATGGAGTATCAGACAAAGAGGAGAATGCTGAGGATTACCTCATGAAAAGAGAAGCACTTCCGTACTACAATTGTGCTGAAGTGCTCCTCTCATTGCATAAGGGTAGTCACAATTGAATCATTTTTTAAAATATTTAATAGTGGCTAGAGCTGCACTTTAGTTGCTTGATCAGATGTGGAAACCAGTTGGGGGCCTGCCTGTCATACTCTGAAGAAATATGTGCCTATCTGGTTTAATTCAAATCTCAAATAACTGTATTTTTTCATCTATCACATGCTGCCATGTATAACATGATCCTCACTTTTCCAACCCAAAATTCTGTGTATAAGACAATCCTTAGTTTTTAGCCTAACGGTTTTAGACAAAATTATAGTCGTACCTGCAGAAAAATACTGTAGTTTGTAGACATTCAGTTGCATTGAAAACCACCAAATAGTAATAACTTATTTGTCGTTGCCCTGCTATACATGAAATCTGGAAAATTTATAAGTGCAAAAGGGGATTTCAGACAGCTAGCTTCAAGCATACTAAGCACTTGTAAAGTTGCTTTTTTAAAACCCTTGAAGTAATTTGTGCCCTCATCCAATTTGATTTCTGCTCTTGACACAAATGGATGCATCAATTTCTTTCACATAATTTCACCCAGCATTAAATCTTGCCATTCCACTTTTTTCCTGACCTCGTACAAGCCAGTTCTTATGAAACCCAATGTGTCTAAATCCCATGCATAACCCTACTAATGGTTATTTCATTGTGTGAGTTATTTCCTTAGTAATTACTTTGCATGTCTCTTTAATTCTGAGTATTTCTGTAATCTGTCACAGAGGTTGAAAGATGTTGCCGGGGAAGCATTTTACCCATTGCTTGAAGATGAGTAAGTATGTAAAATAAGCTGTTTATTTCGTGAAGTTGTTGGAAATTCTTGGAAGTTCTCCCTGTTTCCCAGTAAACTGCTTGGCTCGACTGTGATATGCAAAAATAATAATTAAGAGCAGGAAACAGAGCCCCATTTAGCAGTTTGATTCAGATAGTCACCATTTGTAGAAGAGAGTATTCTAAACCCGAATCCATACTTTTGTTGCTTTCATTGAGGTGGATAGCAAACTAGCAATACATAAACTGATTTATTAACAATAACAACAGCCAGATGATGTATGTTTCAAAATATTCATATCACTTTATTAATTGAGTCTTGTGGTTTGAACTTTTAAAGTATAGGATGAACAGAACCTATATTATAGAGTCGAAAAAGTAACTTTTCTCTTTATCATATACAGTAGTTGTGATGATGGTCTTCGTTATTTTAGCATTTGGGGATTTTGTTTCATAACTAACTGCATTTATTGGAATATATTCACTACTGCTTCCTTTTGTTTCAGTCAGTCGAATATACCCCATTCCAACAGCAGTAATGAGTTATCTGCTGCTGCTAATCTTCCACTCATCATTCGAGAACGCGATACAGAATACCAGTTGAACAGGATCGTTCTGTTTGATAGGCTGCTAAAGGTATGTAGTGCGAATAAAGCTGGAACTGTGAAGTTTCTTTGGCATCCACCCTTTTAGTTTTTATCTATTCATTTTGCTGTTGTATTCTGCAGTGAAAGAAGCCTCCTTCGTTTTTCCGCAGGCATCAGTACCCGGATTGTTTTCCTTTTAAGAAACTTCTCAATTATAGGAGAGAAAGATGTGTATAAGCATAGTGTTATGAAAACAAAACTTTCAAGCAGCATATTGGCTATTAATAGCTTTTCTTATACTGTAAAATGATATGTCTCCAGGCTTATCCATACAAAAAAACCCAAATTTGGAAAGAAGCCAGAGTTGACATTCCACCCCTGATGAGAGGTTTAACATGGGCTGCCTTACTTGGAGTAGAGGTAAGAGCAACAAAAACTTGCTAGCAAATTCCAGGAAGTAGTGATGGTTTTGTCTTGGGTTGATGCATGAAATGTAGAAGCAGATACTTGCCTTTGAAAACCATGTGGGCTGCTTATATACTGCCCCCAACCCCCATGCTTAAAGCTCTCTCTGGCCAATTTAAAATTTGATTATATAAGCTGAACATTGAATTTTCCAACCTCAGAAAGATGGAAGACTGAGTGAACCTTGAGCCAGCTATCGGAAATTGAACCCAGGTTGCAATCAGAGTATTGGCTGCAGTACAGCAGCTTAATCACTGGCCACAAGGGTCTGATAAAGTAAGGGAGATTTGCCCCCTTTTTGGCAATGGGAAACAACATGCAGTGTGTTTTTTTATGCATTGCAGAATATGAGGATAAAAGTGATCAGGCTTTTAATAACTTCTGTTCCATAAACAGTTATCAACCACAGATCCCAATTACTTCGCATCCACATGGGGGAACACAAATAACTCCATCCCCTTATTGTTCGCCCCATATGCCAACAATATTTCTCACATCCTTACAGAGTTAAAATACAGTGGTACCTTGTATAAAGGAATTAATTCGTTCCAAATGAAATTATGTTAAGCAAATTTTCCTTTATACAAATTTCCCATAGGAATGCATTGAAAACAGAGTGATCCCATTTTTATGTTGTACAGATTTGCCCCATAGGCCATTATTTTAAGTAAATTTCCCCTATCTGGAATTTTTTATGTTGTACAAATTTTATGTTATGCAAACTGTTATACAAGGGTCCACTTTACCTGAAGATTGACTAGGCACACAAAACCACATAGCTGAATATCAGCATTTGTTAAACAGATTGGCCTCTGTTTTGGCCTATAACAGTCATGTCCAAACTTCGGCCCTCCATATGTTTTGGACCACAACCCCCACTGTCCTTTGCCACTGGAAATACAGGCTTGGAATTCTGGGAGTTGTGGCCAAAAACATCCGTAGGGCCGAAGTTTGGACATGCCTGCCCTGCAGTTATTCGATCTTCTCTTGCAAATGTATGGTGTGTGTGTGGAGACCTGGAGGGAGTTTCAAAGGCAAGTGTTCATAATTTTAGGAAAAAGTAGCATGGTATACCTGGAAAAATACAGTAATAGAACTCCAGTTCATATTGCAACGCATTCAGTGTTGTTTGCAGATACCAAATTAATACCTTGGTGTCTTGTGAATTTTAGGGTGACATTCAAGCAAAATATGATGCTATTGACAAGGACACTCCAATTCCTACAGACAGACAAGTAAGTTTTTTTAAATGACATACAGCTATTGCTTAATAGTTGGACTGAGATGGACAGACAGTGACATAACATTTCTAGTGTCCAAAAGTGTTTAGAAAAGTTTGTATTTTGAACATAAGCATTTGTGAAAAAGTTGTTACTAGGATATTTTAAATAATGTAGGGCAGAAATTGGGAGTAATGCTTCTAGTCTTATGGCTAAACAAGTATATGAACCCAAGCTGATCTGTTAAGAGCACAATGTCTCCAATTGCAAATGTACCAAAAAAAAAAAAAACCCAACAGGGAGAGATCTTAGCTCTGTTAAGGTTGAAAACTGCCCTTGTAGTGACCCTTTTGACTTTTTTGTGTCAACCTCTGGGGGTTGTACTCCATATCTTCTAAGAATCCCATGCCTAAATGGCATAGTGCTCTTAATGGAATTTCATAAACTTGTTTGCCTGTATTCCCTATCTTCTCTTTGCAGTGTTTCCCGAGGTGAAATAGAAGGATTAATATTTTGGCAGGACTTGCTTGTCTCCTGGGACTAGTGTAGAAAGACCAGAATATGTGTCTTCTTTGATTAAACCAGGGGTCCTCAAAGTTTTCAAACAGCGGGGCGATCCACCCTGCCCCAGACACCACTGGGGCCGGACCACAGTCCAAAAAAAAAAAAAAAAGACCAACATGGAAAAAGGGGGCAGGTGGGGGGAGCAGGGGACCTTGCCGTGGCCCTCCCACTTTGAATTGCCCCACTAGCCAGCATGCCAATCATCTGGGTGGGTAGAGGGAGGGAGTGGGGGAAGCGACATAGCCCACCGCTTTGAACTGCCTCAGTAGTAGAAGCAGCTGCGGTGGCTGGCTTGCTCATGAAGCAGGGGGTAGGTGTGTGTGTGGGGGGGTCTGTAATTGGTCCCGGGGGCTGGATCCAGGACCCTGGGGGGCCGCATCCGGCCCCCGGGCCTTAGGTTGAGGACCCCTGGTTTAAACTATATAAACCTGGAACAGGACCTTCTTCTCAGTGCACTTTTGTGTCTTCTATGGTGCTTATCTTAACATTTTTTTCTGTTCTGGGTTGTACTCTAGATTGAAGTTGACATTCCTCGCTGTCACCAGTATGATGAGTTGTTGTCCTCTCCAGAAGGCCATGCAAAATTTAGACGGGTACTGAAAGCATGGGTTGTTTCCCATCCTGACCTTGTATATTGGCAAGGTTAGTTAAGGCAGCTACTATGCCTAGCTGTTATGCATCTCAAGTGTACTGTTCCTTAACCAATCAGTAACATTTTCTTATGGCGAACGAAACTTAAAAAATAATAATTAGCCTTAAGTGTAGTAGTGTTCATTCTGCACACTTCTTTTATATATATATATATATTACCATCTATATAGTTGTAAATGTTTGACTTGCACATTATTTTCATTATTTTCAAATTCATAACTAGGTTAAGTATTCATAATAATATAGCAGCAGCTAAAAATAAGAATAATTAACAGCACAGTTTGTGCACTGATTCTCAGAACTAAAGCCTAATGTCTCAGAAGTGCATATAGGATTACCACAAGTCAACATTTTAAGACTAGTTTCTGTGAGTGTGTATGTATAGAATAAAGAAACTGATACATAAATTAGTCTACAGTTTTATCTTCTCGGTGTTGTTCACAGTTAGTATCTGGTTGGTACTTTAATAGCATTAGCATTACAGTGGTACCTTTACTTCTGAATTTAATCCATTCCGAATGCATGCTCTTAAGTCGAACAACTCTTAAGTAGAGGTGCCCTGTCTAAAAATTTGGAAAAATAAATAAAAAATTGAAAAAATAAAAAAAATGTAAGTGGAGCAGACCGCATCTAAAATGTGTAAGGCAGCAGTTAAAAAAATGCCAACTGTTTTTTGCTCTTAAATCAAATTGCTCTTAAGTCAAGTAGAGGCACCACTGTATATTTACTTTGATGGGAGCATTCATTCTTTCTCTCCCTCTGTAGGTCTTGACTCACTTTGTGCACCGTTCTTATATTTAAATTTCAACAATGAAGGTAATCATTTTCTCTTTTCTGATGAATGTTTGCAAAGGACACAGTCTGCAATAACCTTCACTCAGGTGTTCTGGATTGGGAAGGTAGAAAGAGAGCTATTCTGTGAGCTCCGGGTCCAACTCTTCCGTTGACAATTTCCCTGTGTGAACAGGGAAGTTCAGTAAAGGAATCCAGTCATGATTGGCTAGACATGCATACAGAGTTCCACAAGATCAGAAACCCCAAATAAGACAAACCTTCTGATCATGTGGAGATCTATGATCACATCCAGCTGAATAGGAGTAGATCTCCTTGACAGACTTTTCCCAGTGGAATAGAAAGAGAGAACAGAAGGGGTAGAACAAATTTATTTATTTTAGAGTATTGGATGTAATATGCCTCTCCACTTCCCTTTCCACAATTATACTTTCACAGTGTCTGAATAGGTCTTCATGAATCCCGTTCAGCCATTACGTCCAACATTGTGAGGAGCTCTGATCTTGGGGTGAAGCACACATAAGCCTTACCTTCCACCACCCAGCTATAAGGCAGACGTTTCAATGCAAACCTCAACTGAGCCTTATATCAGAGTACACTTAGAAGTTATTCTACAGGCCTTTTTGCCAAACATACAAAGACCTCCCTTATTTCTGGGTGGAATAGGAAGGTGGAAGTATGCCTGTGTCCATATCCACAACTTGCTTAGTCCTTGACACTTTCAAGTATAATGCCTCTGTAGGGCTGCTGTCTAGACTGGATCAGGGATGATCAACCATGGATGCCAGATATTATGGGACTACAACACACTTCATCCCTTGCCATTGGTCATACTGGTTAGGGCTGATGGGAGTAGCAGGCCAGCAGTATCTGAAGAGTCATGTCTGTCCCTGGCTTTGAGCCAGGTGAATGCAGTGGATTTGGGCTAATCCATCCCAGTTCTCATGTGTACATGCTACATAGAGTCATTGTTGCTACATCTCCTTCTGTATTTATTTGATACAAAATTGTGGTACAGCATAGGATATGTGTGGCTATTTGTTGGAAGAAGGCTGTTGTGTCAGTTTGCCATCTACCCAATAGGTTCGCTGATGGTCTTTCTTCTTGGTGGCAGTTTGGAAATATATTTACTTTAATGGGAACTTTTAGTGGAAATAGTGTTGCTTGCAAAATGACATACAAGTGTTCTACTATAGAAATTGGTGGTCATAGAAATGATGTCTTTGTTTCTAAATCCCTTTTAGCCCTGGCCTATGCCTGCATGTCTGCCTTTATTCCAAAGTACCTCTATAACTTCTTTCTAAAAGACAACTCACATGTGATTCAAGGTAGGTTGCATGTTGAACTCCTATTCTAATATGTCTTAAAACACCTTATTAGAATTGTTTATCTTTTTTTATAATGATTTAAATTGATACACACAATCGTTATTTACTAATACCAACTAGAGTGAACCCCACTGAAGCACTGGAAGTTACATGAGTGTTGCCGTCTCAGTTTTTGATTGATTTAGCAGATCTATTCATGCTGGGACTAACAGTAGGTTTTAAGCCATAGCTGTTCCTTTCAGTGGAGGCAATCAGAACTATATGAATGAAATAAATTTACTTCAGAATGCCATGTAGAAGCCTTGCTGCTCTGCTACATTGCAGATAGGCGATGCAGGATTTGTATCTTCCGTGGGATTTCTGCTCTCCATTTTCTTGGTGTGTAAGTGGTCGTAAGGGTAGGAATAATGCAGAATCCACAAAACAAACTTTCTGGCCCTGAAGGCCAGATTCCTAGTGAAATATTTCCTCTTCCTTTTTCCTATTCTTGCAGAATATCTGACTGTGTTCTCCCAGATGATTGCATTCCATGACCCTGAGCTGAGTAATCACCTCAACGAAATTGGCTTCATTCCGGATGTAAGTGGAAATGCTTCCAATCAATGTATAACGAAGGCAGCCGGAGAGGGAAGTCGAGCATAAAGATTGGTTGTGACACATCTCAGTTGAAAACAAATTTGATCCAAGGCCATTGCAATTAGTCTTGTTTTGAAGAGGCTGTTCGGTTTCAAACGAGTGTTGGAATAAATTTCTTGATAAGTTTCCGTAGAACTTCTAGCCACTTTTGCCTAGCTAAGATTGGTACTGTAAGAGTGCTTTTACACGACCCCTAAGATCTGCTGGTCCCTTAAATTCGGACCAGAGATCTTAGGGGCTTGTCGCTCTTCCTGTGTTCCCACCCTGGCTGCTGGCTGCGTGAGGGGAGGGAGAAAAAAAAGGAAGAAAATATCATTGCTTACCTCCCGTTCTTCCTCGTTCTGCCTCTTGCTCTTGCCGGGGCAACATTCCAGTAGCTCTTAAGTAGCTCTTAAAGGGGCAGGAGCCAAAAAACAGCAAACAGAAGCGAGGAGAGCCCCGCACTCACTATCGTTGCACCGCATCAAAGAATTTTCACCTCCAGAGAGAAGGTACTTGAAAGGTGCGCTGGGACATGCTAAAGTGGGCGTGGTCGCACTTAATTGCCTGTAAACTCCGGAGCTGATGGGGAAACATTTTTAAGCTCCGGAGCTTGCAGTCATTTGCTGCGGAGTTTAGGGGTCATGTATAAACGCCCTAAAGGCCTGTGCAGATTCCTTGAGGCTTCCTTCCAAGCATATGGTCATATAGTTGTGGTCTTAAGGGAAATTGATCAAAAGCCAACACTGGAACTTTCTTCCCTTCCACTACAAGTCCCTTCCCTAAAATGCTCTCAGCTGTTTGAAACAGGTTTTTTAGGGTTAATTGGGGATGGAAGGGGGACTGAGGGGATAACTGCTTCTGAATAATAATTAAATCAGGTGGAGTTATGCCTTTGGACCTTGGCCAATGCATATTTGTTGCATATTTCGGCTGTTGTTACACTACATGATTCTCCCAACTAGATCCTGATGGATGTGTTTGTGTAACTTTGAAAGTTATCTTTTGCATTTCTCTAGCGTGCAGGTTGTTGTTGTTGTTGTTGTTGTTGTTGTTGTTGTTGTTGTTGTTGTTTTGGGGGTGAAATTTTTTGGAAAAATAGAAAAAATGCTACATTAGCACTCCCACCCCCTTTTACAGCTTGAAAGACACCGTGTTACTTTAGGGACATAAAATGTGACTATGAACAATTTGACCTGGCATAAAATTATCACAATCAACATATTAAAATGTAGTGTATCCAAACAATTTATTACAATATATTCTGTTTCCCTGGGGAAATCAGTGTGGTATATAAACTTATAAATAAAATAAATAAACAGAATTTACTTTTTAAATAATATTTATTTATAATTGTAAGTAATAAATCGAGTAACAATCTCCTGAACTGTTTGCAAGTTTATATGGAACAAAAAACTCTACGAAACTTTGTTTAAAAATCCAGAATTAACAATTATTCATATTTCCTCTCCACGGTATCAAAGAAAAATAAAATAAAAACCTCATTCTCATAAAAATTATTAAAAATGAAGGGAAATGCATAGAAGGGAGTGGTATTAGCTTTCAATGATATTTTTTAGAAATGATTTGGAAAATATTTGAACATATTTTATTAAAATATTTTATTCATTAAGTTAAAATAAAACGTTCCATGATCATTTTTTCTTATTCTTTTTTTCAACGTTTGCAATTTTTCGGGGGGAAAAACCCAAAAAGGCTTCGGGGGGTGGGGACAGAAAAATGTGGGTTTTTTTTCCTGAATTTTCCTGATTTTTTTTTCCTGGTCCTCCACATCTCTAGTTTTTACAGATTTGTTCAAACATAGTGTCCAGTCCTGATATGTGTTGCGTATACTGTAGGCAGTATCAGGTGCAGTTAACTACAAACTCTTTGAATACAGACTCACAAAGTCTTTGCTATAAGGAGCTTTACAATCTGAAGAAGTTTTATGAAGAAAGGTTGTGAAAATATATAACTGCCACAAAAAAGAAGTTATCTCCAAAGCAATATTGTCCATGCAAATAAGTTTGCAATCCTACAATAAGCCTAACAGAAGGTGTTCCAGATGTCTCTTGGAAACTATAATCTGCATTGTATTTCACTACCTGTAACTGCAGGATCCATCAAGGTGAAGGACGTACACTTGAGCAATGATATGAACCATATTTTCATGCTTCAGTACTAATCCTATCCAACTGAACATTGATTAATCTTACAGGTTCCTGCTGGGAGAGAGATTATTTCTGGCACTCTTCCATTGCTGTTCTGTTGCAGAGCTCATAGAATATTGAATACCAAGTGTCATTGCCTGTCATAATATGTGCTCTGAGTATTATGTACAACTGATAGGGAAAAACATAATTTTTCAAAATCCTTACATATTTTATAAAACTGTTCAGTCCTGTGGAATCACAGCTCTAAATGATTTTATAAACTGTGTAAGGATTTACCAGGACATAATTGGTCAATCATATAGCCCCCCGCAACCCCCATCTGTTGTGACACATTAGGGGACCTTATTTACTTGCTGACAGGGTTACATATATTATAATGGCAGTGGCTAAATTTTGTGTGGCTGATATGGCTTGCCGCAAGATGATGTCCATGTCTGAACCCTAGATTCCCAGAGCCTTAGTAGCTCATGGTTTTATATCTGTTATTTTAATTGTTATATATATAATAATAATTTAATATTTTAATTGTAATGTATTAGAATATTACTCTTTGAAATCCTTTTTTATCCATAGTATTACATTTTTAGCATATTTAATTTATTAGTATATCTTTATAAGTTTTACTCCTGTGTGGTTTTACATGATTTCTAATTTTTGACTGGACATTGATGCTCATATGTATTATTTGTATTACTCCTTATTTTAGATTGCATATGTAGTACTTTGATCTAAGACCATAAATAAAAATACTACTACTATTAGGGGACCTTGAAAGCACATTTGGACAAAGAACAAAGCAAGAACAAAGATTCCCATTTATGTAACAATGTCAAAGCCACTTGGTGTTTAAGAGAACATTCATGAGAACCTGGAGGCTTTTTCATTTGAACCACTAAAACAAAATGGTTTTTGTCCACAAATCCTCACCTTTCTCTAATACAGACTTTGAGATGGAAAATTCCAAGCATAGTTCAGGGGAGCAGGCCTGAAACCACACATGCCAACTAATTTTAACGCATGTCATAAAAGTAGACTCAGGACTCAGGACAGAAATTTGCCTTGAATTTTGAGACTGTGCCATACAGTTTTTATGCGCGCTCCATGGAGGAGTAGTGCCCAGCCCAAAGAAGTGAGATTTTTACTTACAAATGCTTCCTATTTGTGTGATTTTGTTTCAAGTGGTTCAATAAAGTTATCACCCTACTCCTGCACTGATTTAATTCCAAGTCACACAGCGTTTTTCTTCATAGTGTTTCTGTTATGTAGAGGCAGGGAGGAAAGTGAGGGAGAGGGACTGACCCACACTTCTTAGTATGTTTCTCAGTTCTTATGTAAAGGTGAACATTTCAAACATCCAAGGAAATGCATGTAATGCCATAGGTCCTAAAGTATTTTTTTTCCTGCTCATGCATTTTGGGGTATAGAGGAGATAAACATTTCCCACTAATTCTCTCTGCCAGAAGCAGTCTTGACTTTACAAGAGCTGAGCAAGGCTGTTAAGAATAGGATGATTCGGAGGTCATTCTTCCACAAGGTCACTCTAAGTCAGAGCTCACTTGATGGCACATAACATCAAAAATAAGTAGGCGCCTGGACCTAATCCTACACTGAACAATGACCAGTGAAGTTGTTCTGCTGGTGGAACTGTTAGTTGAATCAAGAGAGGTTGGTATCTCTCTGATTTTTTTGCATTTCAAATTTCTTCCCAAACCGCTTTGGCGAATTGGGAAATGTTCTAGAGATTATTTTGAGACAACACCAAGAGAGGGACTGAATTTCCTTCATACTACTGTTCAGAGGTTAGAGCGGTGTTGCATTTAGGCTGGTAGTCTGAAGATTCTTCCAACCCTGGAGATTTTGCCAGGCAAGGAGGATTTGGGAAAGATCCAATTTGTTAACAGGCCAGAAGAGTGCTCAGAATCTGTGCCAGATCATTCCCAGCCATTTTCATCAGTTCCTTTTGTGTAGGACTCAAATGTGGGAGAATGGGATGCCTTGGGTCTCTCCCACCACTAATATGGACTCTGGAAATGGGTCTGCTGAGCTTCCTTTTGCTGAATATATAACAACCATGATGATGCACCTTCAAGTCACTTCTGATTTATAACAGCCGTTCTCCAAGCAGAGAATACTCACCCATGATTTACTATGCCCTTCTTTGGACCAAGGCTACACAGGCTGGCTTTTTTCAGGAGGCACAGAGGGAAATTCAACTCGCAACCTTAGGCTTCACAACCATTGCTATCCAACCAGCTTTTTTTGCTGAAGAATGCTGACCTCTATAATGGCCCGAATCCTATCGCTGATTTACACTTGCATGAGAGAAATTGCATAAGACTTGACCTCACATTGCCATTCATTAATAAATGGCAAATTGTGTTGCTGTGCCAGCATATGCTTGTGCACACACCCAGGAAAACTAAGATTTAGCCATTTCCTATTTGCAAGTATAAATTAGCAATAGATTGATTTCAAGCAGTAGATTGATTTCAAGTAATCTAATTGACATGGTGACTAGAACTGATGTGAAACAGTGGCCGAGAGCTCAGTTTGGCATCAGTTCAGTGTTTTGTTTATAGATTCTTTGACAAGAAATTCCACACGCACAAATTGAATGTACGAATGTATTTGTACCACAGGATTGTTATGCAGGTGCACCAAATAAGTAGCAATATACTGAACGACAAAGGCTTTCTCTTAAACAATAGGCATGTATTATTTTTGTCAAGCATGTACAATTCCCTTGCAAAGACATGTAACTTGTACTCCATCTTAAAATTGAAAGCATTTTTGAAACAGCACATTTTGGTAATGCTTGAGTGAGGTTGGTAGGGGGCAGTATGTACTAAGGATACATTTAAATACATAGCAACCGCTCCTTGTTGCTCCTTGTGTTAAATGCAAACTTGAAAAACTATTGGATCAGATTCTTAAATATCCTTTTCTTTAGAGTTAAAGGTATCTGTTTTTCCCTTCCTAAGATAGAATGAGATGTACATATGATCGTAGAGTTCTTCGTGAATTTTTTTTTGGGGGGGAGGGTATTGGGGTTTTTCTTGATTTTGAATGGAATGAGATGACAGGAGAATTTATGCACCCTTATGCCTGACCCACCTCACAAGATTGTTTTGAGAATAAAACTGGGGAAGGAAACCATAACCATAGCTCTAGGTTCATTAGCAGAAAAGTGAGGTATCAATATAATTCTTAATTGTACTGGACTGCATATTATCGCTCATTACTGTAAGCCACCTTGGGTCCTTTTCCAAGGAGAAAGGCGGGGTAAAATACTCTAAGATAGATAGATAGATAGATAGATAGATAGATAGATAGATAGATAGA
>JAHTLZ010000330.1:19431201-19441612 GCA_023846285.1 Phrynocephalus versicolor | reverse complement strand
TAGATAGATAGATAGATAGATAGATAGATAGATAGATAGATAGATAGTGCATTAGTTGAAAGAACCACAGGTTCCTCAGCCCTGCTTTGCAGTACAGCACTTCTTGGTGACTGACTACATTGTGGCAGCTGGAAACCATTAAATGTGTTTGTCCTTCAGTTCTGGAAAAGCGCCACCTAACCACTTTACCATGCAGAGGGAGGGATAATTCCTCCCTTCTATATTTTGCCCCAAGAACAGGAGCATTTGTAGGCTAAAACAGAGCCTTTAAGTGGGAGGGATTAGGGGGAGAGAAGACCCAATTCCATTATTTTCTAAGTGAATTTTGTAAATTCACGAATCTCGTAAATTGTGCACAAAATTTGTAATAAAAGGGAGCAAATAGTGGAGAGCATACTAAGATCCCAACATTAAGTCTCATGTACACTTTTTATACAATACTAGGAAACATAGTCCAGTTCATATTTAGGAGTTTAAATTGTCAAAATGTTAAAAAGGAGAAGATGACAGAATTATGACATTAGTGGGATAGAAAACGTACAAGAATCTGTTTTTAATAATATCTTGTTTTCCCCCCTGCTGTTCCTTTATACAGCTGTATGCCATTCCTTGGTTTCTAACGATGTTTACACGTAAGTATATTTTCTCATTTTTTTTGCAGTGCAGCTTCTTTATGCTTCATAGTATGCACACATTTGCATTTTAACTGCACAGAATGTATAGAATTTTGAGATATTAGGAAAATTAATGTTGGCAGTCTGTGATTCTAGGAATCTCCCGACTAGCCTGGCTGGTGACTGAGGGATACTGAGAAATTGTAGTTCATAAAAGCATTGTTTCTGAGTTCTTAGCATTCCATGCAAAGGGGTGTAGAAGACCTAAAAGCCTATGATGTTAAATATCTTGGGAAACATTTTCAAACGCTGTCCCTTCCAGAAGTGTTGGATTAAAGTTACCATAGTTCCCTGCCAGCGTGGGCCAAGGATCACAGTGACTAGATCAGTGTTGGTGAATCAGTGGCATGGATGCGAAAGGTGGCATGCGGAGTCCTTTCTAATGGCATGCGACATCATCCCCTCACAGCCACAGCACTTCCCCCTCTGTTCAGAGCACGCCACTGTGTCTGCGCAGAGAGCCGGGCGAAGGAGAGGCAGTGGCTTGTGGGCAGAGGCTTTTGGGGTGCCCAGAGCGGCATGGCTGGAGAGTAAATGGGGGCTACAAACGAGACCACAAGATACCGCCACTCCCCCTTAGCTTTCTTCATGGTGTAGCCCTCGCTGCCTCCCCTTCGCCCAGGAAAAGCGAAAATTGATCCTTCCTTTCCCAAAGGATAGCACCCAAAGCCTTTCTAACCCAGGGTACCACTGTATTCAGGTAAAATTGCCATATTGGCACTTTGCAAAAAAATAAGTGGGTTTTGAATCGCAGTTTGGGTACTCTTTCTCTAAAGAGTTTGCCATCAATGGACTAGACAGTGCTGTGCAACAAATCTGAAGGTCACCAGGTGCTAAAATATGGCTGCTTTTTAAAAATATTTGGGCTGCTTTGTGAGACCAAATATTTTTAAAACCTAGTAACCATTTCAAAGAGTTTAGCCATGTATACTTATTTCTTTAGCAATTTCATCTTGAAAATTTTCCTTTGCTTTGTATCTGTCCATTATGCCCTTTTCTGACTTGTATACCAGTTCTACCTATTGTCTATGTTGCAAATTTGATGTGTTTGGTTATTCAGAACCAACTGTGTGCAAAGTATTCGAGACAATAGTTCTTTTAACCACATACAGACACTTGTTTCAAAATGCGCAGCAAGCCATTCTTAAAGTGGACCTCAATCTTATTTTACAAGAGAGATTGTAGGAGCCAGGACATCTGGGTTCTGATCCTCACTCGTTTTTGAAACTGAATGATCAGAATAGGGCTGGTCACAGTCCCTCAACCTGATCTGCCTTCACAGGACTGCCCCAGAATAAACACAGAAGGATGAATGCCCTGGAGTCAAAGGATACAAATGTAACAGATAAATTAAGAAGGAAGTGTTGCTCTCAATTCTGCGTATAAATATGGCTCCTAGTAGCAGCCACCTGTTGTTGTTCTGCCTAGTCTTGCTAATTGTATCTGTTTCCATATTTCGCGCATAGGATATATGGTAAGTGCAGAAGAAATAGAAATTGTTTACAAGCGAAAACAATCCCGTAGTAGACATAGGTACCAAATTATTGAGTGCCTAAACAGATGATGATTCTTAACTTTGAGCTTCTGTCAGTACACTTCCAAATGCAATCTGTAGATGCAGTGGGACATGTTTTTTAAAAAAATTCATTCCAATCTGGCTTCAGACCTGACGGGCTAAATAATAACTTCCTGGGCTCCAAGATGGAATGTAGCCCCATTCCCTTCAATACCTTGTGTATACTGGTAACAGTGGTGCTGTACCTCATGGGTCTTGCCAGCACTTCTCTTGTTTTTGTGTAGGCTACTATTTAGAATGAGACTTAATAAGGAATGGATGAGTATGTGTTGTTTGTAGCCTTTATCTGTACTGCAAGCCTTAAAATAAATTTGCTTAGCCTTTATTGGGATGGTGCTTTCCTGTTCACAGCCATATTTCTTGGGTTAGTTTCCCCTCTTTGTTGGCTTGCAGGAATTGTACGTCCCTTGTTTACAATCCATTCACATGGATGTTACCAGCATCATGAATTCCCTTGCATGCTAGTTAACCACTGTGCCTCAGTCCTTGTTTTTCTACTTATACAGCCCATTGTTCTCAACCTCTTCCAAGAACTTTGAGTCTAACACAGGTCCTCTCATACAAAATTCCTGTCCCCTGCTCCCTATCTGCTCCATGCAAGGCATTGCTAATAGTGGGAAAATCTCCAAGTAATTTTATTCACATTTTCACCCTGTTACATTTGCTTCCTGATTACTTTTGTTCAGTGTGAAAACTGCAAGACAGATAATTTTGGTTGAGCAGAACCAACTGTATGTATTATCAGCTGGTTGTTTGATGACTGTATTAATAAATTACATAAAATTTCTAGCCTTGCAAGATAGCTAAAAGTTCTATCCTAACTAATATATCTTTGCCATCTTGCAGATGTCTTCCCTTTGCACAAAATCTTTCATCTGTGGGATACGTTGCTACTTGGAAATTCTTCTTTTCCATTCTGTATTGGAGTGGCTATTCTGCAGCAACTGAGAGATCGACTTCTCTCCAATGGCTTCAACGAATGCATTTTGCTCTTTTCTGATTTGCCAGGTATGTGAAGTGTTTCTTTATTAGTCTTGCTTCCATGTCAGATAGCTTCAGGTATTGATAGTAATATTGTTCAGAACTTCAGTGTTCTATATTGGCCAGAATCCAATTCAGTAATTCTGTCCTCATAAATTTCAGCTAATTGCCACAAGTTCAGAAATGAGTGTAGGTGTCTGTTGTCACATTCACGGTTACTGATGTGTGATAAGGAATGCCTTTACTGATTTGCAACAGTTTGCTGCTGATATTTACATGGAATCATTTTCAAAATGTTGAAGAATCCCAGACCAAGGACTGGGCCTTGTGGTAGCCCACTTATTGCCTCCTCCTATCTTGATAAGGAGCAGTTCATAATCACACCCCGAGTTCAATTCTATAACCAACTATGTATCCACAGTTGTTCTATACAGTCCATACCTGGGCTTGAGGCTTGGCTTGGCTGTAGTGGCAGAAGGGAATTTCCAAAGACAGCTTTGGAAGGGCAACTTCATATGCCATTTGGATGCAAAGATCACACCAAACAATTTACCAGACTTCCTAATGACCCTAGGTAGCTCACTCCAGCCAGCTCCAAAACAGGTTCGTAGACTAGGGCTCACTGGACAAGGCCAGAGGATTTCAACCATTGTTTTATTATATATATAAACATAGGAGCTTAGGAAACATGTTTTGCTTGTTGTCTAGCTATTATAAGTAAATACATATTTAAAAGGTATACTATAAATTAATAGTTAATTTTTGATGCATTATTTATTATTCATCTGCACTTTTGTTGTGACACTGTGCTTTCTTTTTTCACTCTTGCATTTGCACATTGCTTTGCTTTCTATAGAAATTGATATAGAACGTTGTGTCCGGGAATCAATCAATCTTTTCTGCTGGACCCCTAAAAGTGCAACATACAGACAGTATGCCCAGCATCCCAAACAAGCCAACGAGGGGAACTGTCCAAGAAATTTCATGTCCTGTTTCTCATCTGACTATCAAGATGCACCCAGAACAGACCTGGTAAATTTTTTCTTTTAGTTTCACATTAGACTAAATAGTGACAAAAGGTCAGGGGAGAGCAGAATGAACTGCCATGCTGCCCACATTCTCTTTTGCAGTGATGTCTAATTTGAATAATTATGGGCAATGCGGTGATTAAATTCAACTTCTTATTATAAGTTTATGTTTATGTTAGTTTCTTAATGAGACAACCTCTCTACTCTTCTGCTGTGTCTCCATTCATCTACAGTAAAATCTCACGGTGGCTTGATAGCAATTCCACATGTGTGTATATTTGTGAAACACAAAAGTGTATTTAGTTCAAAGACAAAAGAATGACGCATTCTTGTCTCAAACAAAAAATGTGTATGTATTTACACTCATTTGTTTGGTTAGTTAGCAGAAGCAGAGACCACAGGTTTGCACATAATTAACTAGGACTGGGCACTTAATCTAGCCTCCTCTTAAAGTACACTTTCAAAAATAATATCCCCAGTCATGTCACTGCAAATTAGAATCAGTTTAGCAGCACACTGTGATGGTGGTGGTGGTGGTGGTGGTGGTGATGATGATGGTGATGATGATAGTGATGGTGATGGTGATGATGATAATGATAATGCTGACTGGCTAATAAGGATAACATTAAAAACAATACATCCATGCTAATTAACACACATCATGTAGTATATTCTATATGTTGGCTAAACTGCTAGTTAGCGTAGTAAATCATGCTACACTAGGCCCATAAATTCAATGAGGATTTGATAAAAGTTTCCATGGATTCAAATGTGCCTGCTTTAACTTTAGCATCACAAGTCCCACTTAGCGTAAACCTATTTGAATCAATGGAAAATACGGAGGTGTTTGCTAATTGAACGCCCCTTGAATCAGTGGGCTTACTCTAATTCCATGTCCTACACTTAGCAACAGTTTTCTTAACTGTTCATTCTTTGATATCCTGTGTCAGAATCTTATCGTTTGGAAACTGGAGCTTATTTTTGTTCTGAATGACAAGCCTATTTTGGATGCCAACTGTGCTGGGAGATCATACTTGTTTCTCTCTTCCCTGACTCCTCAAGCATTTTGAACTTTGAGTTGTTCCATGGTTTGATAGCCACGTGACCTTTATTTATGTTCCAGTACCATTTTGATCCTCGAGTTACTCTGAAGAATGTGCCAACAAAAGTATTTCATCTGGTGCCAGGGCTTCCCCCACCGCACCCCATTCCTATTATCCCACTGTTTCTGTTGAGCATCACTTTTTATTTCTGCATGATTATTGATGCCTAGTCATAGAGCTTCTCGCTAAGCCTTCCTTATACTGAAGAATAACACCAAACGAGAATTCATTTTCAGCTCCCGCGGAAGTTGTGCAATACTCTATTTCAAGAGGCTACTTTACTTTTACATGGCTGATTATATGCAACACACGGGTCGTCAGATCTGTAAACTGATAGCTTCTGTGTTGCCAGTATGAAAACATAGCCATCTCCATTGCACTTTCCTATGGAAACATATTTTTATTTTAAAATATCTGTACCCTATTTTTCTCCTTTAAAAGGATGCAAAGGAAAAGCTCTGCTGTACAAATGGCCTTTTGAGAACATGGTGATGTCATTGGAATGATACCAAGTAATCTTCTGGAGCTTTCGCCACACTGGCCATGAAAGATACTCATTTATGTTCCTCACTATAATTAGTTTAAACCCTTGGACAAGAGTTCAATCTTAAAAGTGCATTCAAACTTTTAAAAATTAAAGTAATAATTTATTTTTAATTTTTAAACCACAATGGGAAAGCTGTAATAAAAGCATAATTACCTGGGGTTTGGTCCATTTCATTTCAACTACAGGAGACCCACTGAATCAGTGAGACTTGCATAAGTATTGAATTAGACCCTGTAGATTCACTTTGTCTACTCTCTTGACTTTGACAGAGCTGACCTTTTGTCTTCAGTGTGAAGACCTTCTGTCTTCAGTGTGATACAGTTGTGAAGGGATATATGTTTATAGAACTGCGATTTAGTGGTTTTTAATATATATACTGTATATTCATTCTTCCTGAGGTACACACTAGAAGTTAATTTAATCTGAAGCAGCCCTATTGAAATGAATGAGATATACCAATTATCATTTATGAAAAATCTTGTTGATTTCATTAAGTCTATGCTAGCTGAAACTACCCTTAACAAGATTGTCAACAGAACTCTACAGTACTTCATGATTCCCTTCATGACCTAGAAAACTCTGAACTGTACCATAGATTTCTTGTTTATTCACTGTAATTCCTTTCATGCCATGAACAGTATTTTATTTCAGTGTGCTGTTCATGTCCAAAAGTGGTTTACTTTACCCCTCTTGTCCCAGTGCAAAGAAAATGTTGAAGCTCTGTTATGCAAAAGAAACGTAAATACTCTTTCAACAATGGGATTCTTTTCTGTTTTGCTTTTGGGGGTGTATTTTTCATCCTAGCACATGCCACACTTCAAGAGGCATGCTTGAAGTGGCTTCATTTCTTCTCAAGTGGGAAATAACTGAGGTTTCTGAGGCCTGACTTCAGCTTCTCAGTTTACTATAACAAAGTTTACATGGAAGGGGAAGATAAACTGACATTTTCCTGGGTTTGAACTGTAAAGGTCTAAGTTCTTTGGATAAAAGACTTGAGAATAACCTGTTGTAAGTTGTGGTCTCTGCTTATTTCTGTTTGCTTGACTGCACCTTTGAAGCAGATATGAGGCCATTCTGTACCCTGGGCAGAAACCAAACAAAATTGTGTGCCCCTTGGTTTGACAGATTTGTTCTTTAATACTGTATATAATGTCTGTTTTCAGAGAGGTAGCTCGCCATGTCAGTTTATCAAGCAGAAGCAGAAGTATCATGCTACTTTTAAGACATATTGTATCTATCAGAATTTCACAACCTGATGGCCAATTACCACTTTGCCTGTTGAATGTGTCCACTTTTCAAACAATTTTAAGTCTAGTTAATATTCGATATCCATAGCATTGTTGTCAGAACAGAAACCAAAAGCAAAAAACCAAACTTTTGTGGGATGTTCAAGACAGGTTGTATATGTTCTGCTCAACATTTATTGACAGAATGACAGAAGGAAGGAGCAGGTTGCTGGGACAAAGAGCTACCAAAGTTTCAGATCAGCAATTGGTCTAGTTTTAAAATTTATCTTGGTGGTAATATTTTTAAGTTTTCAAATACATAATATTTTACAATGAGTCTCCCAATAAGAAAATAATGTGATGCTGAATATGAAATAACTTGAAGTCTGTTGTAGAAAGAAATTGACCATAGTAAATGTATAGTAATACCTGTTTTAGAGCATTATATGTGGTTTTTCTTTTATCTCTGTTTAAAAGTCTAGAGATTCTATCAAGTTGAATGATCTGAAATCAGAAGTCTCGCCACGGATATCAGCTGAGGATTTGATTGACCTGTGCGATCTGACAGGACCTAGCTATTTCAAGACCCCAACAAAGAAAACAAAATCCAGCAAGCCAAAGTTGCTTGTTGTTGACATTCGGAACAGTGAGGAGTATCCTTCTAAACTGAGAAAATCTCTGGTTGGTTTCCCTCCCCCTCATCACTTCTCTATTTCATTTACAAATATTGCAGCATTCAAGGGGGTGGGGGAGAGAGAAAAAGAACTAGTAAAGTGAATTGAGCTGTACAGTATGATATCACCACTGCTAGCCAATATGTCATGCAGGTGTATGCATTGAAATATTTATATCCCTCTCTTTCAAAAAGTTGAAAAGGGTTTACTGTTCAAAATCAACTATGTAGTTTTAAGATAATTCAACAGCAAGGTGGATGTTTATAGAGAATAATACTCTCAAATGTAAATGAAGTATAATGGGATATCTCCCCCACCCCCCACCCCCAAAAAAGTGCCTTTTCTGGATTCTTCATGCAGGAAGTTCTGCAAAACAAATGAGGTAGTTGGTATAAAACTCAGTTTCCTGTTGCCACTATCCAAATTTGATACAAAGATGCTACTTTCAGTAAAGCCCAATGACTACAGTTCAAATGGTGCATAGGCTTATACAGTATGGAGAATGATGATTCTTAAAGTATGCGGATCCAATTCCACACCAGGCTTTAAAGGTTCAAACTATCACTTTGAATTCAGCTAGGAATGAAGCTGGCATTTTTTTATAGATTGAAAATGCTCTCATCTTATGCCAGCTGTTTTTACTAGCTGAAGTTTTCAAGTTGTATTCAAGGGCAGTCCCATTTTATGGAGGTTGTAGGAAATGAGCTTGGCAGTCACACAGGCAGAGGTTAACATACTCAGATCTGACCTGAATCAAGAATGTCTACAGAAGTTTCTTTGGTGTTCCAACATATAAGTAGGCTGTCCTAAGGAAGGCTTCATATCCTTTTCAAGATGTATTACTGCATTTAGACATTCTCCCAGCCATTATTCTTTATCAGGTAGTATCACAAGGGACTCTGTCAGCTGTGGCTAAGAGAGAGTTCTAGACCATATGAACTAATTCAGTGCCTTTTTGGATTTATTTTTAGTCCATCCATTCAGCCCCTTGACCATCACCGCTGAATGTGGATTCAGGACCTCTGCCAGATCTTTGATAACTTGTACAGTCGTCCCCCACCATTTCACGTTTTATATACTGTGGACCCGGTATATCATGGGACCGCAGTATATGAAACAAAGGGCTCCTGGGGCCAGCTGCTTGGGCCTGTTTGAGGCCTACTACACTTATCTCAGGCTTGGCGAACCAGAAGTTACTTTTGAAAAACCAGAGGTGCCTTCTGGATCACCCAAAAGCACTTATGGGGCCTCCGACAGGCCCGGGAAAGCCTGTTGGAGGCCTGTTCGGGGCAGCGCCAGGCCTCAGGTAAGTGTAGGAGGCCCCAGATAGCCCCCCCCCCAGTCCCAACCCAACCCAGCATCCGTATATCACAGATTTTCCATTATCGCAGATGTGGTCGGTCTCAAACCCCCACAATAGGCAGGGGATTCGTGTATACATAATAAAGAGTAGATTGACCTCTAACATAACTGCTCTGTTATTTCTTGCACATCAAAATTAGAATTAGAATGTTACTTGAACCTTGAACGGCCTTAGAAGCCACCATTTTTATCAGTCCTATCAGGCAGAAGGAAATTTCTCTTGGATTTTGTCCTTAAAATATATTCTTGAGGTAATTTTGGTAAAAAGTGTATTTCAATAGATCTCCTTTTGCTGTTTCTTGAGTCTTCCAATGTAGCTCAGTAGAATTAGGAAAGTTTTTAGAGCCCAAACTTATACAAAGTGAGCTGTCAGGGCTTGAAAGTGTGCCAAAATCCAACCCTCAGCATGTTCTGCTATCTAACTAAAACAAAAATGATCAAAGAAGCATGAAATAATAACTTTTTTCTATATGTTTATTAATTTCACGCGCCAGTTGAAGTTTGCAGTCAGTCGCAGGCTTCATTGTCTAAAACATTTGACTGCTCACTGCTTAATCTTTTGAGACTTTTCCTTCTGAAATGGTTTAATTCTGTAATCTAGAACCATTTATAACAAAGGCTTTTAATTTTGCCTTCTCTTCTCCGTGGCATGTTAGAAAAAGAAAAGATACACCAGCAGAAATATAAGCAGGTTTGCGAGGATTAGCTTGGTTCATTAATGAAGCTGTTCATTTTCAGGCAAAATTGGGTTTGTAAAATTAATAAGCACTATTATTATAGGATTGGGTAGACCAAGGTTGGGCTTTAACACATCTGTGGAACATTGAGATCAGGAAACACACTGTACAAAAGAAAGGATTTTTATATAGAATTTAGTAGCCCACACTATCTTCAGTTCCTGAAACTCACTTTATGGAATCATTATGGAGACAAAAGTGCTTTCCTGTGCTTTCTCTACAGGAAACCATAGGCTGTTACCTCATGCCCAAACAGGGATCTCTATGATTTCCTCAAGGCTAGAGGGGGGTCCCTGATGTTGGGAAAGACAAAAGGAAAAGGGGACGGCAGAGAATGAGATGGTTGTACAGTGTCATCGATGCAACCAACATGGATTTGACCAAAATCCGGGAGGCAGTGGAAGATAGGAGGGCTTGGCATGCTCTGGTCCATGGGGTCACGAAGAGTCGGGCACGACTAAACGAATGAAGAAGAAGAAGAAGAAGAAGAAGAAGAAGAAGAA
>JAHTLZ010000330.1:19414208-19431191 GCA_023846285.1 Phrynocephalus versicolor | reverse complement strand
AAGAAGAAGAAGAAGAAGAAGAAGAAGAAGAAGAACAACAACAACAAACAACAAACAACAACAGGGG
This sequence comes from Phrynocephalus versicolor, assembly GCA_023846285.1. Classification (NCBI taxonomy): domain Eukaryota; kingdom Metazoa; phylum Chordata; class Lepidosauria; order Squamata; family Agamidae; genus Phrynocephalus; species Phrynocephalus versicolor. Next base: position 19,431,124 of record JAHTLZ010000330.1, on the reverse strand, counting down.
AAATGGACAAGCACCAAGCTTTAGGGCACAACCACTGCTTCTTTGTCGCAGAACTCTAGCTGTGAAATGAAACCTGGCGGAAATTAATTCAATCAACTTGCCATTAACATCATTTTGTTGTTGCTGCTGCTGTTGTTGTGTCATTACAGTCGTGACCAATTCCATGTAAAATTGCACTTGGAAGATAAAAAGTTACTGATATATGTTGCGAAAAGCTGTAGTGGTGCTTCTTTTTGGAGACAGTTTTATAAGGTAAGACTTCCTGCTGAAGAGATAACAGGGTCTGAGCCTTGCTGATAAAAGAAGGGTAATGTCCAAGTAATGATTATGGTTGCAATAGAAAGGCAACAGTTTTGCATAAGATGCAGTTATCAGATATGTTTTAAAAATACCTGGTGCCATTCTCTTCTTTTTATGAAGACATCAAAGGAATTATTTATGGTCTTTCAAATCACCTGCATAAAATTCTACCTTTGTCGATTATCTCAGCACTGGGATGAAACAGTCATTTAAGATTAGAAAAACTATGAAAGGTCTTTGAAAGTAAGCATAATGGTACACTGAGGCAATTGTTTGGTCCAAAAAGTAATGCATTAGTCATTATTATGGTTGTCATTTGTATAAGTTGTCATGTGTGTGTGTGTGTGTATGTGTGTGTGTGTGTGTTCTGTCATTAGAGTCATGACCGACCCTTCGTGACTCCATATCCATGGAGTTTTCTTGGCAGGAATACTGGAGTGATTTGCCAATTCCTACTCCAGGCACCTACAGCACCTTGGTATTCCCTGGTGGTCTCCCATCCAAATACTAACCAGGGCCAAGCCTGCTTAGCTTCCAAAATCAGGCGAGATCGGATGTGCTTAGGGCATCTAGGTGTCCTTTTACATTCAACATGGAGCACTATATTAGTTATAGTGAACTCAAAGATATATTGGCCTGGGAATTTTGTAAGAGATAATTATCCCTTCAAATTAGGAGAAATTAATGAAGTAACTAGTTAGATATACCAGGTTTTCCTATATTTTTAGAAATAAAAGAATAATATTTTGGTTGCATGTCTCCCATGGTGTAATTTGGACATTCATCCAAATAGAACTATTCATGACATTTATTTGTAAAAAAAATTGTCCATGTGTTACTTTTAAATTACCTGTAAAGCTTTTTGAGGCAGTTTATGATAGATTAAGATACTAAGTGAACTATAACTGGATTCATTACATAATACATCTTTCTGTGCACCACATTTAACAGAAAATGCAGCTATCCAATGATATTTGCACAGGGACAGAAAACTATTTTAATAGTTGCTGCAAATAGAGTAGAACAGTGGAAAAGAAAAAGGGATATCTCTTCTGTAAGATTTCCAAAAAAATCAAAAGCAAATTAAAAGCAAAATTGGGAGTGCTGAAAGATCAACAGGAATATTTTGTTTCATCAGCATAAAATAAAGAAGGAAACAACTGTACAAAAGAAACACAAAGATGACAAATTACTTCCAAGAAGATTGTTATAATAAAAGATCTGAGGGTTTAGAAAGTATATTGATAGCTCTTCACAAAGCATTTAGAAAAAAATACATCACCAGGAGTAGACAGGATACTAAGGAATCTATTTCTCACTACAAGTACTGAATCTGAAACTTTGCTGCCCTGCTATACTCTCTCTCTCTCTCTCTCTCTCTCTCTCTCTCTCTCTGGAGGTGAATTGCCTCAGGTTGACAAATCTCCATAGAAAGGTGAACCAGTACACAACAGATAATTTCTATGGAGATTTCATAATTTAAGGCAATTTGCCTCCAAAAATTACATCTTTTTTCATAGCACTATAGGATTTCAGCCATTGTCTGTCAAAATTCTCACAAAAACATGCTTCCAAATGTGGAAAAGAAAATAGCACCCTTGATTCTAGAAACTTTCAGTTTCTAATCTCAAAGAAAGCAGACATCAAGGAGCTCAGTACGTGTGTAAGAGCATCGCATTAATTTCATGTGTAAGCAAAGTTATAGACATGATTTTGCAACAGACTTATGTCACATATGGACTGGAAAATGCCAGATGTTCAGGTTCAGTTCAGAAAGGGAAAACCACTATAGGTCATAGCCCCTGGACAAGAGACTAGTATTAGGATAAATGTGAAAAAACAGATGGAGCTTCCATTACCTCATATGCCAGACAAGGGTGTATTTTATATCCCCATCTGGTCAAACTCTATGCAGAGCATATAATACGAAAAGCTGTATGAGATTCAAATGATGAACAAGTGAAAATTGGTGGCAAATTATTAGTAATGTAAGATACGGAGATGATACTATATTCTAGGCAGGAAATAGCAATAACTTGAGAACTCTACTGAGGACAGTGCAACAAGTGAGATTACACTTGTCTATAAAGAATTAAAATCAGGGCAATAGAAGAGTTACATAACTTTGAAGGCTGGCAATGAAATGATTAAAGTTGTTAAAGTTTTTTTTCTAATGAGACTTCGAAGGATGATTGTTTTTGAAAAGATCTTTTAGAGTTGGGTTGTATCAATCACAGGAACCAAGACAAAAGTCACCCGTATTTTTCCGGACTACTCTGTATGGCTGTGAGAGCTGAGCAATGAAAAAAGTTCATGGGAAAATTATCTATTTATCTGAAGTGTGTTTTTTAGAAAAGAGCTATAAGGATAGCTTGGATTTCTGGAAGGAGAAATAAATGTACTAGATTAAATCAATCTGAAATGTTTTGTGCTTTTGTCATAACATGAGAAGACGCAATTCACTAGAGATACTAAATCTCTTACTTTGACAAATGCACCGTAGTTGTAGAATGGATCATTTCATGTTAAGCTTTGCATTAATGCAACACGACCGATGGATGTTTAAATGTGTGGCTGTATTTGAATGGTCAGGGAAAGTCAAGGAAAGTCAGGGAAATAAAAAGTGAAACTCTAATGGCAACCCTGTACTAGCAGGAGTGGCAGGGAGTATTTTTTTAAAAAAGAGGAAGACCTAACATAAGATGACATGGAACGTCTGGAAGTTGAGTCATGGCTACTGGACTTCTTTTTTGAGAGATAGAAACGTTTCGCTGTTCATCCAAACAGCTTCATCGGTCTGAATACAGCTAGTGCAAATCCTCCATCTTATAGGCAGCTTTGATCTCTTGTCACCCTGGCCTGAATTAGTTGAGTAGCCATTACTCAACTTCCAGATAAACTCACCTGGATGACTGAGAATCTTCACAGACATATGACATGGAATGACTCAATAAAGAAAGCCACAGCCATTTGTTCAAAGGATCTGAGCATGGGTAATAATAATAGAACATTGTGGAGGTTATTAATTCATAGGGTCACTGAAAGTTGGGAGTGATTTGCCATCACATAACAAAAATGACAGTTGTTCCCACAAGTGCAAAAAAAAACAGCACCCTTCGCACTTGCTTCCAAATCATGCTGACATTATGTGTGCATTTTAGGGCAAACAGATAAGCTGCATTCAGTTTTGGTTCTCTTAATTAACAACGTAAGACATGCAAAAGCATGATATTTTAGAACATGACATGTCCCATGTCCCTGTGCAGAGCTCATCTTTCAGTCCTTCCTCATTGTTTGCCTTAACAAGATCCTTTTCTTGTCCAGTTTTAATCGTGGGCATATATCAGGCAGCATAAACATCCCATTTGGATCGGCCTTCACTGCTGAAGGAGAGCTTGTGCAATGTCCTACTACTGCAACGCTTCAGAGTTTTAAAGGGAGAGTGGTGGTGGTTGTAGGACATGTAGCCAAGAATGCAGCCTTGGTAAGTGTTAAAGTTCATGTCTCCTTTGTTATTCAGGACTGTAATGGTTGGCAAGTATTGCAGAGCTCCATAATTTCCTAGACAGAAGTTTACAGGACCAACAGCTCTGGGGCAGTGCTTAAAGTGTCGGGCACAGGATGATCTTGTACCAGTCCTAGGTGAAATTCTGTTCGCGGAGCTAATCCACAGAAAGTTGATTATGGCGTCGGCCATGAGCGTTTTACAGAAATACCAATTTGCCTGTACTCCTGCCCAATGTTCCTGTGAGATCATGGTCATCATGGAGAAGACATTTGAGGGCTCAGAATAGGAGACTGTCTTTAATTTCCAGAAAAAACCCAAAACCATTGCCATCAGTAAAGTCATCCCAGCATATGTCATGGAATAGGATTTTAGCCTCAGCCTCTCTACTTGACGACCTCCACAGGGTTGTTTTGAGGATAAATTGAAGAGGAGAGCCCTGTAGTGGTGGGAAGGCAAGATGCGAATGCAAGTTATAAATAAATAAAAAGTACACACAGTTTAAATAAAAGGGATTGGTTTTTTGTGATGGTCTTAAGAATCCATCATTCAGTTGTGTATATGACAATTTAGGACATAAAAGGAGGGATTTTCCACAGCACAAAGGTTATATTTATCCAAAAACACAGTGTATGCCTCTTCCACAACCGGTCTTCTGCTGAAGTTTTGCACACCTGGATAAAATTCCAGAGACAACGCCACGTCCAGGATCATGCCCAGACTCTCAATCTATCAACCAGTTGGAGGAAGATCGCATCCAGACTGGGAAGATGGCCACAGTATCCGTTTGTGCGCCCCCACCCCACCCCCCAGGAACAGTGCCTCAGTCTTCTTGGAGTTGAGTTAGAACCCATTAGTCCTGGTCCATTCCAATACTGCATTCAGTCAGCGATCAAGGGTTCATACAGCCTCCATTGCAGAGGTAGAAAAGGAGAGATAGACCTGTGTGTCATCACCATACGATGACAGCAGACCCCAAAACTCCAAATAACCTCAGCCAGCAGCCTCATATAGATATTAAATAGCATGTGGGAGAGCACCGCCCCCTGAGGAACCCCACATGTGAGGGACCAAGGAGCCGATAGAACTCCACCCAACATTACTCTCTAGTTACAGTACTGGGTTACTAATAACTTGCTGCTTACGGTTTATCCACCATAATGGAGGTTCCTGAATAAATATGCAGTGGCCTGTTGCACAAAGTTTCTTAACCGGTAGCTAAATGTGCAAACATAATGTGTTTGAAGTGATGCAATAAAAATTCACTAGCCCAAATCCTGTAATTCACATTAGAACATGTGCAGTGGATCAGTGGGGATTTAGTGAATCAACACCGTAAGTTCAATTGATTCAAATGGGCCTACGTTGTGAGTTTGTATGCTAAAGCAAATTAGCGGCGGCCATTTAAATCAATGTAATTTATGGAGGTGCTGAACTCATCAAATCCCCATAGATTCATTTGACCTAATGTGATTTGCTCCATTAAGCAATGGGATTTTGACCACTGTATAGTTCAGGACAAAATTGGTTGCATTTCAGTCATCAAGGAACATTTACAGCACCACACGGTCCCCTATGTCATTTTAAAAATAGCATATTATGGGGTGCCAGAAAAGGCTTACTGTTACTCCTGGAACGACACAGGAATGATGATTTTCATACTTTGTAGGGTCTGGAGGTCCCATAAGCCTCCACCACCAAAACATTGAAGAGGCATTCTCTTGGAGAAACTCTTATTCTTGTTTTTTCCCCTGGCCTTTTGTGGCCTGCAACATAGCCAAGTAGTAAAATTTTGTCCCCCCAGCCTGGCAAAATTGCCCATTCCTGTCATGAGATTTCATGAGAGGTATTTGTTGGTGATCCAGGCTTTGAGTATGGAGCTTGCATGTGTAACATTGCCATGGGGATTCTGTTTGGAAAGGGTAAGCTCTGTTATTTTCCAGTGGTTGACATGTCTGTCTACAAGCTGGTGTGTGCATTTCTGCACCAGACTAAGGACTCAAACAGCTGCCCCTCCAAGTATTGCTGAAATCCTATTCTATAACACCTGTATTAAACTGTTCTATTCTACACAATAGAAGATCACCATTTCAGTTTCACTAACTGTAATACAATTGAAAGATCATGGGATATGCTGATACTGTACTTTAATTTTATTTTTAACATGTTTATTTATTTATTTTACAATTTAGCCTACAGTCAAAGCACATGCTTCTGGTACAGTTGGTTTTTTATTTCTGTGTTTTAGTGGTGTATTTTACTATTGTTAACTGTTTCATTAATCATCACTGTTTTTAATTGTATGGTGTTTGCATTTTACAAGCATTTGTTAACTGGCTTGGTAACTTTAATTGACAGAACAGTGTTGAATGTTTTGCATAAGCATACATTAAATCAACCAGTAACAATAACTCTCAGCAGTATGACAAGGATCAAACTTGTTTGGATAGTTGTGATGGTTTAATTTGTTTCCTGAGGGAATTTCAGTACTAGTGTTAAAACATGCTTTCCTTCTTACTTGATTGGTGTGTTCTGATACTTAAATATTCTTATTATTCTTTTTCTGTAGTGTTTATCCCACTTGGTGGTGGGGATAAACACTAGAAATAAAGCAGGTCTAAATAGATGTTGTTGCTATCTACAATCCTTCTTATTTTTGGCTATCAAATAGGTGGTAGCCTGAAAAAACTCACAACAACTATAGGTGGTTTATGTCTGTAAGTAGTCTTTCTTTCTTCCTTTCCTTCTTTCTTTCTTTCTTTCTTTCTTTCTTTCTTTCTCTGTGCAGGCTGCCTTATAATGTGGCCTCTTACTCCCGTTGGCATTCCATAAATTGCTTGGAAAACTCCTGTCTTGAATACTCAAGCCAGTTTTCAAAATGTAGAGGTAGAAGACAGTGTATTAACTAATTGGAACTGGCCCTGTTATCAAATACATCAGGGATATGATTCCTTTGGAGTGTGAGATCTTGATGAACCCATAGAGTCTATCTTGTAGAGTTGTGCATTTCCAGTAAAATTCCCTTTTGCTATGGAGTAGAAGTACAGCGATCCACAGAGGAAAACAGTTACAAAGGTCCTCAGAGTCCTCCTGGTTGATTCCAGAGTAGCTCGGCAGTCACTAAGCGACTCCTTCATTTCTACTCCATTTATTCATTCCACAACTCCACCCAGGTTTAGGTTGGGAATAGCCCAAACCTAGGTCAGGACAGTGTCCCATTTGTTCTAAGGACCAGGTTATCTGGAAAAGACAATTATGTTGGGGAAAGCTGAAGGCATCTGGCGGGGAAAGGATGACCAAGTATGAGTTGGACTGACTCCCTAAAGCAGGCACGTCCAAACTTCAGCTCTTCAGACATTTTGGACCACAACTCCCACAGTCCTTTGTCATTGGCAATCTAAGCTTAGAATTCTGGGAGTTGTGATCCAGAACATCAGGAGGGCTGAAGTTTGGACATGCCTGCCCTAAAGCAAGTCACAGAGTTGAGCAGAGCTACTGAGGACATGACATTTTGGAGAGTGGTGATTCATAAGATTACCATTAGTCAGAGTCAATGCAATGGCACATCACTCACCACCACTCTGTTCTACTTACAGTAGATCATCAGGGTTTGCTTCATAAATGCAAGCAAACACAAACATGTATTCCAAAGAATGAATCACCCGTGGCTCTCTGAATGTTGTTCTGATTATCTCCCACCAGGCTTGCCAATGGTGAGGTGTAGTTGTGGTCCACCATGTGGGGCCTGGTGCTTATTGTCATTGCTGGGGCAGAAGGCACAGAAACTGAAGGCGGCCAGAGCTATAGTGAGGTAGAAAAACAACACCTCAGTGCACAGGCTGCCTGTCAGGGATGTGAAATGGTGAGAGTGCCCCTTCGTAACCCTAAAACAATCCTCTTAATGTGAAAAAAGAAGATCTGATTTAACTTTATTAATCTGTCAGCAGAAATAATTAGCCATTCCTTTCTCAGTTGCTCTGGGAACAACAAAATCTTGGCCATAACTTTGGAAGCTGAGGCCAGAGAGGGTGATTATATGGAGCTAAATGAACTTTTTACCCTCCTATGTTTTTATAGCTGTCCGCGGTTAGGGCAAATGAACTTGTGGCCCTTATGCCAATTTATTTTGGCCTGTAAAATGTATTGAAATATTACTCTGCCATTGTCTGGAGTGCACTCCCCTCCCCCAAACGTATTACGCATGTTCCTGTGTAGGATAATGCTACAGTGTTAGCATTATTTTTGCTAGAGAAGAGAAGCCAGGAGAGAGAGAGGGCTAATCAACTCCAAACAAAACGCTGGTTACAGCAATTTTATGCAAGGCTTCATTGGATTTGTAAAATACAGCAAGACAATATGACACTTTCTTGGCTTCACCCAGTGTTTATTTCCCTCATGAAGCGGACTTGTTTTCAGTTGTGCCTGGGGGCCCTTCCAGGTGGGACAGCCCATGTCGTTGACAGCAAAAGAGAAATGCTTAGGTCACAGCACAGGCAAACTAGCACTGGGAACACATTTTCAATGAGCTACACTGATTGCTGAATCTGTGGGCTACTCTAGCCATTATACCACGTGGTGCCACATATCTGCTTTCTAGCCGCACTTTCTTCCTCCAGTGAAATCAGCTGTTGGAATTCAGGTCAGGAAGAGAGAACCAGCAGGGAGTCCTAAAGGTTGTCAAACTATTTCCCCAAATTGGGTTTTATTTTCACGCTGGAGGTTGAAGAGAAAGAGGAGTGCATGCAGTTGGAGAGGGTTAAGTAGCCCTTCCCTGCCATTCTGTCACTTTTAATTGCAACTTGCTACAACTGCTTTTCATTTTAAAACACCTATCATGAGGCATTTGTGCCTCTGTTGTGTGAGGTCTAGCTGGGATACAATATAGCAAATTTAGCAATTCCTTCCCCCTCTAAGAAAACTATAGTGGTACCTTGTATGAAGGAATTAATTCATTCCACAGGTGTTTATCATAGCAAGATACATGGTAGGGATAGGATTTTTCTACTTTGATACAGAGGAAAAACTCTCATAAATATGTCTCAATTTTTAAGTAAGCAATTTGATCTATAATAAGCATGTCTAAATGTAAACACATTAATCTAGACATTTTCTCTCTGCTGACTATAGCAGTCTTGTTTTTATCATTTTTCAATCTATGTGGATTAATGGAATCTTTAAACTCCCTAGTACCTGTTGGTTTCCACTTGAAGTTACGGAGTGGAAAGTGTACATTCCTTGCCAGTTCAGTATGTAAGGAATTTTTCCTTGATCTTAAGTGAACAAAATGTGCATTCTTTCCATCCTCTGTTCCTTATTAGTTATCTCACTCACTGTCTTAAAATATGTTTGAGGTGGTTCTGCTTTGAACTCTGAACACACCTAAGAAAAATTTATTATGTTTTCATGTTCATAAGAGGATCTTTGCTTGATGACAATGTTGAAAAAGTTTGCAAAACAAAACAAAACAAAAAGACAGGAAAAAAAGAGTCCAAGGTGACCCTCCAGACACTGTTGGACTCAAACCACCATCTCCCATAGTCATTGACCATATTAGCTAGACGTACCAGGAACCCAGCAACATCTAGAAGACTGCCTCTGGTTCCCTTCACCAGATGTGGAACATGTAAAAATTGTCTAAACCTTTTTAGCTTTTATAACATTTAAAATGTATTAAAATAGCCAATGTCTCCTAGTTACCATTTGTTTCACTGAACCCCAAAAAGAGTGGGGTTACGTGTCGATAGCGCAAGAGGAGAATGGGTGCACCTCAGTCTGATTTTTTTAATATCCAGATCTTATCTAACCCACAATTCTGTAGCCATTACTACTGAAGTAATTTATTTAAAACTTTGTTCCTAACAGGCCCCAAGGCCAAAGAAAACACTATCAGTTTTTCTGCCAGTGTATTTCTGTCTGACCCCCTTCCCTCAAACTTTCAATTACTCATTGCCATATGCTAGTGTCTGAGTTGGATAAATTAAATACAAGGATTTGGCTTTAATCCATTTAGTGTTGAACAGGGTCCTCCATGATGTATGTAATGTACCTATATCCTTGAGAGATGTGGGGTTTTTACTGCTCTCGGTGGTCTGGCATAAACATCATTTGGCAAATCGTCTGTCAAGGGACATGAGGGTTGACAGTTGAAATGTAAACACAGAATGTTAGCTTCTGATACTTGAGAATAATATAAATAATCAAAGAAGCACTCTGTGTTCAGAACTTCCTGAGTGTAAGAATTGGCTTTAGAATGAATTTGTAAACCATACTGTCATAAACATCTTATATGCCTCTATATTTTATTGTATGTGAATTATATTACATTTTTAATTAATGGTTATTTAGATTAATTGGCTCCTCAAAAATGCAAAGTCACTGGAACAATCTATTTTAACTTTCAGTTCTTTTTTATTCTACTTCCTTTCCCTCCCTCTGTGTTACAATCAGAAAGACCTGGAGTCGTCCACGTTCTTATACATATCCCTCTTCTTTTCCTCAGTCTCACACTCACAGACTGAAATCCAGTAGCAAGTCACAACTAGTGTAAGCATATAGAACCTCTGGGGATTTGTTGAGTCAACTCCTCCATCAGTGCCATGAATTCAATGGGTCTAGTTGCTGTCTACTCCTGGATTTAATCCATAATATAGAACAGTGGTTCTCAACTTGTGCGCCCGCAGATGTTCCTGAACTGCAACTCCCAGAAATCCCTTCCAGCACAGCAAGTGGTGGAGGCGTCTGGGAGTTGCAGTCCAGGAACATCTGGGGACCTACAGGTTGAGAACCACTGATATAGAATCGCCCACACCACATTCCTCTGTCCAGTTCTCTATGCTTCATCCAAGATCAAGGCCACCAAAACAGACTCTCTTGTGTGCATGGTTGCTGGTGCTCCGAGTTCATAAGCAACTGCACTCATCTGGATGGTGATACTTGTCAAGGTTAGAACCACAGCGCAGGAAATGAAAGTGCATCTTTTAAAACTCAAATGAGCAAGTCAGTTTTATTTGGTTTTCTGGAAGATTGAAATAGGGAGGGAGCCACCTTGGAGGAAATTGGCATCAGGAAATTCAAAACAATAATTTATGCTTCTGAGACAACACATCAGGGACAGTATAAGCCACTAGCACAGAAATACAGTAATGGGAAGTTCTTAATCTTTCTAGAATGAGGCTTTAAAGCAGAAGGTATCTAACTAATTCTGGCCATATTTATTTTGCTCTGATCTACGTCTTTCGCCATGTTTCATTCCTCCCCTTTTTGTAAGACCTTTTCTTTCTCTGCCACTGTTTTTCTTCAGTTGATTTCAGGTTTGGCACACAGACCTGCCTTGACAGAGAACATTTCAGACATTTGTTGTAAATATTTGGAATGACTGCCCCTCACTTTCCCTCTGGCCATGCGCATACCACAACTAACCCCTTAACCTTTCTTCTTGAAAGAATTACAGTAACAGTCATATAGTGTGACTTTGTGGATAAGAAATCAAACCGCCCAGGAGAAGGTCTTTGCTCACTTGGGATTTTAGCCTCTGTAGTTACATGTGTGCTTCTATTGATATGGACTTGCCAAATGTTATGCCAGCCAGTAATTTGGCAACAAAGGGAAGCAGAGAAAAAGGCAGCCTTTGTCACTGCCGTGTGATTCCCATCCCCAACTGCACCGAATCCTGTAACTAAGCTCAAGCGTATATAGCTGAAATAATCACCCCTTTCTTTCCCTGTTTAGCTTCCTTCTGCTGTTTTCTCTCTGTTGAATATTTGGCTAGAACTCTGATGAAACAAGGAACCTGCACTTTCTAAAACACAGACAACTGTGTAAGTTTGACAACAAATGCCCTTCTAAAACCATTTTACTTCTCACGGAAAAAACATTATTATGTCCACCCATTAACTTCAGTCACCCGTTTGCTTATTCATTGGCTACAGAGGCAGGGAGAATTCACACACATGGACGGACGGACACACACACACACACACACACACACACACACACACACACACACACACCAGCAGCCAGAGGAACCTGTTATGGCCATATCCAATTGTCTTTGCACATTTCCTTTACTTTCCTAAGCATTCTGGGAAATATATAATGTGGAAAGGAATCTCTCCATTTTGGTGTTACTAGAGAGTAACCCTAGATACATAGTAATATGCGTTTCATTTGAATTAATAATTATTATTCTTTGCTGTGTTGTAAAAGGAGTGTATGCTACCCCATACAATAGGAATGAGGTGGAATCATGCCCCCATTCCTATTCTTTTTCCTCCAGTAAGTAGATTCCTAAATTTTATTTAGATGGCCTCCTCCTTAGATGGTATATTTCCCATCCTCTCTCTTTTAAGTTCAGGCTACTAGTGTTTCTTTCCTCTGCTATTCTTTTCCTAGTTTAAGACCACCCGGCTAGAAGTGTTCTCCTCTTTATCTGCATTACTGTTCTTTCTCCATTATTTTACTGGCTGTCATGTATTCTCTCCAGCCTGGTTGCTGTGGGTCTCCCTGCACAATGGGGGTAATAACATCTCAGCCTCATCAGGAAGTTTAAGTGCTCATTTGTCAAAGTTTCAATGAAAGTCTTCTTTTACTGCTCTGTGCTGATTTTAGACCTTGGCAAAGGAACAACAGAGCAGAAGATTTGCCCGTTTTTGTTGAGAGGCAAATCTTACATCCTATGCAGTTGCTCTCTGGATGACTGGAAACCAGAAGATAAAATTGTAAAATATTCTTGGGTATATAGTTGTGTAGATATTTCAGATGAAAATTGTTAATAGACTTGTAGGCCATATATGTACAGATGTAGACAGACAGACACACAGACAGAGCTTTCTTCCTAAATACTGTCTTAGTAATGGACTATGCCGACGCCAAAGCATATGTTAAGTAAAGAATTTGGGACATAAAACTCCAAGAACATTGAGACTTGCTAGACAACGCTAGTGTTGTAATCAACAATGCCTTTATAATCTTCACCTCTTTGACCTGTGTGTGTGTGTGTGTGTGTGTGTGTTGTGTCATTTCATTCGTGACTGACTCTTCGTGATCCCATGTCCATGGAGTTTTCTTGGCAGGAATACTGGAGTAGCTTGCCAGTTCCTACTCCAGGCGCCTACAGCATATCCCTACCTAAATCTTGAAGTGCATTTTTCTTTAGACAGATTTAATGTGTTGCCTTCCAGGTTGCTAGAGGGGAGATTTCAAGGTACATCCCATTTTGATTGCCTATGCCCCTGTAATTATGGTGAAGTTGGAACAGTGGGACATGTTCTATGCTGCCACCTCTATGCTGCCTATTTGATCTGGATTTATGTAAAATATTCTGCACTCAATCCTTTTAAATTTCCCAGGGATATCCAATAAATTTTATGAATATGAGAGCAGTACTTTCATACTGCTTATTGGCAAAGCAGCTGCTATAGCTTGTCACAGAATGTTGACCATGCAAGGTCCCTTGAATGCCTCCCCTCTGGCCCAACAGTTCTCTTCTTATTGTTATTTATTCAAACTATATATGTTGATGAACATAAGAGATTTGTAATTTTATGTTTAACAGCTTATACATTTTCACTGATTAACATACAATCTTGGTTTTAATGTCTGCTCCTTAAATGGGCCAGATGGCCTAATGGTGGCTATATGACTTTTATATGTTCTACAGTTTTGTCCAGTTTTATATGAACCTATACAGACATTATATTTTTGTACATGCCGGTCAATGACCGGAAATAAAATTAACTTAACTAACCTAAACCGTGTGTCAAACCACCTGAGATCAGATTCTGAATATTGCTTATAACAGCATTGGGTGATGGCTGACAATCTCCAGCCCAAGCATTATCTGTCCTGTCACACCAGCTTTGAAGTAGAAAATACATACAGTCATATATACATGATTGGGTCCAGTTATATTGTTTGTTTATATGTTGTTTATATACTTCAGCACAGGAAGAATGGAAAGGAGATGTTAGCAGAAGGTTGGGCCTTTATATCCATTGTAAAAATATAGATTTTTTTTTTGTTCTAAAACTGGAGGAATGAAGGACACAGACAGGGACATACAGTATTAGGATATGAGCCCGAAGGAGCAAAGCTATGTAGGGTTACAAAGGCAAGAACAAAGAATTTGCTGAAGACTTGTAAATGGACAAGAGATATAAAGAAAAGGTCACATTGTCAGAATGATTGATTCTTTTGTCATTGGTATCCTAAAAATGGGACAAAGAAGAAAGAACGTTAGACAGAAGGGTACAGCCAACACAATGGGCCTTTTTACATGACCCCTAAACTGCGCCGCAAATGGCTCCCAGCTCCGGAGCCTAAAAATGTTTCCCCACCAGCTCCGGAGCTTATAGGAAATTAAGTGCGACCACGCCCCCATAAGCGCGTCCCAGCGCACCTTTCAGGTGCCTGCTCTCAGGAAGTGAAAATTCCTTGATGTGGTGTAACGATAGTGAGTGCGGGGCTCTCCTCCCTGCTGTTTGTTGTTTTTTTGGCTCCCGCCCCTTTAAGAGCTACTTTAAGAGAATGAAAAAAAAAGAGAGAGAGAATGGAATGTTGTCGGGAGCAGAGCGAGAGGCAGAACGGAGGTTAGCCGATCTTTTCTTCCTTTTTTTTCTCCCTCCCCTCACGCCGCCAGCAGCCAGGAACCGGGAGGGGGTGGGAACGCAGGAAGAGTGACAGACCCCCAAGATCTCTGGTTGGAATTTAAGTGGCCAGCGGATCTTAGGGGTCGTGTAAAAAGGCCCAATGAGAATATAACTTGCCAAAGGCCCATTGAGGAAAACACCCTGCCCATGTGTTGCAATGTTCTTCCTTGGTGAGTAGAAAATCACTAGGATTTCCCCTTCCCTTGGTCACAAAACATAGCATTTCTCTTTCAGTTTTGTACTGATTTAATACCACTTTGAATAAGGCGGGATGCCAACATTGCTTAGGTGTAGTTTATAAAAAACTATTTATTTGCAGAACACAAAGCATTTGATATACGGGTATGTAGAGCTGTGTCTCTGTCTATGCAGGTACAAGTGAACATAGATCAAGCTCTAACATAGATCAAACTTTACAACCTGCTGAAGCCCAATCTAAAAATCAAAAGTTTTCTTACTTTTCCAGGGCATACAGAACAACGGCAAATAATTGTTATGTAGTATATGCACACCTGTTTTTTTAAAAAAATGTTATTTCTTAATGGAGAGTTTCTGTTACAGTTCTTTGTTAATGGACTTCTGTCAGCTGGGAGCATAAAGGCTTTTAAAGTGGGTTCAGTTATGTTTTTGGTTGGATCAGTAGTACAGTAGTTATTATAATTTCAGAATGTAAAGCTGTTATTTCTGTGCTCTTAAAGACCGTGTTTCCATGTAACGAAGAATTGTGAAGAACTCGAGCAAAACACAGTACTTTTTTCAAGTCACTTTGTTCCTTCCTTTCATTTTTTGGATATCACCTGTAGCCAAGCCAATAATCAGGGAAAGCTATGGATTTTCACAAAAGCGATGGGCGTGCCACAATGTTCATTTATTTTATCTCCCTAACTGATCAAGCAGTGTCCAGGTTATAACATATAGAAAAGTGGATTAAATTCAAATGAAAGAGGAGCAGATACGTGGGGGGGAATAAAAATCAGTAATTCTAGATGTGCAGTTGATAGCATATGGTTGGCAGAAAGCAAGAATCACTTTAAACAACTTATTTTAAAGCTGAAAAAAGAAAATACAAAAGCAGGATGGCAGTTGAACATTGAAAAGATGTTGCAAATATACCATTCATAACTGTAAAAAAATTATATAACCTTAGTAAATGGTGGGAGAAGATGTTATCGAGAAAGATAAGTGAGATTATTTTGAAATTGGCGGCCCCTACCCTTTGTTCATATATATCAGTGGAAATCAGATTTCAAAAAAATTGCCCCGCCTTACATTTTTGCCAGTCTGCTTAGATGCATAAACCTTTCACCTAGTGCCGAATGCCACTCAGCAAATCAGATGTACATTTTGTAGCTCAGAATCATTTAACTTCTTTCACCGATGCGGCTAGTGCTCAAGACTAGAACTGAATTTAGTCCTTCATATATATAAAAGAAGTGTCGTTTGCAATCATGAAAAGAATAGCATAAAAGAATTGTCTGGATTTACCTACCACTGCTGCTGTCTGCAAAATATCCATACATAATAGCCTTTCTTCACCACTGTGTCTTGGGTATGTGGAGGCATGGAGGTTTCCAGATGTTGTTGGATTTAACCTCCCAACATTCCTTGCCCTTGATTATTCTAAGGCTAGGACTGAAGGAGCTGGCTGGATAGCTCAGTGGTTTTAGTATCTAGCTGTGTAGGTGGAAGCTGGGAGCTCAATTCTCCACCCTGCCGTCTACAAGCAGAGACAGCCTGTGTGGCCGTGGGCTCATTACACAATCCCAGGATGTCCCCAAAAGAGAATGGTAGACCACTTCTGAGTACTTGTTACCTGTGAGCTCTGAAAGGGGTCACTGTAAATGAGAATTCCCTGATTTTGTTTTTTAAAAAAGAAAGGACTGGAGGCAATTTCACTCACAACCAAATTTGCAGGGCCACTCTTTACTTACCTACAATGTAAAATTGAATGTACATTTATTGAAACAGTTCCCCACTGAAATTCGGCAGCGCTCTCACTACAAATGTTTTAAACACTATTGAAGACCTAGTTGTACAGAATGGCCTTCCCTGATTTCTCAACATTTAGTAAGGTGCTACTTTTAAAATCACTTTTTTTCTCTTCTCTCCCCTCCCCCATTTTATCAATCGCCTGCCATTTTTATCTTCATTGTAGGTTAACTTTAGTTTTTTGTTGTTGATTTATGTATACTTTGTTTTATTATGTGCCTTGTATTTCAGTTTTTAAAATGTATTCCTTTGTTAATTGTCATGTTATCACATGTTGTAAGCCCAGAGTAGCCCTAGGTCTAGATGGGCGGTATGAAAGTCAAATAAATAAATAAATAAATAAATACACGTGCAGCTGCCTAACACAGAGTCTTTCTTTAGTTTGCAGCTTATCTGGTGAAAATCAAGTATCCACGAGTTTGCATTTTGGATGGAGGCATAAACAAAATCAAGCCGACTGGTCTGCTGACAGTTCC
>JAHTLZ010000330.1:19389694-19414198 GCA_023846285.1 Phrynocephalus versicolor | reverse complement strand
TGTACAATAAATCTTCTGCCGGGTAATTGTTAATGTGAGCTACAATAACAAACCTGCCAGTATCTAGGGGATTCAGAGGCAATGGTTGTTAAGGAATTCACAGAATTAGAGAAAGGTTTGGCTTCATCACCTTCCCATTACTTGACTCAATTTTTCTGGTTCCTGCCCTTCAAAATACCTTTAGTTAATCCTTCAGAGTCTTTAATCAGCCCACTCTTTTTCTGGTATCTTGGAAACATCTGGAGTTTCTTTAAAAACCTGTTGGATGATGGTAGAGCCCTGGGCTTAACATTGGAACACTGAAAAGGGCTTTTAAGGACTCAGGGTCAGGCAGATCTCATCCTGGAAGAACAGAGACGTTCAGAACATGTAATTACTGTATGTCAGTACAGTACACATGGTTGTCCAATATTGCTAAACAACAGTTCTCGTTACTTTGCACGATTATCTGTGATGAGTATGAATGGATGGTGAGAGCTGTATTTCAACACCGTCTGGAGGACCACACTGTCCCCATCATTGCTGTAGGTTTGGTTCTTAAGTCTTCAGTTCTCGGTACTTTGAGTCCACTGCCGTATTAACATCAGCAGCTTTACATGGTGTAAAGCCATCCAGTACTTTGTAATCATTGCACTTGAAGTTCAATAACTCTTCTCTTCTTGAAGTGCTAGTGAACAATTCAAAGGAGTCCAAGGCATGTATCAGATCCACTGCTTTATCCCAGGAGAAGGAAGAGCTGCCTTGGGTCCCTTTCAGGGAGAAGGGCAGGATAGAAATATTAAAACAAATAAAATAAATAATGCCTCCATTATGCTGTTGGACTGCAGTTCTCAACTGCCCTAGTAAGCATAGCCAATGGTGATGGACCATGGCCTTTACTATCCACCAACAACTAGAGCAGTGGTTCTCAACCTGTGAATTCCCAGATGTTCCTGGATTGCAACTTCCAGAAGTCTTCATCACTAGCTGAGCTGGCCAGGATCTCTGGGAGTTGCAATCTGGGGACCCACAGGTTGAGAACCACTGAACTAGAGGATTCCATACGCCCTATTCCAAATCTAAGCCCTTACAGTAGATCTTATTCTTGAACCTCTGGATGTTGAGCAACAACTTCTGTAAATGCAGACCGCCGGCCATGATATTTGTGCATGAGAGAGGCAATTGTTCTGTTAAATAATGTCTGAGAACCACTTAATAGTGAAAGCTGCCTGTACCAAACAGCTGTGTGAGTTTAATCAGCTGCATCCCCATGTGCAAGCCTGATCAATAAAGCTCAATAACACTGGGGTCTAGAGCTCGCAATGTGTGAGAAAACACTGTCTAAGCCCCTGTGCTGGCTCTTTTTTCCTGATTCCTGTCTCAAACTAGAGATGAGGAATTTAGAATTATCCAGATGTTTTTGGCTGCACCTTAACCATCAGAACCAGTGGACGGGTGAAGGGAGGAGTTGTGCATCTGGAGTGCCACAAGCACCCTATCCGTACTGTGCCAGGTCCATTGGGCCTGAATTGTAGTCTTATTCTCTTCTGTTCATCAAGAATAGTCCGCCTGTTGTTTTGTTCACTAGAGATACTAGACTTCAGCTCCCACAAACCTCACCTTGTATAACTGTTAGAGGTTAGAATTGCTGGGGGCCAGAATATGTAGGGGAAATCATGTCGGCCTCCCTCCCTTCCCCCCCCCTCTCTTTTTTTTTTTGTTGTTGTTGTCTAAATCAACCTAATTGAGACCATACATATACTTGTTTCTGGTTCATGTACTGTAAACTGACACTCTTTAACACATAAATCCTTATTGTTCCACTAAAGCTCAACAACCTGACCTTGCTACCCATCAGATGAGGAGGACTCTCCCAAAGGATAGTGAATGCTGTCCTATCTCTGAGGAAAGGGAACTTATGTTAAGGAAAGTCCCTTTCATGTTTGTTACAGAAAAGCAAAATGATGAATTATTGTAAGTCTCTGTATTTGGCAGTGAAATCAACTGCTTGAGTATATGACAAAATCATAAACCATCTCCTTGTTAGAATTTCTCCCAAAGGCTTTCCAGGACATGGCGAGGCATGATCTCATTATGTGTTGCGAGGGTGTGGGTGTGGAATATTCAAGGCCTCCTGCACAGTCAACAAATAGAGAAAGGAGAAATCAAAGCTTGGAAGTTACATACTGGACTACAGCTCCCAGCCAGTTGCCATGATGACTATGGGATTCTGGAAGATGTGTCCCCATGGTGGGCAGAATCCAAGCTGTGGGAATGGGAAATACTGCATCTGGGTGGTTGTACACCAGGTATGCATACAGTGGATACAGGTAGGCATATAGAGTACTACCTGGTGGTAGTACACCAAGTATGCATACAGTGCAGTTCAGTGCTAGTCCATCAATAGTAAAGAAAATAGCAAGTAGAGTGGCATGCCTCGGCCTGTATCCCTAGAAATCTGCTGGTTGGATAACAGCAATAACTGATCAGTATCCAAAAAGAACTTACACTAGGAAGAGAAAGATCTGAAGATGCTGTCAAGTGATGTTACTGTCCAGGTCTTGTCTGCCCCAGTCAACCACAAAAATAATTTTAAAAAAACTGGTGGACAAGTAGTCTGAGCTTGCATAAGTCTGTATTCTATATTTCTAAATTGCTGGCTCAAAATATAAACAAAGAATTAATTAATTATAATTAATAATTTAATACGATCAACAGATCAAAAACAAACAACATAGATCAGCAACATAATCACACAAGACCAGAAAAAAACCCAACAGACATATAAATAGCATGCATTGAGCACAGCTAAGGAGACATTTCCTTAGACAATTATTTAGACAGTGACCCTACCTCCAATACAAACAGTGGACCCTTGTATAACAAACAGCTTGTATAACATAAAATTTGTACAACATAAAAAAATTCCAGAGATAGGGGAAATTTGCTTAACATAATCACCTATGGGGAGAATCCGTACAACATAAAAATCGGATCACTCTGTTTTCAATGCATTCCTATGGGAATTTGTATAAAGGAAAATTTGTTTAACATAATTTCATTTGGAACGAATTAATTCCTTTATACAAGGTACCACTGTATATGAATGCATGCTAGTTTAAAGATTAGGGTACCATTTAATGCTGCTGCACAAAAGCTTGGCAACTTTAATTGTCACTGATGGATACTGGTCTGCCAACATATAGTGTATGTAATACTCATCATCTCTTCCAGGAATACTTTGTAGGATTGGATAGATAAAGGTGTCACGGAAACCGGTATAAAAGGAACAATACAACAAGACATGACCAACCATCTCCATTGCACCGGCCTCACAGGGGCATAAGTGTTGTTTGTAAGGAATGTCCTTGTATCTGCCTTCCAGCAGAACTGATGGAAGAAAGTTAAATTTGGCTAGTGTGAAAGCTTTTCTATATTTTGGAAGTGTCAGAGTATTCAGGTAGCTTGCAGGTAGAAAGGCCTGACCATTATCTCTAAATTCAAGATAGGCAGTGGCTGTGCTCACATGGTGTTGCAGGTCATTATCTATAATTTGCTGATGTAGTTCCTGTCTTGCCTTTGCATAGCCCATTTAAAAAACAGCTCTTTGTGAGAGGCCTAATTTATATAATTTTTAATCTAATGTATAAACAAAGAAGTCTTCATCTCAGCACTGTTGGCCTAACACATGTTCCGATTTGAAGTGGAGAATAACATACTGACCATTCTATTCTAGGTACCCAAACCAGCTGGAGTGGCAGACTGGTTCAACACTTGCCATGGAACAGTGTCCTCAACCATGCCAAAAGCAGCATCTAGCTTGTAGGAATAGACTGCAAGGCACACATTTTGCGATCACCAAACCTTGGCTAATGGAAAGATAGACATGAATTAATTAAACAGTCTTAAATAGTCACATTGGTTTCTCTGCTGCAGTACCTTCTGGGGATGTTGTAAATCTTCCTGGGCCATTTTATGTAACGTCTGTGGGACTTTCAAGAAGATTGTCAACATCCTTTGTTGATATTCTCCAGTGTCATTTGCCCATATCGCTAATCTCCTGTATGCAGACACAGGAATCAATTAAACTGCTAGCAATGCTACCATAATGCCATAGTCTCTTCCGTGGTGGCTCATTCCAAACCTAAGTTATGCATCTGAGTGGTGGAAAACATACAGCCTTTACCTTGCTTGGTTACAATTTGAATTTGCCCTAGCCATCCAGCCTATGATGAGAAGAATGATGGAACTTGTAGGACGTGGTTGATTGTGGAGCTTTGAAAGGGCAGTAAAATCAATTTGCGGATAGACGAAATTCCTCTTGATGTTCCTTAGTGGGGCTATAATGTTCAGTTTTTTAACTAATATGCATGCTTTGTGTCTATTTAAAAATCTTCTCTTTCAGAGAGTTTAATTAGCTCTTTTAGAGGGACATTCTTGACACCTATGACATCAGACGTTCAGCCTGGAAATGAAGAATCTGCTGCCCCGCAAATTATAAAACAACAAAGAAACTAGGAGGTGGAAATTAAAAGGAAACTATCTCTCAAGTACCTCTGTGAAGGAGTAGCTCCTCTAATGAAACACCGAAATGAATTTTCCATCAAATATATGGGGGAGTGAGTCCATTAAAAGCATCCCTAGAATTAGTTGCCAATTATACCTTCTCACAGAAGTAGAGTACTTGGAATGTGTATCCTTAGCTTGCCCCTTGTGCCACTGAGGAATGAAAGGCACATCTATACTGTAGACCATAGTATCAGTTATATAATTTCTTCTCCACAAGAAAGGACTAAGGACAGCTGACAGCAGTTATTAAACCAACGGTGAGCAATGGTCCCTGCAACACCCATCATTCCTCTGTTGATGGTCCCTTGGCTTCCATAGGGTCACACACATCATAACCATGAGATATTATGGCCAGTCCTCTGTCAAAGGGGCGTCTTCACTTTGTGTTTAATAAATCGTTGTTGTTTTTTTGAGTCCACAAAAGTTCACATTAAAATATAACAGTAGGTCTTGGAGGTTCCGAAACATTTTTTGTCTTCTTTATTTTTAATTCTTCTTTTGTTTTTGCAAGCTCTTTGACCTGTACCCTTGTAGCACGTATTTTCAGAGAGAAGAATCATGATTGCCAATAGTCCGCCATGGTGCATCTGCACAGTAAGATCTTCAGGAGATGATGCCACTAAAGACATGTCTGCTTTTGGATCAAGTAGTAACAGAGTCCTCAATTGGGGAAAAGGTCGATCATGTTAGCATTTGACAGGATAATCTGCATTCAGCCCAAGGCTTCCTGGTGTATTCTTCATTGCATGACAAAACGTGTTTGATATCCAATGGCAGCATAGGTGCCCCCTCGTCAAGTCCTTCTATGAAGGCTCAAACAATAACCTTTTATTCCCCTGCAGTTGTTAACAAGGTGCTCAGCAATTTAAGCTGCTTGGCATGTCACAGATGGAGAGAAATGTGTGGTTTTGGCTCTCAACAAACATGTTGATGCTAAGGGCACAGCTACATCATGCATGCAGTTCTGTAATGCCTTCCTTCTCCCCAAGGGCTCAGTTTTTATCAGTTAAATCTGCTCTGATATGCTTCAGGTTGTGTGGAGGATAGGGAGAGCTGTTTTTCTTTCCTTCCCAAGATTGCTCTGATCAAAAATGTTCCCATCCAAACTTCACTTTTCTTCCTGTGAAATAAAAAGATAAGTGATGTTATGTAATTGCAGAAAATGCCTTCCCCAAGCGGAAGAAAATATCAATCAACTTCATAGCCTAACTTGACAACACATCATTCCTCTCCTTCCTTTGTCTTTTAAAATTATTATTGCAATAACATTCCTCATCTGACACGGTTTAGATTTTAGATAGCTTCATCCTGGTGTGATCTGACAGAAACCTATGGAGTTTAATTACTACTTTTAAGTTGCCAGTGTACATGCTCATTATCATTTGTAATTTAAATTTATTAATGTTTTCTGGAGACCAGAGAATGGCTTTTTGTGTGCAGCAATATTCCTTATGTGCATGTCAGTGATGTTTATAGAGGAATACAATGTGAGCCTGTGTTCATTCTTGAGAAGTTGCAATTATCTTTATGAAACTACAGAATATCAAGGAGAAAATTGTATCTTCAAAAAAAGAGCCAGCATGCTTCTAAATTTCATTTTTTTCCCTTAAACAGTAATGCATCGAAGAGGACTCAGAAGGTCCATTTCTTACTGTTTCTTCCTTCCATAAATTTGTTTATCAATGGCTTAAAAACATCTTTGCCCACTGAACAATGAAGAATTCACTGGAACCAACAGGTAACAAATGCTCCTAATGCTCGTAATGGCAAACTCATGGCTTGAATAAGTTATTTGATTATTTTTGGACTGCAACTGCACAAGTTTGAAACAGTTAACCATAACTCCCAGAATCCCTCAGCTAACCTGGCCATCTCCTCCCCTTAGGAATCCTCCTAAGTCTGTAAAAAGAGCCATGTTAGATCAGAGCAAAGTCCAATCAAATACAGAAGAGAACTTGGAAGTAAATAACTACAGTTAATGTAATAATTCATTTTTAGTTACTTTATGATAACAATGTAGTGAGTAGTTATACATTTACAGCACAAGTAATAAAACACACAGTTACAAAGTTAACTTTCAGGTTATGACTAGTTACTTTTTTAAAAAGGCTCTTTCAGACACTTTTAACAATGTTTTCACAGTACGTTTTCTGGATTTCTCGTAATGGCATGCCATGTATTAATAATGCACAACAAATTTAATTTTGTACAGGATGATAAGGATAATGGCAGTGGCAGCCTGTTGACCAATAAATAACAAGTAACAAAACAAATCCAAGATACCATCCAAAATTCCCTTCCCACAGTGGCCAACCTCTCTGTAAGACCCAAATCCTCCCCACCACATTCCTGATGTATGAAGACTACCTCCAGTACTGGAGATATTAGTCATGACTATTTGTTTTGTCCTTCATGAATGGTCCTCTGATCCTTTCATCAAGTGCCAAAGGTTTCTTCAAGAGGGGGTGGGAGCCTGGAGGTACTTGTGGAGGGGAAAGGGGATGAAGCAACTTTACAGCACTCTAGCTTGCTTATAGATGGAAGCAAAATTCAAAGGGGACTGAGTTATAATAGGAAGTTTAGTGCTTCCCAATCGTGGGTTGGTTTCTTGGAACAGAGGGCCACCTGAAACGCTGTGTTACACATTTCTAGAGCTGGACAGAACGTGACTGCATGAATGTCACAAAAAAAGGGTTGGATAGTATTTGTGATATCTCTAATGGTGACCTTCACCGAGCGAAAGAGCTCAGAGGTCAAGGAAAAGGTTGGCACAATTTCTAAACCAAGCATAAAAAAGGTTCTTACTTGTTGAAACAGAGGTGTAGTCAGATTGCAGGTAGAAGGTCAAACTGCAATTGAAAGCCAGGTTTCCTTCAGTGCTGATGAATTATGTTAGAAGTGAATTTATCTGCTGATAAAAGCTCAACACGATTCTAGCAGGTAATCAAAGCCCTTTTAAAATTCCCTGTCAAAATTACACAGGTTTACTAATCTGTTGGGATAGACTAATCTAGAAGGAATTTTTTCTTTCATTTTGTTTCAAAATTGATTGGCACTGCCCTCCCATTATTGTTTCAACAAGAAATCCAAATGCAAATTGGAAGTCCAGTCACAACAGAATGAAGGGACATGTCAACACTGCCTCTACCCATACCTGAGTTCATTCCTAACAGGTTTAGGAAGCTAGCTGAATGTTGACTCAGCCTTGCATCTTAAAGAGGTTAGAAAAATGAGTACCCAATTCATTGGGGGGGGGTGTTATTTGCATAATTATGTTGTTAAAGCTCTAGCACTATAGGGAAGTATATTTGTCAAAACAATAAAGCATAAACATAGAAAAATGGAGCATCTATCTATCTATCTATCTATCTATCTATCTATCTATCTATCTATCTATCTATCTATCTATCTATCTATCTATCTATCTATCTATCTATCTATCTATCTATCTGTCTGTCTATCTATCTATCTATCTATCTATCTATCTATCTATCTATCTATTGGATTCCTATAACTCCCCCCCTCAAATATGGCAACAGGACCACTCTGGGTAGTTTACAACAATAACACAAATATACAAATGACAGGTAATAAAGCAAAATTAAACTACAAAGAAATAAAATTAAACATAGTTAAATAACATATCGACAAGACATCTAGATGTAGCCTTCGCTAATATGTTACATAATTTGATTTGTTTCATGGCATTTTCTAGCACTGAATGGCTATGAATGGAGTATTGGTTACTGAAATTATTTCTAATGTCTTTTTTACATTTATTTATTTATTTATTTATTTATTTATTTATATACTACCCCATTGGTGTCTATCATTATAGGCATGTTTACCATGTTATCATGTATAGTATAAAAGGAAAAACTGGGAAGAAACAAAGATGGAGATGGTGATCTTAAATCTCTAAATTAAAATAAAGTTGTAAAAACTGTTTTATTACAGCTTGAGTTACATGTGCACATATTTTTGCTGTTGCTATGGGCTGTCAAGTTGTAACTGACCTATAGTGACCTTAATAGGGCTTTCAGAGTAAGTGAGACATTTAAGGACCACTGTAGTTTTATCAGGTGAGTTTCCATGGCATAGCTTGGGAATCAAACCTTGTTCTCCCAAGTCCTAATCTGTCACTCTGTACAGTACATAATAGTGGGTATCACATGCTATTTTCAGTGACCCTGGTTTCCTTTCTGAATACAAAGTGATAGAGACACTTTGTAAAAAAAGGTCTACATACACTTGTTGAAAAGCCTCCATGCAGCTATAGCCTAATATCATTCTAGAGATTTTAAAAAATGATTAAGAGTCAAAAGTAGTTGTCTTCTTGTTGCTTCCCTGGCTAAAGTTGTGCTTTGAAAGAATCCTGGCCAAGCATCAAATCCTATTCATGTCTGTGCACCAGCCAGATAATAATCTCTGTCTCTGCTAGTCTCTCAGGAGCCAAGAGTCTAAAATTTGAACTCATTAGAGTTTTGACTGCACGTTTTATTTGTCTAAATGCTTCTCTGTTTCTTCCCCAAGTAGCAGGATTACAATACTGGCCAAGGTCTTTGTTTTGCTCTAGATAACTGGGATGTAGAGTGTCAGGAGCTGTTTGGGGTTTTTAGTCCTAGTCCTAGGATGGGATTATTTCCCTTTCTGCCTGTGTTATGAGTAGATGCTTTTGAAATGGAGAATGCATTGCAGGTATAGAACAGGAAGAAAATGGAGACCATATTTTTATAATGATTTGGAATCCTGTTGATTTACACTTGCTTAAGGGAAATTGTGTACAATAAAGAAAATACAAGAAATACAGGAGACGATGGGCAGCAGTCTTGAAGATGGAAGAGGACTTCATGCCCCAACAGCAGATGAAATGCAAGAGCCAGCTTCTAGGCAAAGGACAACTCGGATTGTAAACCTCCACTGCCTTGTGGCTATATCAATTTCTGGAAAAGGCTTCAGGAGTTAACCTCGAGGCAAAATCTTCATAGTTCATAGCTGTGTACAATCACATTGTGGTAACTCCTTCTATGCAGCTGGAACTAACTGTATCAGCTCTGTCGTTCTATGAGACTATTCCAGCAATGTGGACAGGGTGTTTTTGCTGTTTGGGGGTATAGTTTTAACCTCCATATTAATAGAGGCCACTTCAGCTTTGCATGCAGTGTAGAAACAACACAGCTTCTATACAGCGCACAATACCACAGTCTCTTGAGACTGAAGGATGTCTATACTAAGGGGAATCCTGTAAGTCCTGGTGGCAAATTGCCACCTACTAGTGAAGGGCTGATTGCATTTTTTTTTTTTGCATGCACCCAAGGTTCACACTCAGGAATGCACAAGCAGCACCTGTTTAAGCAGTTTCTCACCAGGACAAGTGTAAATCAACAGCAGGGGTTGGCTTGATAGCATGCATTGGATAGACAGAGAGTAAGCTGTCTTCAAAGTTGTATTAAGATGAAGAAATAGTAAAGGGTTGCTAGGTTCTAATTTCCTTACAGTCTTTTAAAACACTGCTGCTGTTGACTGTTTATTTACGGTTATTAACCAAATACAAAAATTGTAATACAATAAAAATATAACATGATAAAACAATACAAA
This sequence comes from Phrynocephalus versicolor, assembly GCA_023846285.1. Classification (NCBI taxonomy): domain Eukaryota; kingdom Metazoa; phylum Chordata; class Lepidosauria; order Squamata; family Agamidae; genus Phrynocephalus; species Phrynocephalus versicolor. The sequence continues at coordinate 19,404,052 of JAHTLZ010000330.1, read as the reverse complement.
ATAATATGATAAAACAGTAGAAAATAATATGATAAAACAGTAGAAAATATATTACTGGAAAATACAGAGCTTGTAAAAATGACAATTTATGGGTAAAACACTATATATAATTAGGAGAGCTCAAACCTCTATCAGTTATACATCTACGTTTGATCATAGCAGCGTAGCAAAACCTGTCAACACAATTTGTGATCTGAGGGGACCTATCTGAGATGAGTAGCTTAGCGTAGTAGTTGGTAGGTCTCCCAGGATGTTTGCAAATAATAGGATGTATAAGTTCCTTGTGTAGTTCTTGATAAAAGGAGCAGCATAAAAAAAACATGGCTCACAGACTCAATTTGGCTATTATTGCAAGGACATAGCCTCTCAGGGTAAGGGATATTTCGAAATTTCCCATCCAAAAGTTTGGAAGAGAGCACATTCAGTCTGGCTAAGGAGAAGGCCCGGATTATTTTTTGTAGACATAGAGCTAGAGAGGTAAAAAGATACCTGTGATGCATTGTATGTGACTATGCTATTGGTGCCCATTTGGCTCAGGTGTTCCTGGAAATCTATATCCCATATCCTACGCTTGACAGTCGCTTTGGCATTAATGTGTAGACCATCGCTATAAGGGTGTTAGTAGAGAGACCTATCCATTGCGTTTCTTTGACTACAAAATATTTCCAATCTGACTGGAAGGTGTCTAGGAGGGTCAGGGGAGCCAGACCAACAGGAAGAAGCATACGTTTGAGCCAGTAATTAATCGTGAGGGCTTTTACCCATGCTCTAATGGAAACTAATCCAGTCTCCAGGCATAGGGCTGTGTTAGGGGTGCAAGGAGGCACACCCAGGATTGATCTCAAAAATTTGGTCTGGACAGATTCAAAGGAATGTATATTTGCATATGCAAATATTGGGGAGCCATACAGCAACTGTGAGATCACCTTGCCCTTGAAGACTTGTACTGCTGAGGGAATATGTCGTCCACTATTAGAAAAAAGAATCTGTTTAAAGCTGTGGTACTTTTCTGATCATTTGATAATGAGTATTTTATATGGGATGTCCAGGAACCTGTGGAGCTGAATACTATGCCCAGATATTTATAGCACGCCACCTGTTCTATAGAGTGATTATTTATTACCCATTTGTGTTTAGCCCTCCTTCTGCTGGTAACAAGTACTTTGGTCTTGGCATAATTACTAACGAGTTGTTCCTGATTACAGTATGAAGAAAAGGCTTTCAAAAATCTTCTAAGGCCAATGCAAGTTAAAGATAGTAATACTGCATCATTGGCATAAAGTAACATGGAGATAGGGCGTGAAAACAGCTTAGGAGGATGAAAGTCAGATTTTGATAATTTATCCACTATGCCATTGATATAAAAATTGAACAAAGTTGGGGCTAGAATACAACCCTGTTTTACACCATTGAACACTGGGATTGAATTAGATAAAGCTCCTGCTGAGTTGCAAAGAACTTGCAACCTGATGTTTTGGTAAAGGCGTTGAATTAGAAGAAGGAGCCTCCTGTCTATGTTGGTTTCCTCAAACTTAGCCCAGAGTCTGCATCTTGGGATAAGCACACCGCATATAAGGCACCTCCCTTAGGGGACGAGTATTTCTGAGCAAGATGATGAAAACTAGTCTTTTAAAACACTGCTGCTTTGTGCTACTGCTGTAGTTACTGCCATGCTCATGAGCAGACTGCAACTCACAACATGGCTGCTACATGGAAGCCACTTCTAATAGGTTCCCTAGGATAACTTTCTTTCTGCCCCTTAAAACAGGTTTGTTTATATGAGCCATCAAACAATTTTAAGCCCCTGAAAAATCTAGTGGCCAACAGATTTGTGCATTTAAGGAGATAGAGGAGCAGGAATTTATAGTCATGGTTTTTGTGTCAAGAGGAATGTTTTTACAAAACCATATGCACAGCCATTTTAAATCAGGCTGGCATAGATTTAGTTCCGTGTTCTGTTGTTCCAGAGGCCTACCAGAGGTTATGGGAAGCTCACTAGCAGAACATGACTGCAATAGCATCCTCCATATTTTTAGGGTTCCTCAAATGGACTAGCTTCTACTGCATGGACTCAGAAACTGTACGTTACAACTTATGCCACTTTTTCCTCCAACTCTGGTTCAGGCTGACCTGTGGAGAATTTGCTTAATGTTCTCCTGTAGACTTTATGGCTGAATGAGATTTCAAACCCAGGCTTGCTATTCGTGCTCAGATAATCTGACTTCGATATCACTTTGGCTTTTGTTACTATAAGGATTCCTATACTAATTTCTATTCCCTTTGCAGCCAAACAAAAGTCACATTCAGGCTGGCCACTGTGCTTTTATCAGCCTTCCTTTTTCTCAGTTTGTTAATTAGATTAGGGCTGTTCAAAAGAGAAGCGAATGGAGATTGCTTATGCACTAACCGGGCATAAACAATACTTTCTTTCTGTCTGCTGGAACGGAGGGTGGGAAGGGTGGTGATGGTTGAGACCTGTTTTATGAATGACTCAACGGTGTTGACAGTCAGTGGAGAAACATCTTGAAAGCTTATTGGGTTAATGATAACTGCTCCCCCATCTTCAGGTTGTTCAGTTCCAGAGATAATTAATTTACTTAGCTTTTGCTTTAAAGACATGTTAGAGAAGAAATGTGATAAACATGTTTCTCATGTTTCCTTCATGGAAAAAAACACCTTAAACAGATTATAAAGGGGATGGGGGCGGGGAGGAGAACAGAGAGTCTACGACAAAGCTATAAATAATTACTTCTGATTAGGATTGGTACTTAATAATAATCAACGTGTTTTGTCAAGTCATTTCTGATTTATGGTGACCATTTTCAGAGTTTTCCAAGTAGAGAATGCAGAGAAGTAATTTACTATTTCCTATTTCTGGCGGCACTTTGGGACTCCCTGGTGTCACTGTTGGGAATCAAACTCTCAACTTACTAGGCTATCCAGCCAATGCAGGCTTTAGTTGTTTGTAACCTGTCTGAAATTGTGGGGCATTGCTGTGCTTCTTCAAGAGGGGTGAGAAACCTCAGCACAGGAAGAAGAGGTACTTATATGTGCCTGTGAAATGGCTTTCAAGCCTGAGCATTTAAAATAATCCCTTGATCTTAGGTGACACCCAAGTTAGAAGGCTCCATGTGAAGATGTTCTGATGTGCTATTCCAAATGGCATGATGGGTCGTAGCGCGCACATCCACTGGCTTTTTCTCCGGTCTCCTCTCCTTGCGCATCACCCAGAGTGATCATCGGTCGGATGTGCTGTTTAGAAGTCCAGTTAGTCAATCAATCAAACATCCAGAATTTCCCAGGAATGAAAACACACATACACACATCAGCCAACTGCTAGTAGGAAACAACACATTAAAGGATAAGTGTATTTTGCATCTAGCAAAAGTTACCTGGTCTCATTATTGGTAATGTTGCACCAGAGACAGAACTGTGTAATGGCTAGAAGAGTGGTTCCAGCCTTGGTTCCCTTCGGGTTCTTGGACTAGAACTCCCAGAAGCCTTCACTGCTATCTGTGATGGCCAGGATTTCTGGGAGTTGTAGTCCAGAAATTGCAGACGCAAGATTAGGAACCACTTGGTTAGAAAGTCAGGCTGGAACCAAGGAACTGTACATGCAGAAATAGTGCTTGTTGGGTGGTGTCAGCCAATCATATTCTCTTCTTAGGGTTGTTACAAAGATGAAATAGGGACAACCACACAGACCACCCTGGGTTTCAAAACCCACATTTGCTTGCCATTCACCCATAAAGTGCCCAAGGGTTTCACAAAATGCAGAACAAAAGTTGCGCAGAAATATAGGTGCATGCAAAAAAAGGTCTTTTGATGATGTGAAGCATGTGACAATTAGCCTGTTAACATCTTTCCCTCCTTATGCTATATAAAACCAACAAATTGGAGAGGAGGAGGAGGAGGAGCAGAAGGAGATCATATGAACTGTATTGGGAAACCTGGAGGGCCAGATTCAGCCCTTAAGATTTCTACTTTCCTATATTTATGCTACATGTTGATATGGATAAACCAACTTCAACTCTTTACTAACCAAGTCAAAGTGAACAAACCAGAAGTTTTAGTCAACCATGGAAATGTGTTCAGGGAGTGTGTAAGCTTTTCAAAATTAATTAAGTAATCCTACCATTTCTAAGGAGCTGCAGCTCTGAGCAGATTTCCCAGAACTCATTGAAGGCAGTCTATCGTGCCAGACAAATATCCCTTGAACAAATGGAGAAGTTCCTGTACTGGGCTCAGAGGAAGAAACCACCTGGACATTAGACTGCATGATACAAAGGAGGAAGCAAGGACATCCTCAGTAGAATATTGCAGCGATGCAGCAGACAGGGAGGAGGTTTGTTTCAAGGAATCACTCACCCAAACCCTCTTCATGGCAGGTGAAAGAGGACCCAAAAACAAAACACAAAGTGTTGGTTTTAGTGAAAGAACTGGAAGGTGGCCTTGAGCCAAGCATAGCTCCTACATGCTTTCACAAGCCAGGCTTGGCATAAGGAGGCTTCTATAAAAGATGCTAGAAGTATTTTGTTTTTGTTTTTGTTTGGGAGAATAGTTTTGTTTTTGACAACTGACTTTTTTTTTTTTGGAGTGGAAGGCAAGTATCGGGCAAGATAAAGGCGGTACTACTACCATGACAGAATGCCTAGATGACAGCATAACTTTCCTTTTGTTGTTGATGATGATGTTTTTAAAATAACGTGGACATTCGTTCTCAGTAGGTGATTTGGCATTCTGCACGAAGTGTAGAACTACCATGGAATGAGAAGGCAATACCAACGGTTCAGTTACCTCCACCCCAGAGTTCCTATTTGCTTAGCAGCTCTTCCAAAAAGTAAGTTGGGTCTCTTGTGCCAGAAAAAACATTCAGGGAGTTCTTTGTGTTCCAAGGAGAGAGAAATTAAGTTGTTTTTGAAAGGTGGATCAAGCACAATCTACCAGGTATAACGCAGACAAACTTAATGAACTTTCTACTTAGAAAGAGCTACAAAGATGAACATTTAATTTTCACAGACACACCCTTGGATGTAAAGACTAATTAATCCTTGTATAGTTCTCCAAACCCTTCCTTCTTCATTCGCTCCATAAATTATATGAATTTATATGCTCCTCAATGGACAACTGGGCAGACACTGGACAACCTCTAAAATAGCACACTCCGTCTGTGCCATTGCCCTTATGCAATTTGTAAGTTTTTCACCATCAGGAAAGATATTACAACAGTGGAGGGTGGGGAGTGTAAAGATGTGATGTTTTCCTGCTTCTTTCCCAGAGAGGTAGACAATATCCCCAACACAAGCTTTGAATCTTGACAGAGATTGAGGCTCAGTTGGTTGGAATACAAGAGAGGATTCTCTGTTGTTTGCTTTCTCCTTGTTTCCCTCTGGGAAGGTGGGCCTGCCACCTTTTAACGTGAGAGTCGGGTTTGATTACTTTTCCAGCCAGGATCCAATTGTTCCTTGAGTTGGGTTTGCATAAGGATGCATTCTGCTCACATGCCAGGTCATGTGCCCAACCAACATGTACCCAGCACTTCATTAGTTGGCCACAAACTTATGGAAATCTTGCACAAATAACAATAAGATTCCAACCACAATTTTCAACCAGCCCGTGAGAAGATAAGAAAAGCCCACTGGGTCAATGGGTTGAATGAAAGGTCCGTCTAGTCAAGCATTCTGTTCTCATAGTGGTCACCCAGTGGACTAACCAGCGATTCCCAACTTCAGGTCCTCAGATGTTATTGGACTACCACTTCCAGAACTCCTGGTCAGCTCAGCTAGTGATGAGAGGGCTCTGGGAGCTTTATGCCAAGAACATCTGGAGACCCAAGGTTGGGATCCATTGCCTATGGAATTATCTGCATACAATTCACTCTGACAAGAAAACACCACCATATGGAAATGGAAAAAGTGCAGAAGAAGGCAACCAGAATGACTGAACTAGAAACTATTAAAAACTTGGTTATTTAAGCAGGCATTCCCTCAAATAAAATGCCTTTTCAGTATTCACCCATTAAATCTTGGTTTTAACTGATTAGCCTGCGATTAATAATATATTGTTTTATGTCACTTTAATATTATTTTTATTTTTATTTTATTGTGTTACTATGTTAAGGTTTTATTGTATGAATTGTTTGAATGTGTTAATTGTTGTAAACCTCCCAGAGTGACCTCGCTGCCAGATGGGCGGTATAAAAACCCAATAAATAAATAAATTAAATAGGGGACTGGGACACCTTCCTTACCATCTGAGGCTGCACTGGCTGGGCCTCTTCACTCTTGAATGATGGCACCTCGGAGGTGACCTGATTGAAGTTAATACAATCATACATGGTGTGGGCAAAGTAGATAAGGAAAAACTGTTTTCCCTATCACACAACACTAGAACTAGGGGGCACTCCATGAAACTTTTGGGTGATAGATCTCAAACAAATAAGAGAAAATACTTTTTCACTCAGAGGTGAACTCCCTGCCAGAAGAAGTGGTGACAGCTGTCAGCCTTGACAGCTTTAACAAAGGATTGGACAATTTCGTGGAGAACAAGGGTATCAGTGGCTATCATTATGGATGCCTATGGACAACCTCTGGGTTGGAGAGATAGGCAGGATATATCTCAGTACCATTTGCAGGGAATTGTAAGCAGGTGAAGACATCTGCTTGGGAATACCCTGAAGCAAATGATGAGCCACTGTGTGAGACAGAATGCTGGACTAGATGTGCTGTGGCCTGTTCCATCAAGGCTGTTCTTATGTTCTAATTCATTGCTAATCTTTTTCATAGCAATTTTGATGATATACCAGCCAATAAACACAATATTTCCCGAGATGCATTGTCTTCTAGATTGTATTCAACTTTACCAATTGATTCATAATTTATGGCTAAAAAACCCCGACTAGCATTGCAGGAATATTGGCACCTTCTAAGAAGCTCACAGCAGTGCATTATGGTTTAATGTGCAATTAATTTAACACCTTCGCCTGAAGAAATGAATCAGCACTGATGTAAATTTAGGTGATCAAAATATCTCAGTATAAACAGCTAAAGGCATTAGAATGTATTATAGAGTGGTTCATTTATTTCCAGCTTAATGACCCCATAACCACAGCAATTCAGTCGATGTGTCTAGCTTTTATGTAAATAGCTGACCGTTAAAGCAAAAGGCTATGAAGATGAATTTTTTGACCTTCAGCTTGCATTAATATGGTACCAGGCTCTAGTTTTTAACCAGAGGCAGCTGGGAAATACAATGCAGCCAACATGCCCCATGCTTCAAGTCCCAACAGTCCAAGGATCTATCCCACCGAGATTTGCAGAATGGATGTATTTTCTTGCAGCTTCACTCAAGCGATAGGATGATATGGTCATGGCTGAAATCCCAACCCATGGCATTTGCTAGTGTAGGCAAAGACCTGACTTCCTTCTGCCGGGAAATACTAAGCATAAGCAATTGCATTAGTCTTCCGGAAAAAAGATCTCTTGTGCATTTACTATATATGCCTTGCCCTTTGCGTGCCCTTTTTGCAATCTGAAATGGTTGTCCATTGTCTCTTCCAATTTGACAAAGGATCCAGGGGCTCCCCCATACTTGGGGTCACTGCACGATCACCAACGTACAACCTCTCAGCAGCCAAAGTGTTTCATTGGGAAACACTGCTCCCTCCTATTCTACTGGCTGGTTGGCGTGTGCATTTGGTTTTAGCCTGACGTCCAAATCATGGTATGAACAGAGGAGGAGCTACATGCCTGGAGCTCCACATGGTTGTTGTTTTTTTGAGGCTTTTGAAGTTGAACTTCAAAAGAACATGTTTTACAGCCTCCTCCATTTCAGATACTGTCACAAAGAATACTTAAGAAACTTAAGCGCTTTGTAAATGCTGGCTATCATCCAGGACAGAAATGAGCATGCATTTAAGTTTGTTCAAATGAAAAGTCTTGATCATGCTTAACTGCGCATCACACTGTGGCCAATATTAAACAATGTTATTAAAATGCACAATTTGGGAAAGTGCGTTCTGCCCAGAGAAGGCACTAGACTAGGATATTTAAGAGTAATAACCACAAATCATATGTTTTATGTACGAATCATGTTATTCTTATTATATTTATGATTTTACTATTGTAAATAATAAGGGTCACAACAGCTTCCTAACCGATCCTGACCATAAGCGGTTACATGGTCAACCACATGGTTTTATGATTAAGTTATTGTGAGCCACAAACTCTTTTGTTAACAACTCCAGCCAATGTGACATACTATACATGGTTTGCATTTATTCCTATTGTACCCAGGCAGAGTGCTGCGTGCCTTTGTGCACTAGATCACAGCTGATGACACATGAGCCATGCAGAAAAGTGATTTGTTAAGAGGGAAGAAGGCAGATTTCATTGCTACCTTGTCAAGACCAAAGCAACAATGGAAAAAATAGCTCCACATCTCTATGGGCAAAGGGAAAACAGAAATGGCCAAGTCAAAGATGTATGTTCTTGATAGCATGTCAGCCTCCTTTGAAAGAGCAAGGACATTCCTCATCCATGTCAGCTACTGGGATACACACCTTCTTGAAATTCTTCCAAGAAATCTGGTATCTCTTTGGGGGGTAGGATTAGCTTCCCCACAATTTCCATGGAACATCAGATACAGTTGGTACAGAGATGAATGAATTCAGCAGCTAGGATCAAGGATCAGAAACAGATGGTGAGTCAAAGACTCCATACCCTCCATTCACCGGCACACCATATTTTTTCCTCCTCAATAGCAATAACTAGATATTAATGAAATGTGGATCCAAAGCAATTTAAGAAACCAAAGCAATGGTGGCTCTTTCACTGCGGACAGTCACCCCGAGGGAGGCCCGTAGGGCGAGTACTCGCGGGCGGGCCTTCTCGGTGGTGGCTCCCTCCATTTGGAATCGTCTTCCCAGTGAACTACGGCGGGCTCCATTGCTGGCGGCTTTTAAGAAGAATCTGAAGACCTTTCTTTTTCGAGAAGCCTACGGCGATGCATAGGGACCTGTGTTTATAATTTTTTTTTTTGCCCGCCTAACTGCTCTTGGATTTTACTCTTTTATTGTTATTGTTCTTGGTATTGATTTTTATCTGTTTTATCTGTATGTTGTGAACCGCCCAGAGTCCCCTTGTGGGAATGGGGCGGTATACAAGTGTAATAAATAAATAAATAAATAAATAAATAAAAAATGCCTTACTTCCAGTGACCAGGAGTTATATGAATATTGATGCCTTCAGATGTGCAGTAGCATAAATCACCAAACATCCACTAATTAATCGGCCCCGAATGAATCCTCCACAATGTGCCAGCTGAATGATTCAGAACACAACTAGAAATTTAATCAGAGACTTATTAATTACACCAATGTTCTTAAATAAGCATAAATATCTATTTGGGTTCTGACCAATAATTTCATTTGTACCAGTTTTCTATTCATGTTAGGGGCTACTTTGGTCCAGTTCTATGAGAAAGGAAGTATATAAGCAATAAACTAATAAGGAGCACTTAGTAGTAAGTATTAATAATTAATAAAATATTGTTAATTAGCAAACATCATTAATACATTTTAAAGATGTATATTTATACATCTTTATAATTAATAACTGAATAAAATTATAATACTCTTAAGAGGAAATGGCCCTTCAAGAATGATCGAACATATGAACACATCTGATGGTTCCAAGAAGTAGTTAGATTTAATGAATGCAGTAGAATTTTATGGCCACTTTTTTGATGTGTTCTTCTGGCAGAGGAAGAATAAACTGAATTAATTGACTCAGATACAAATCCATGGTGAATACCAGATGTGTGATACTTCCTCTATCATTGAAGAAGCATCATGAACATATTAGATGAAACATTTGATATAGTTCAGCTTGTTTCTAGAGATAGTTTGGCTATTTCTTTTAGAACTTCGACCAGACAAAATGGAAGCATCGTTATAATTGGGAGCTCTAACAATATGGAAGGTGAGATGTGATGTGATTTGTTCTGGATGTAGACGTCTTCCTCCGAAAACCAAGAGATAACCACTGTGTCTAGAATTATCTTCTCAGGTTGAGAGTGAATTGGAGAGATCCATTTTGCTCTTCATACAAAGATCACAGTGGACCATATACCCTGACATGCATTTCCCTCCAACATCTGTAAGTGATCAGAGGTTCATTGTATCTGCATGGCCGCAAAACAATGTATTTTGAGGGCTGATTTGGGCTGGCATGTTATGGGTAATGAGTTGATACTGATTTTAAAAATGTACCCAAAAGAGAGCATAAGAACATGAGAACATAACAGCCCTGGTTAACACTGCATCTAGTCCACCATCCTGTATCTCACAGTGGCCCCACCAGATGCCTCGGGGAGCACAAGAGACTAGATACCTGTCTCCCCTACATCTGGCATTTTGAGGTACCCTCATTTTAAGCCTGGAGATAACATGTATCCCCAACATGGCTTGTAACCTGCGATGGACATTTTCTCCAGAAACTGGTCTAATCCCCTTTTAAAGGCATCAAGGCAAGATACCATCACCAGATCATGCAACAAGGAGTTCCACAGACTAACAAGACACTAGGTAAAGAAATATTTTCTTTTGTGTGTTCTCACTCTCCCAATCCTCAGTTTGAGTGGATTATCCCTGGTTCTGGTATTGTGTGAGAGGGAAAATAGCTCCCCACTATCCAATTTATCCATCCTTGCATAATTTTGTACTTCTCAATCACGTTTCACCTCAGGAACCTTTTTTTCCAGACTAAAGAGCCCCAAACGCCACTAATCATTTTAGTCGCTTTCTTCTTCATATTTTCCAGTTCCTGGAGCAATAACATACACTTAATTGTTTAATGAAGGCACAAAAAAAAAGAGGAGGCATTTTGTGCATTTTCAAGAATGGGAAAGAAATTTTTCACTTTAAAAACTGTAACGATAATGGTGAATAGCTGTTTAAGGGATTACAACCATGATGTTTTATCAGCAGTGTTTTCTGGGAGCTGTAGTGCAACAATATCTAGACGCTGCTGCTTGTCCATCCTTGTCCTAAGATATTGTTTCATGATGAAGCTACTCAACTTCGCACTGCTCGCTCTGTGCTGGTCATAGGTCTTGACATGCAGTGAACTTTGTAAGATGATCACTTCCCAACACAATGAAAGAATATCAGGATCCATGTCGGTTTTGTGCTTCTGCTCCCAAGGTGGCAGCTGGAAGACACACAGTGACCAGGTCTGCAGCAATCTATAAGCACATGGGGACCCCAAGTTACTTGAATGCTCAGTTTAGCTACAAAGAGGCTTCTCTCTCTCTCTCTCTCTCTCTCTCTCTCTCTCTCTCTCTCTGAAGCTAATCTGCGTCATCCAGGTGTGCATATTGGCTCCTTTTTGTTATACTAAGAAAACAGACGCTCAAGGGGATGAAATGACTGCATTGAAGTGTTGCTTTAAAAAAAAAGGTCAGGTGTCACCACAGTAGTGAACTTTGTTGCTGTATTTGCTTCCTTGCCACACTTTTCTGGATGCAATAAACATGACCTTTTGGCTTCGCCGTGTGATCCAGGGATGTATCGGGGAGGGGGGGGGCAGAAGGATACATCTGCACCAGGTGCAGCAATCTGGGGGCGGCTGGAGGTGGTGGCGGCGGCAGAGGGAGCCTTGCGCCCTCCCGCCAACAGTCCTCAGGCTTGGCGACAGGACCCACTCCATCACAGCCGCTGCCTCCGCCTAACCCTAACCCTTCAACTCTTCCTTGCCTCACCGTGGGAGTGCGCGCGCACACACACACACACACACACACACACACACACACACACACACACAAATGCATGCCTATCTGCCCACATGTGCACACACCCGCCCCATGCCCGAAGGATTGCCCCCCCCCCTTGCTGGGTGGATGCGATGAGATTGGGGAGGGCTGGAGAGGTACAAAATCAACTTTGTCCCCAGATGCCCCAAAACCTTGCTATGGCAGTCCTTTGATTAATGATGCTTATCTGAGAATCCAGTCCTTTGATTAATGATGCTTATCTGAGAAACTAGAGATCAGGAGTGTACCACATTCAGGACTTTTCAGAAATTCTGCTTATGTGGCTCATTTTATGGATAAAGCCTTAAGTATTCATATGTTGCACTGTCTACTATGGAGAGAATCCTAACCCAGTCATCCTTATAGATAATAAAAAATAATACTAGACCTTAAATACCAAAAGGATTAACTCCACCTCTGACTAATTTGGGACCAAATCCATTGTTTTTTGGAAAAGGAAAATAAGTGCAAATGAACAATGGGTCTACATATACAAGGATATCTTTATTTTGAGTCAGTTTGGGAGGGAAAGTTAAACATATCTTTAAAATCCATATTAAATTATTCACCAGTCAGAGTCGTACAGTACTTTCCATTATGCTTTCCATTTGAACTTAGTGCAATACAAGTTAGTTGGCACAAGAAGTGTGTATGTTTGTCTATGCACACACTTATGCATGCACACATGCACATATGAGAATGGTGTGATATCATGCAGTTGTGAAGTCCTTGTACAGAATAAGAAAAAGATAAATTATTTATACTTACATTGCCATTATTTGATCTTGAACTTTTATATACTTTTAAAATACTGATTTAGCATACAACAGATGCAGAGGTTTGAGTCCAGGTCAACTGACTCTTTGGGTCAACTGCAGTTTGCTTAATTAAAAGCAATGAAAACACACATCCTTGTCTCCCCTTGTGCAATTATACAACACACAGCACCTTCATCTTGTACCACATATACATTTGAATTAAGGCCACCATATATAAAATATTGGTCATATTGCTTGATATGAAAGTCTGGGTTAACTATGTTGTGTTTTGCTCTATTAGTGCCTTTAAAAAACCATTACTCCATATTATATGCACCATATCTCCATTATATTTACCTAAACAGGGACACATTGAGAGCTACATAAAGTTAGAATAAGAGAAAGTGTTGCTGAGAGAGAAAGAGAGAGAAGAAACTGCTGCATGACAAATACAATATGTTTGTTGTTATGAAACCAAACTACTTGAAAAATTATTCAAATCAGCTAAACTGTTTTATACAAGAGTATGAAGAGTGTCAGTGAAAATTACAGGAAAAATATGTCCAGCTCTAAGATCTTTTTGACCTAATCTGAGAAAAATCTGCCTTAAGGAGCATAGCAGAGGTATGATTTGTGCATGCAATCTCCACAATGCTTGTAGGTCATTCTAGTGGTAACCTGGCGCCCTTGAACATTTCAGAACTCATGCTTACTGAATCTCTGGTCAAGGAGATACAGGGATGGGAGTTCATGACAATTAAAAGGAATAATCTACATCTTTTTGTCAAGGAACTGCCCCTTTATTAGAAGTGGTTTTTGCTTACTATATGCAGCACAGCATAATATGTACAGAAAGCTATGTCAAGGTCAGGAGACCTTGCCAAGAATAAATGGCAGATGCCTTGGGCTTGTATTGCCTACTCTGACACAATAGGAAACCCCATGTGAGTAGGTATGTGTTATTCTGTCATTCCAAACACACACACACACACACACACACACACACACACACACACACACACACACACACACACACACACAGAGAGAGAGAGAGAGAGAGAGAGAGAGAGAGAGAGAGAGAGGAGAGAGAGAGATCTTCCACTGATATGAGCTGAGAAACGGACAGCATAAGGAAATTCCAGGCCTATAAGATACTATATACACAATCTTTGTTAACCAAGTAAACATGTTTAAGCATTGCCTGTTCAGACTAAAACAAGTATGTAACAGTAGTACTGCCAGTGTATTACTGTAGTCCAAGAACAATATGTCCTCTGTCCAAATAAAGGTTTGTCTAGCTGCCCACAACAATATGAACTCTTAAACTTGATCCTTCTCTCCCAGCCCCCAAAGAAAGCACAGCTCCTAGCTTCTCGACTAGCCTAAAACACTTCATTGCTTGAGGTGAAGGTCAACAACAACAACAACAACAATGTCATCTCTTATGCCATGTCGTCAGCTGAATTTTACTTCAGCAGTGGTGACAGGACACTGGGCCATAGGCAGGACATGCCTCGGCTGTGTCCTTTTATGTGCCACCACTGTTTATCACTGTCCCCAAACTGTGTTGGCCAGAGGTGGGGGGGGGTTTCCTTCACTTTTGCCTCATGATCTGCTCTGCAACAAACTGCTGTTGAAATATGTGGTCTTTTAAAAATCCAATTAAGGGAACAAACCAATTCTCAATGTGAAAGATGGTGGCCTCAAGACTTTTTTTGCCACCTTCTTTATCTCCCTCGGAGGTGTGTGTGTGTGTGTGTGTGTGTGTGTGTGTGTGTGTGTGTGTGTG
>JAHTLZ010000330.1:19350691-19389684 GCA_023846285.1 Phrynocephalus versicolor | reverse complement strand
TGTGTGTGTGTGTGTGTGTGTGTGTGTGTGTGTGTGTGTGTGTGTGTTATAAAGAGGGATAGCCAATTAGCCACACATTTTGGAAGCTTCTGTTACTGGTGCTTCAACTTATAAATAGGCTACAAGGTCCCCTTGAACCATTTAACAGCTCAAAATATCCATTTTTCAAAACTAGAAGTAGAAATACCAGCCATTCCTGTTTTCATTTTCTGCACACTTTATTTTTCTTTTTGACAACCTGTGGGTCCAAGGAGATTTTAAAAAGGCTTCCAGGCCCACCAAAGTTTCTTACCCCTGAAATGGCTATGCTCTGCCATGTCACATGTCATGAGAAAATAATGCTGGAGCAAATTGTTTAATTTAGACAAAAACAGTTCATGCCCAAGTTAGACTGAGCTAGCACCACATGGATAATACCCGCTAAAACACAAATGAGGGGAAAATACATATAATTCAGTAAATCACACGGTTCGGTAACATATATTCATGACTGAAATCACCCAGGTTTAAGTTAGCTGCAGTCTGACAAACACACAATTCCATGGCTTCGAACAGAAATTTGTCACAAATAGGTTTTGCAGGATTGTGTCTCCCATTCTGGATCCATATTTTGCATTCGACAATTGTCTCACCACAATGAAGGCAACATAGCAGTCAAATGTGGTTATACTTTTTCGTGGTGGGGGAGGGTTGCTTACAATTCTAAAGATAGTATTTGGTTAAACATGATGTGCCACATTGTCTCACTGACTGTGCAACTAGCTGCACAACTGTTGGTTGGACATGCCTTCGCTTTGGCATGAATTCTGCAACCACGTGTACAGTTCTACGTTATACAGGTGCACCTACGCAACAGGACTTTGACCAGTACTGTATGTAGTTTGGCTCTGGGATAGGTAGAAATGTAAGAAGTGGAAGTTTCTTGGTGGTGCCCTGCATGTAGAATCATCTCACCAGGGACATTTGCTTGCTACCCATTCTTCTGACCGACATGTCAGATGAACACATCTTGTTTTGCTTTCTTGACTATTTGAACAACTTTCTAGGCCACACGACTGCCTCTTTTTTAACTGAAGTTTTACAACTTGCTCTCACTTATATTCTTATTTTACTGAAATCCCTATCTCCTTTTCATTTTTCCTGCACGTTATCTTGGAAATATCAACCACACTGAGGAACAAATCACAAATCCTGCTTGTAAATTTATAATGTCTAATTATGTAGTCTTTCTGGAACTGGTCACTCGCTAGACAAAAATATTGTGATTAGCTATTAGCACTGCAGGTGATGGATGGTAAAAAGAGTGCTATCTGTCTACCAGCGTGGGTCTGTGCATGCTAGGAAAACCAATGTGAACAGCTGTCAATTTAATTTGCATCTACAGTTTTCAAAAATGCATATAAATACATTAGTAACCATACAAACACAGCACTACTAATATTAGGGGATGCAGTGCCTACAGTATAACTGCCTCTTGTTATTAAGAGAAACAAGAATAAATGGTATTTGTATTTATATATGTATATATAAAACACTCTTCTTCAAAAGTCCACAAATGCAGAACAGCCACACTTCAGGTCTTTGCCTGAGATATTTTCCATTTATGAAGTTGAATCAGTTTCTTGGTGTAATGAAAGCAACAAAATGGGGTGAAAACACAGGAAACCATTAATGCAATTGCAACGTGCACCAAAGAGTCATTTAGAGGATGTATAACCATAATTTGCTCTTCTTCAGAATGTACATTATTGTCCATAACTCAGATTGCCCTTTGTCCTTTACATAAGGTAAGTTAAATATCGCCCCACAGAAATCTTGAATACTGGTTTGAATCTACTTTGCCTTTTACAGGAAGTGTGTTCTTTTTAGATGGACATTCATTGGGATTTCACAAAGGGAGAAGCCCACCACCTGTCTCAGCGAAGGGGCATGGACAGCAAAAAGATGTTCTCTTTGCCAGTTGTCTGCACCACTAATGATCTTGAAAACATGGGCCTTTCCTCACGCTCACGTCATCCAATGCAATTTCTCCAGCTTTTCCTCTTCCCTTTTCTCCTTTAAAAATAACCTGCAGAAAGAAGATGAATTGAAATACGTTTTGAAGGGGGTTTAGATAGAGTGAGTTTATTATATGACCATAATTTGAGCACTGCTTCCAGGGCTTCCAAGCCCATTTGGGTTTTTATAACAACTCCATTTTCTTCTCACTGCTCTGAGTTAGAAATGTCAAATCCTTGTCCACACAGGTCAAGCTCATTGGAAACTGAGGATGTCTGGGCATTGTCCTGGATCCGGCGTTGTCCCTGGAGTCCCAGGTGGCCGCCATGTCCAGGTTGGCCTTTTACCACCTTAGACTTATTGCCCAGATTTGCCCATACCTTGATGGGGACTCCTTGAAAACAGTTGTGCATGTGCTGGTCATATCGAGGACAGATTATTGCAACACCCTCTACATGGGGCTTCCCTTGATCCTTGTTCGGCGACTGCAGCGGGTGCAGAATGCGGCAGCCAGCTTGGTGGTTGGTGCGGGCAGATTTGAGTGCATCATCCCAATTCTGGTTCACCTGCATTGGTTGCCTGTTGCCTCCTGAATAAGATGTACAAAACCCTCCATGGTTTGAGTCCTGATTATCTGGCAGAGCGTATCTCGCTAAGGTCAGAGCTGGCCCAGCTCACCTGAGCTTTTATGGCTCTATTGTTCTAGGTTGCCACCCGCAGGGAAGCCCGTAAGGTTGCAACATGCAATCAGGCCTTCTCAGTGGCTGGCCCAGCTCTCTGGAACAAACTGCCAACTGAGATATGCCAG
The DNA here is from genome assembly GCA_023846285.1 of Phrynocephalus versicolor. NCBI lineage: Eukaryota > Metazoa > Chordata > Lepidosauria > Squamata > Agamidae > Phrynocephalus > Phrynocephalus versicolor. Next base: position 19,386,878 of record JAHTLZ010000330.1, on the reverse strand, counting down.
GCTTCTTCCCTGGCATTCCTTAAAAAGGCTGCAAAACACTGGTTGTTCAGGGATGCCTTCGGCAATCATTAAGGTGTGTTCTGTAATCCCGGTGACTGTTGTTCGCTGTTATTACTTGTTTTGTGCCTCTTGCCAAGCATTTGCTTGTTGTTTGCATATTATTGACCATTTCTTTATTTTTAATTATTTCTTGGCTTTTCATGTATGCTATTTCATGTAAACCGCTCAGAGTTCCCATATGGGAAAATCGGTTGTGGTATACAAATATAAAAATAAATAAATAAATATTGCCATTGATCTAACCTTTCTAAACTCATACTAAGGGTGTATATGACCAGATGATAACATGCTATTGAACAGTCAATGTAAATTCTTCCTCTCTGTGCATTGCCTATCTTCCACCTCCTGGAGAATATATTTAGTGGCAAAATAAAAGTTCTTTCACTGTAGTTATCAAAAGAGTCAGTCTGTTCTACAAGCCATGGCAGGAAGGCGTAGAAGTTTTCTTCCTGCAACAACTGCTCTAATGGGTTATCCCTAGAAACCTATATTTCTGAACTTCCTTTTGCATGGATCTTTAACAATTGTATTGCATAGGAAACTGGGTTGCTTAGTCTCTTTTCTTGTCTTGAAGGATGGCATGAAAAGAAATAAACCAGTTTCTGGTTCTCCTGGAGGCCTGGTCTACCTCCTTAAGATAGACTAAGCCTCCTGTTGAGCAGCACAGGATGGACATCAGTGCACCATAGCAAATCAGTGCTAAACAGTGCAGCACTCTGCAAGGTATTGCTGCACTATGCAAGGTATTCAAAAAAGAAACAACACAAGAGCCACTACTGAAGTACAACAGCAATGGCGTCATCTGCAATAAATATGGTATATGAGATAGGGCGACATACAGGCTACAGGCAGCCATGTGGTCCTGTCAGTATCTTAAGACATCTCTTTTAAAAAAACAAAGAATTTAATAGTCTGAAACAATCTATTAGCACATGGGGACCCCCAGTTACTTCAATGCTCAGTTTAGCTCTAAAGAGGCTTCTCTCTGTGTGTGTGTGTGTGTGTGTGTGTGTTTCTTGCTGCATATTTTTCTACCAGCAGACCATATAAACAAGAGCACAAAGGGAATTCAAATCTCCTAGAGGAGAACGCAAAGGGTGACCTTGTGAAGGAATGATAGCTAAGCTTTAGGGGACATGTTTCATGTGTTTTGTGACCACATTAACCATTTTAATTATTACAGTTCAGGTAACAGACCTGAAAACAGATGCACTCCAACACTGAGTAAAGCAAGATTATGTCCATTGAAATAAAGGTGCTTAACTCCATGCTAGACCATGGTTTTCCTGCTGAGATTCTAGAAGCAACTGCCATCTAAAATAAACTAAGCCCCCATGCTGTCAGATAAGCTACAATTCAAATAACTAATGTCCTTTGGGAATGCTGTTATAGTTGGGTTACTGAGGCTGCAAACCTTAATTGAAAGTAATTCCTGTTAAAGTCTGCCTACTTCTGATTAGGATTGCCCTGCAGAAGATGTTAGGTGGGGGAATAGAGAATACAAAGCCCTGTGATGCAGTCTTTTGGAATTTGATGCTCAATGAAGATTTATCTCTTACCAAGTCAGAGAGCAGACAGTGGCATCACATTACTCCCTCATGGAAACAAAATACAGTAGGACCCCCATATCTACTGATTCATTATCCACTGATTCAGTTATCCACAGTTGGCAGAGGAAAAAAATTAAATAAATAATTCAGCAGCTGCAAATCAAGCTACTGTCACTAACAGCAGCTGTAAAGCAAGCTACTGCCATAAAACAGCACCCGTAAAGCACGCTGCTGTCACAAACAGCAGCTGTAAAGCAATCTACTGTCACAAAACAGCAGTTTTGGGGATTTTGGGTGTTCTCTATTATCCACAGTTTTCATTACCCATGGGAAGGCCTGGAACCAATCCCCAGTGGATACCAGGGTCCTACTGTATATAAAAATATATCAGATTAACCCACTAAAAGTTATCAGAAGGTAGAACCTCACACCAAAATTAAACTACACTGAAAGTTTTTTTCTTTTTTTCTACTTCCTGCCCCTTCCCCCACATATACTTACACTCCTGATGCCTGCTCCTTGCAACGTTATCTGTGTCTGTCTCCAGCCATGGCCACCATTCCTTCCCCAAACTGCTGGGCTATGAATGCCAGTCCTCCGAACAAAGACTTGAAGCAAACCTGAATGAGGGCCAGATACTTTGTGCCGGAAGGACAAGCACAAATCTCCTGGATAAGCGAAGTGCCCAAGTGGAAGGATCAAGCGTGCAACGTGACCAGCTTTTCCTTTGGGTTCAGAAATCGATAAATACTGCCCACCTGATTAAAAAAATAACAACATATAAGACTGTTCATTGGCCTCGCAAAATACTTTTGGAGATAACTTTGATCAGAAATGTAAAACATGAACATTGCGATGGGGAACCCAACCCTAATTATGGCACTTTGGACACACGGGCTTGAAAGTGCATGAAAAATAAAGAGAAGGATTCCTATATTCATACTTATATACAAATTCTTGTACCAGGAAGCAGAAGGTCTCTCGCATTTAGTGTTTGGGGAATGGCACAAAGGAGAAGAGAAAAGCTAAACACTGTGCCATATTAACTTTAGCTCTTGAAAAAATGCTTGATCGAAAAGAACAAATTAGGACCATTTTCTCATACAGTCATCTTTTGTTATATTTTAAACAAATCTCTAGGACTGCCAAGCCATTAACGGAACTATAATTTTGGACTGAAATCAATAAAAAAGTTGAAATATCCAAATTAAGAACTTCCTGCCGTTCAACAGCAGACTGTTAATGTGTGATTTATTAAGCTAACTTCTGTTCTGCCCAGAACTGTCCATGTTCTGCAAACATACTTGTCTGGGGACAAAATTTGTACAAGTGTGCCAAAATGCTCAAAAGTGATATGATCACTGGTTTATTTTAGGATTTAGAACTTAAAGATAGGTTCTTGGAATCTTTCTTAACTCTTGGCATCTTTGCTTAGCCCTAGCTCTTCTGTGTTTCTTCTTTGTGAATGTGTTTTCTTCACAAAGGGACAGGAAATTAGCTTCTTGCTCAAAGAGACCTTGAGTCAAAGATAATGCTCTTTGTGTCATTCTTTACTGGAGGTGAGCAATCTTGGGAAGCTTCAGAATTTTTCACTAATGTGTCTCATCATATAGAGACAGTCTAAAACCACACAAGTAAAGAATTTAGTGAGTATCCTCTCTATGTACCATTAGCTGTGAGGGAAAAGTGGCAACCTTCAGCAGCTGCAAAGCAAGCTACTGTCACTAATAGAAGCTGTAAAGCAAGCTACTGCCATAAAAGAGCAGCCGTAAAGCAAGCTGCTGTCACAAACAGCAGCTGTAAAGCAATGCCTCTACTCTTCCCAAAATTATTTTCAAAAATCCTTTAAAAATGCAAACTAAACCCCATTCCCTGTGGAAATGTTTCTTGTACAGCTATTTTTAAATATTTAGTCTAATTACAACCTAAGCAAATGCTTCCAAACCAATCCTAGAAAGACATGTTTTAAAAGCATCCCAAAACTCCAATGCTTTTCTCAGATTTTGTGAGCTTTGCTTCATCTGCACGATTCAAAACTTCCACCGAGGATTCTCTGATCTTGGTAATGAATTGTGTAGAGCCACTGTGCTAAAACCTACCCCACAAGGGATATAAAGCTTAAAAATATCCATCCTTGAGAAACTATGAGACAAGGCATGGATTTTGCCACTGATAGAACTCAGATGAGCTGCATCAGGTGGACATGATTCCCCAAGGCCACACAGGCTGGCTCTGCTCGCAGGCAGCAGAGTGCAGAATTGAACTTCTGGCTCTGCAGTCAGAACGCAAAGCCACTGAGCTATCACTGTTGGCACTGTTGACTACAGCTGATGGGAACTTTAGGTCTAAACCAGTGGTTCTCAACCTGTGGGTCCCCAGATGTTCCTGGACTGCATCTCCCAGAAATCCTGGCCAGCTCAGCTGGTGATGAAGACTTCTGGGAGTTGCAGTCCAGGAACATGTGGGGACCCACAGGTTGAGAACCACTAGTCTAAATCATGAGGAGCACTACAGTGGCCTATCTTTGCTTTATTAAGCAACACATGCATTATACAAAGTTGTCCCAACCTAAAGACCATCTGCTTTGTTTCTACTGCAATCCACGCAGTCTACATGGCTAGTTTTAGGAATACTTCCTGGGATCTGTTTGGTATGATGCAGAATAAATGTTTCTTTTCCATGAATAAATTTCCCCAAACTAACAAACCTGAGAGCCTCTTAGGAGCAAGTGTGTGACCTTAAAAAAACAAACAACTGGGCAAAACCTTATTCTGACTGCTCGATTCTCAATATGCTTTGCCCCATCTGACGCCCTTCAGATGTCTTCAGGGTGCAACTCCCATAATGCCCCAAGATTAGCCATGGTTGCTAAGGCTGATAGGAATCCAAAGCAGGAAGGGAGCCAGTCTGAAAGGGTTCCTGTGAAATAATTCTTCCCCGATAATCTCTGTTGATAAGACAAACAACTCCTACATCCAAGGAAATGAAGAAATACCTGAGAAATCTTTAATGACTTCCCAATGCAAATCACTGTCTTTCTGTTTCATCCATCCACAGAGGCCATCTTCAAAGTTACAGCTATGAATCAGAAAACCTGTAAAGAACAGATCCTAGATCAAGCAGGATTAGTTGCTGCAGCTGACAAACTTTTCCAAAGCTGTCTTGGTGTAGTCAAGAGCCCATGTTCAGAACTGATATAATTCCTTGTATACTGTCCCTTCTTACTGTCTCTTTTTTAAAATGATACATTATTGCTCCGGTTAAAACTTGTGTCAGAAGATGAGGCTGGCCAATCTCATTAAAGCGTCCTTACTATTTTGTCAAGAAGGACCGTTGCTAATCAGTGCTTCAAAATTGTACCTTCTGGGAAATGCAGCTCTCAGAATCTAGAAGTTGTAGCCCCAAAATGGAATGTTTCGAAGATATTTAATAGTGACAACGAGGATCTATGCTTTAGAGCGGCAAATATAATGTCTCTGAATGCACCAGTATTAACAGCCTTTCTTGAAAAAGTAGTATTTCCTGCCAAACCCCAAAACATGGGGATGCTCTATACTGCCATCTTCAAAAGCATTCCAGTAAAATATTCAAACTGCTTCTTAAATGGTAAATCCAGTGTGCAATCTTGAGACATAGCATATGGCTTGGAATCATTGGATTAATGTTGGAAATAATTAGGTGCAAACTTGCTTAGTCCCCTAACGAAAAATCAATAAGGGAAGAGGGATACATTAATAATATAGACAAAATTTTCATTCTTATAGAGAACAAGGTTGGCCATTAGCCAAAGGTGAAGACGATTGTGGGTTTGTTTGTTTGTTTTATACCATCAGGCAACAAAATAAGGTGCCTAGCTTTGAGAAGTGTTGGGTGAGTGGGAGGGAGCACAATTTACTCTCCCAAAAGCAGCCTGGCCCCTATGATGTTTACATTTACTTGACACAAAGTTGCATCAATTTAAGCCTCCCAGGTGTCACTGCTCTAAAAGTGTTTGGTTACCTCAGAGCCAACTGGTTGCCATACCTGAAGAAAGGATTACACATGTTTTAACTCAGGAGTCAAATTTTAAATTCAAAATCAAAAAGTGTTACACATGCACCATGTCTAATAATGATGATGATCTAATAATGATGTCTAATAATGATGGTGGTGGTGGTGGTGGTGGTGAGAGGGATGGCCTGTAGATACAGGGACTTTTCCACAGCTGCCCCCAAGCTATAGAACACCCTACCGAGTGAGATCCACCTGGCACCAACGCTGATGACATTTTGGCGACAGGTTAAAAACCTTCCTGTTCCAGAAGTTATTTAACTGATACATACATTGTAAGTCCTGGTGGCAATTTTAGTGTACTGTATTTTAACGTATTTTATTGTACTGTATTGTATTTTAATGTTTTAATTGCTTTTAATTGTTCATTGTAATTGTGAATTGTAAGCCACCCAGAAACCTTCGGGGAGTGGGCAGCATATAAAGTGAATGAATGAATGAATGAATGAATGACGACGACAGAAATCTATTGACCAAACCTTTCCACAGTACTATATTCCTAAAGAGAAAAGTGATAGCTACCTGGATCATCATTTGGTTCATCCTCATCTGCGCTAATGCCTCTTTCAATTTCAAATGTTTCAAAGAGATTATTGCTGACTCCAGGCTGACGTGGAACTGGACACAGGGAAAAGGAAGCAAATTAGGAGAAATTAATAGAAGAAACAGGAAATGGGCATATAATATCTTGCTTTATTACTAACAAACAGGAAATGTGGTCCCTTAAAATTCAATTAATTTTGTCATATTTCACATGAATACCTATCATCCATAATTTATGCTATCATGTTTATACAGTTTTTTTAAAAAAAGAAGGAATTGTTTCAAAAATGAGAGTCAAACTAGACATTACAAAAATGTGCACTTCCTGTGAATAGCCCATTTTAACTCCAGAGCTCAGTTTCCTCTGAGGCAAGTGCTTTGACAATCAGCCTTGCAAAGGAAGGCTATGTATAACTTCCAACAGTCAATCACAGGGTTTCTACAATGCAAGACACAGAGATAAGGTAAATTATGTGACACGATGAACAGATGCATTTTCCAATTAAGGAAACACCACTGCTTAGGAGATGCTAATGGTATTGTCTAGTTTGAGCTTCAGATGGTTTTGTCCCCTGAATTCTCTTTTTTACTTCTGTTATCCATGACATGCGATCATAGCTACATTTCAGAAAATAAGATGCATTGTACCCCATGGCATCTCAGAGCCAAAACAAAGGACACAATTTTGCAATTAGAAGGTGATACAGTATTATCTGTCCAAAATGTATTGCTTCAGAAGGTTTGTCTGTTTGAAATCAATTTATTGCCTGGTGACCTATCACCCAATGTAAAGAACCTAATCCTCAACTTCTAGAATAATAGAAACCTCCTTGTGGGAAAAAGAATAATAAAGGAGTCTGGAAGTAGAGTCGTGGCAACTAGACTTCTTTTCTTGAGAGATTGAAACATTTCACTGCTCATCCAAACAGCTTTGTCAGCCCTGACGAAGTTGTTTGGATGAGCAGTGAAACGTTTCAATCTCTCAAGAAAAGAAGTCCAGTTGTCATGACTCAACTTCCAGATAAACTCACCGGGATGACTGAAAACCTTCCTAGACAATAATAAAGGAGGTTCTGCTCTGAATTATGAAGTTGCCGCTTCCTCCATTACTGCTCTTAGAGACAAACTTGTGCATCACAGCCAAAGCTTTTCTATTGAATTTTAAATCTAGTACATGTGCATAGCTACTAATCAGAGATGGGCATTTCGTTTTGGAACCAGTAGGTTATGAAACGAACCACGTGAGCCCAGGTGGTCCTCTGAACTGGCTGATACATGCAGATCCAATTGCTTTACCTTTCTCTGTCTCGCACAGGGTTAAAATCCAATGAGGAAGCATGCTGTGACATCTGTGCTAGATCTGTGATGCTAGTCAATCAGGAGCTGTGCAGGGACAGGCATCATCCCACCTCCCTCCCTGACTGGCCAACAGTACAAAGCAGGAAAGATGAGGTCGCAGCGTACTTCCTTGTTCAATTTTAATCCTGTGCGCGGCAGAAAAAGGTAAAACAATTGGATCCGAGTCCACCCGGGCTCGCGTGGTTCCGAAATGAAATCCCATCCCTATTACTAATAGCACTAAAATTGTGCCTCCTTCTTGCCTGTAACCCTGCATATATCTAAAACGATTGTATGTCAGATCTAGCTCCGATCGCTTCCAACACTAGCCATTTGTGTGCAGTAACTCAGCAAAGTAAACAGGAAGATATTTCTCTCTGTCACCATAATCCAAAAAGAAGGGAGAGAAAGAAGAGGCTGCTTCTATCTGAACCCCATAGAAATTGACTCTATCCAATGCTTCTTTTGTATTCGCCCGCCTTCAGAAGGTTCCTGCGGCCCATTATCTCCATACCAAATTTAGGCAACATACTACAATATACTACCACTGCTGGTGGATAACAGCTGTAAACTATAGCTAAACAGATTACTGCACTTGTTCAAGCTGTCTTTAAAATTCCTTTTCTAGAGACAAACAGACATCCGGCGCATCATTAAGAGATAGTAGCCATGCATTTCAAATTTGTTCTGGTTTCTAGATATTAATGCATCTGGGAACTTTTAGAATATCTGTGCTTTTACTTCTTGACCTGTACTGAAACATACAACCTTATAATGGCTTTAAAAGTAAATACAGTGGACCCTCCTATAACACATAGTTTGTATAACATAAAATCTGTACAACATAAAAGAATTCCAGAGATACAGGGAAATCGCTTAACGCAATCACCTATGGGGTGAATCCATACAACAGAAAAATGGTTGCGATTAGGGATTACTCTGTTTTCAATGGATTCCTATGGGAAATTTTTATAAAGGAAATTTTGCTTAACAGAATTGCATATGTAATGAATAAATTCCTTTATACAAGGTACCAACATATGTAATTCACAATATTGAATCAAAAACTCTCTTTAAAAAAATCAGATTGACATTGGAGCAGAAGGCTTCATATTACACTGCAGATAACTGTGAGAATATTTCTGCTAAACAGCTACTTTTGTAAAGCCAAGATAGTAACTGCTGCCATCTCTGCATTACAAAATTCTGCAAGTAACCAATACAATGCTTCTCAAGCTATCATAAAAATCATTTTTAAATAAAAAGAGACACAAAGCCTTTAAAAGGTAAAGGTTCCCCACACATATGCATGCTAATCGTGTCCGACTCTAGGAGCAGTGCTCATCTCCGCTTTCAAGTCAAAGTGCCAGTGTTGTGCAAGTCTGTGGCTATGGGGCCGGCATGGCTGTAAACATTTCTGTACATGGAACATTGTTTTACTTCCTGCTTTTTATGGCAGTAACTATTTATCTACTTCATTTACATGCTTTTAGACTGCTAGATTGGCAGGAGCTAGGGTTAACCGCGGGGGCTCGCTCCACTGCATGGCACTGCAGTCCAAAGAACAGTTGCATTTTGAAGATATGCTATTAACCAAAATACAGTATATCTCGAGATTCTAACAATGAGATTGTGAAATGCCACTTGGGCTCAACAATTACCATCTACATTGTGAAAGTGAAACAGCTACAGTATAGCCAATACAATGGACTACCAAAGCTTCTTCAACTACTCCTCTCTTACCTGGAGTTCTACATAATGTTTTAGAGCATTGCTTCCCAACCCTGGGTTACCCTTTATTCTTGAGACTACAATTCACAGAAATTCTGACCAGCACAGCTAGTGGTGAAGGCTTCCAGATGTTTTAGTCCAATAACATCCAGGGAATCGAAGTGTGGAACCAGTGCTTTGAGAGACAGGTTGAGTAGGGAAGAAGACAAAGGAAATGGGCACAGCAACCTCTATGAGCACCCAGTCTGGGACTAAAGAGACGAGACACATTTTATCTGCTTTCCTAGTCAAGTGCAAAAGCTTCCTTTAAAATAGTTATGTGACCTTTTGTAAAGCAATATGCTCCAGTGTGTCAAAAATTGTTCACTTTTTGCTGGTTGGAAGGTCATATACGAAGAAAAGTAAAATAGTACTTTGGACACACAAAGGTCTTAAAACACAGTTTTAATAAAAAATTCTTCAGGGTAAGTATGCCAAACAAAAGAACCATGCCAGCTGAGGGATTCTGGGAATTAAACTTCCACTGAGTAACTTTCCTGAACTCTATCCATTGGGAATGTGGAACTCGAATAAAAGCTATGTGGACTCATTTTAAAATACATAGTTATCTTACCCTTTTCTATCTTCAATAGCTTTTTTCCCTCCTTCAAATAATCTTTTAAAAACTGAGTAAAAAAATAGCATTTTGTTTGCATATACAATTTTGACATTGTAACTAATCAGGGGTGGGACCTGTGATAATTTTTTTAAAAAAATGAACAATCCATAAATTGTTCAGATCAGCAATAACTACTTTAATGGAGATTGGTTTCAATTTAATTTCTACTTATTAAGTTTGTTAAATATAATCTTGATGTTTTCTGTATGCTTAAGAAGGGTTGTGGGGAAAATGCATAGCTTGCTAAGATAATGTATAAATTCAAACAGTTCTAAGAAAAATAAAGACCTCTCCAAAACTGGGGAGTTCCAAAGTGAGTTAGTATGATCCGAGTATTTCAAATGTCTAATTAAAAAGAAGGCTTTTTCTAACTCTACCTTTTCATCCCGAATGCTTTTATCTACTTGCCAATGGGTGAATTTGTTTGGGAACTGATTGTGTTGTGGTTAACGATGATCAAAGGTTTCAGTTACAAGTTGATTCTAAGTGGCGAAATGAGGTTTGGTAAATGCAGGAAAACCTGTACATCAAATGTTTAACATGGGAATCAACAGATTGCTGAATGAAGGCTTTCTTGAGAGAAAACAAGCAGAAATCAGAATACAGCCTCCCATCTACTGACAATGTGAGCATTCTGAAACAATGGATTCATGTGTAACCAGAAAGGCAACATCTAGATTATATTCCCTGTAATTACAGTAATACCTTGGTTTAAGAATACCTTGGTTTAAGAGTACCTTGATTTAAGAGCGTTTTGCAAGATAAGCAAACATTTCTTCTAAATTTTGCCTCGACCAACAAGCAATGTCTTGCAGTGCAAACACTGGAGCAGGACACATGATTGCAAGTGAGCCAATTGTGGCTCTCTCTCACTCCCCCTGTATTGCTGGTGATTATCTGGAACGTTTTGTCACAGGCAACTTCCAAAGCAAAGGGAGGAGAGAGGAATGGAGGTCTCCTTTGCATAAATAAGCCAAGAACATTTTCAAAGAGAAGTGCAGGTTAGGGTTTTATTATTCTCTATACCGTGGTACCACTTAGAACAAATTTAATTCGTTCTACAGGTCAATTTGTTTTAAGAAATTTTTGTCTTAAAAAACACAGTTTCCCATAGAAATGCATTGAAAATGGACTAATCCCTTTTGAAAGTTATGGGTTGTTTCATTCAGGGCTGTGGAGTCGGAGTCAGAGTCGAGGAGTCGGAGTTGGAGGAAATTTTGGGTACCTGGAGTCGGAGTCGGGAGTCGGAAGTACAAAAAACTTAGGAGTCGGAGTCGGAGTCGGAACATTTATCTACCGACTCTACAGCCCTGGTCTCATTTTATGAAAATTTTATCATATGAAATGCAATTTCCCATAGGAATGCATTGGGAATGGATTAATCCTTTCTGGTAACTAGAATAAAGAAAAAAATAAATGGCTCCCCTCCCCCCCCCCCCGGCCCGGAACATATGGAACAGCTTTTTGTCTTGCAAAGCATCCCATAGGGAATTTTTTGCCATGCAAAGCATGCCTATTCGCAGAATTTTTTCTTCCTATGAGGCATTTGTCTTAAGAGGTACCACTGCATTTATATTTTTATTTAATTTGTTTCCACATTCTTTCCTATTTCTCAAACAATATCTAGTCATAGGGCAGCTAGTCAAGCATGTATATGGCTAAAAATTGCATTTTATTATTGCCACATTAAAAATATAGAGTAAAATCCAGTTGTTAGTCCCAAGCAGAGCAGATTCTACAACCAGGTACGTAAACCATGGTGTGGATGTGGACTTCTAGCCAACTTCTTTTCCACGTTTGGGAATTTTGTGTGTACAGTATGTCGTGTATGGGACCCCGGAACAAATCATCTGAGTTTCCATTGTTGCTTACGAGGAAATTTGCTTTGATATAAGCGTTTGGTTTACAAGCATGTTTCCAGAATGATTTATGTTTGTAAACCAAGGCAATATTGTAACTGCTATGGAAATTTGAAAAGCTGGACTCCTTAAGGCATCCCTGTATAAGAAGTGGTGTAGTGCAAGTGATGCAGCATTTGAAAAGAGTTGTATATATAAAAATTATAACACTATGATCCACTAGAGCAGGGGTGTCCAAACTTTGGCCCTTCAGATGTTTTGGGCCACCACTCCCAGAATTCCAAGCTTGTATTGCCAATGACAATGGATTGTAGGAGGGCCAATGTTTGGACACCACTGCAATAGAGTGAAGAATCTTAAAGATGGAACTGGATGCCACAGATAATAATTGTTTTATAGCTACTACATTTACAGTCAGAGTAGGGATGGTGACATCCAGTTTCTGCTGGTGGTGGTGATGGAGGAGGAGGAGGAGCATTAACTTGGGGAAGATTTAGAGAGGGGGAAATTCTGGGTTAGACCTTAACTCAGCTCAAGTAGAACCAAACAATTGTGTCACTCAAGAGTAAAACTACACAAGATGCTAACAAAGCAGGGCAAGACAAGATGCATAGCAAAACACATCAAGTTGTAAAAAGCACACCAAAAGCAGGTGCTTGATTGATCACCGGAATGTAAACACAAGCTTTCTTTGCAGGTCAGATTGCTGGGATACAAACATCACTGGATTACAAAAATGCATTACATCACTGGAAACACAGTTCCTTGAAGTTTTATCCTAAATGAATGCCTGCCTTTGTTGAGGCATCAGAGGGAAATATCTCTACTTTGTGACATTTGGGGCCATGTTGCATTGCAAAGTAACAAAATATTTGATTAAGATATTTCAAGACCGTGTTTAGGACTGCCAATGCTTCTGATTGATTGTCCCTCACAGGCAGGGATTGTATCGAGAGGGGCATTCAGTCCTTCTCTTCATGCTCACCCATGGTCAAAATTAAGACCTCTGTATGAATGAAGGAATGACATTAAGGCCAAGATATACCATTCATGATAGTCAACCATTGCTATACTACATCACATCAAGATTCTTATCTGAGATCACGTCTCATTTTTCAACCCTGCAAATCTTTTCTTCACGAGAAAAAAGGCAAGACAAAAACAAACAAGCAAATCATAGAATCATAGAACAGAATCATAGAATCATAGAGTTGGAAGACACCTCAAGGGCCATCCAGTCCAACCCCCTGTCACACAGGAACCCCGCCCATCAAAGTACTCCCAACAGATGGCCACCCAGACTCTCTATTCCTGTAGCTTGAAAAGATTGCTCTGAGTCCTAGTCTTGATTTCACAAATGAACACATCCCTCATACTTAAATTTATGTTTCTGTTTTTTCAAATGTCAGACTGATCTTTTTTAAAAAAAGCTGTGGCTTCTAAAAAAATTAAAGCATTAGGGTGGTCATCATAAGAAAGTTTAACAAATTATCTGCATCCAAGGCATGAAAGGAATCTCATATGTAGATCACACAGCTGTGCCTTTGATTCTGTGTATATCAACTAAAGGATAATATATGGCTATTATGGTTTTGAGTTGCACATATCTTTAGCTTGGCATACCAAGGCAGGCATGACAAGTAACCAGCCCTTCCCAATGAAGTTAGCACAAAATGTGTCTCTTCAGTCTCTGGTATTAGTTGCAATCAGATTAAAATCTATAATGGAGTACACCTATTATTCAGTGAGTCTTATGTCTGACCAGCCATGCATAGGATTTCACTTAAAAGTAGCACAATATAGAGAACTGGATGCCCAGTTGCTTAGGGGCTTATTCTAATACATGTCAGAAAACTGTTTAGAGATTCCAAGGTTTATGGAACTATTTTTTAAACCACAACAACTAAAAAAATTCATTATAGAAACTTGAGCCAGAATCTGGGGGGGAGGGGGGGAGGTGGGGGGGGGGTGGGGGTGGGGAAGCATGCAGAATGGTCATCGTACCGGCTGTTTGCATCCTATCTGTGAAGTGGTTGTCCTGTATCTTAATTGCACAATTGCACAATTGTAAAACTAGTTGTGTAGTAGACATATCCCCCAAGGCAAACTGTTTGCATACTTATCTGTTGCTGGCACTGATACTTTGAACAGGATTAGAGATGTAAAATTTCTGGAAAATTGAAGCTCGAAAAAAACCCATTTTTTCTGTTTTTTTTTTTTTTTTTGGAAAAATCAGAAAAATTTGGGGGAAAGGCTACATTAGCACTCCCCAACCCCTTTTACAGCTTGAATGTCATTCTGTTACTTTAGGAACATAAAATATGACTATGGACTATTTGACTTGGCATAAAATTACAACTAGCATATTAAAATATAGTGCATACAAACAATTATTACAAACAGAATTCACTTTTTAAATAATATTTATTTGTAATTAAAAGTAACAAAAGGAATAAGAATCTCCTGAACTCTTTACTAGTTTATGTGGAACAAGAACCCTCTACAAAATAATGTTTAAAAATCCAGAATTTACCATTAATATTTCCTCTCCACACTATTAAATAAAAATAAAATAAAAACCTCTTTCTCATAAAAAGAACTGAAGAGAATGAAATGTATAGAAGGAAGTGGGTCTAAGTTTCAATACATATCTTTAGCTTGGCATACCAAATTTAATCAGATTCATTTTTGTTGCTCTGTATTTTCCTCCAGTGTTCTGAGGCCTAGTGAAGAGGACAGAACAGAACCAAACACACCCACCCACATGCAAAAAAAAAAAAAAAAAAAAGTGAACCCTTTTTCTTTTTCTTGTGATAACGGCAGCACCTCCTAAAGGGGTAAATGTATCTTGTTCTTGCATTGGAGAGCTCAGTTTGTAACCTAGGACTTGCTTGTCCTCAGTGCACAGAAATCAGAATAATCTGATACAATGCATATTTTTTAGAAATGATTTGGGAAATATTATAACACCCTGTCTTAAAATATTTTATTCATCATGATAAAATAAAACATTCCACAATCATTTTTTCTTTCTTTTTTTTAAATTATTCCAATTTTTTTTTGGGGGGGGGGAACCAAAAGGCTTCAGGGAAAAAAACAGAAAGAAAACAGTCCCCCCCCAAAAAAAATTTTCCATTTTCTTTCCGGGCCTTCATATCCCTAGACATGATTCTGACCTATGACTGAAAAGTTAACCACTGATTTATCAGATGTTTACGTCTGATTTATGAGATGTTTGGATCAGTCACCATTACCTGGGTTCATTAAAAGAATTCTCCTGCCATTCCAAACCCACTGCCGCTTAAAGAATTTGTAACCACCCACAGGTCCTCTGAGCTGCCTCTTGCTGCTTCTTTATTAAGCTGATCAAACCAGGCAGGATGCAGTGAGTTTGATTTGTCCCCTCAGGGGAGGGGGGCAAGATACTTCACTCTGCTTCCATCAGATAGGTTCAGAAGTGGAAAGGAAATTCCGATCAATTTTGAGCACCTTTGGAAGTTGAAGTGTAAACGAATAAACGAATGAATTACCTTGCCCTTCCTGGGAGAGGAAAACATTAACTTGAGCTTAAAAGCACTTGAGATAAAGGGAAAACAGACATTTCCTGTTCTGAATCTGTCTCACTCGGATGGAAGGGTAAGAAGTTGGAAACTTCACAATAACTAAAATAAGAGAATGCATCTGTTGGACTACTGCTGCTGATCATGTCTCAGTTGGCACATACATCAGCATCCTTGGAGAATCGTGTTGGGTTCCTATCTCCTTAATAATCTCTTCCCCATAAGATTTCACAAACTTTAATGTAGAAGTTTTACACAGATTTTTGACAGGGCATCTTGCAAAATCAAATAAATGGATGATCATGTTGTAACAGCAGCTTCTGTAGCTTCCTTGTATGCTGATCCATCTGTTACAGCCTGGCTCACCAGAACTAAGCCACAGTGATTAACATCCTGTTAGTTTCACCTCCCAGTAGAACAGAATTGTCATAAATCATGGTGGTCAATTGCAGGAAAAAGAAAAGCACAGCATGGCCGTTTGCTATTGACTCAGTACACTCAGCAAATGCCTTTAGTAACTTCCTAATTTGCAGCAATTTGCCACCAAGATTTATGGCAACTGCATTGTGGAGGCATAAAAACTCAATAGGACTTTGGACAGGTGAGTTCCATGAGATTTACTTCCAGGTAAACAGATGCAGGATTTCATTGCAAATGTTTCGCTTATCAACTAATTAAATTAAGAAGCTTAAGAATTAAATCAAATGGACACAATCTCCTGAACCAAAATGATACGAGATTTCTTTGTCTTCCCATTTTCTATGTGTGTCTGTGAATCTATCCATGTGGGTCTCGTGTTCTCTCTTTTCACTTCAAATTTCTGTTAATCTATGGGACTAAATGAATGAGGCAGTATACACTCCTTGATTTAAAACATTAGTTACGTATGCTGCCACCTCATAATGTGAATTCTTTTTGCATATCCTTTTTACCCTTCAATAGCTAGGCTTAGGGATCAGTCATAACACTACTGAGGTTGCAGTACTTAAAACCAAACAAAAAGGTATTAAACTTACACTCAATCAGACATCCATCTAAGGGACGTAATTTGAGTGTCTGACTTATATAAAGTGGAAACCTCTCACACATTGTTTGCTTCACTACAAACTGGTCAGTTTTTTGCTCTTCCTCAATCTGCCAGTTGGCATTTAAGACAATGTAACCTTCTCTGACAACAGTTTTCTCATCATTTACTATTCTATTTGAGCCACAGGAATTACTGTACAGTACATCTAAATGCTTTGGAGAAGGTAGCCGTGTTAGTCTGTGCAAGGATTCCAGGCAAAACTCAAGGAAAATAAGACAAAACAAAAGACAAAATACATGTGACACCTTACATGCAAATATACCTACACACAACAGCCAATGAATTGGGTCTCCAGATGTTCTTGGACTCCAATTCCCAGAAGCCTTCACTACTAGCTGTGCTGGCAAGGGCTTTTGGGAGGTGTAGTAAAAAAATGTCTGGGGACCCAATACTGGAGATAATTGTTACAGGTAGAGAGATAGAAAAAAAAGTGGACTGTCAACCATTAGGGTTGTTTTTTTTTTAGCACATAACCATTTAAGCATTTATATGCCAAAAACAAATCTTCACCAAAGCAAAGTTGCAGTGGTCATCATATTGGGAGCCTTTTTTCTCCTGTTTTTCATTGAAGATTTTTCTTAGGACTCTCTGCTCCCCTAAACTTGCTAAGGAAACCACTATTTTCTGTAGGGCCTGGCAGCAGAATTCAGTCTCAATCAAGTACTGTAGATAGCTTTCTCTTCTATTACACAGTCTGGGTTGTGCTCTAACAAGAGTTTTCAAAGCAATCAGAAAGTTTGCAAATATTGTACATTATCACATGAGCCTGGCTGTCAATCCCTTTGCTGCCATAACCCCAAAATAATATAGATTGTTTAAATGATAGTCAGGGACTTTGAGAAAACCTTTCAGTGATTTTACTTAGACTTTATTGTCTGACTCAGATATAATGACTGCAATGTTCCTCCATACCCAACATGATGTATTGGACAGAGCAACAAACTTTGATAAAGGAGACTTGGATCGGAATCTCTACATGGAAAATCACTTATGGGAAAATGGAGATAGAAAACTGATGAAACCACTCCATAAATATCTTATGTAACTTGAAATCCCTGTCAAGACAACTATGACCTGACAGCAGCTAACAAAGAACACAATAGTACTGCTAAATAAAATTACAACACAAACAAAACAGAAACAGAGACACTTTTTAGTGATAATGACAAAGAAAAAATATTTTGTTAATAATTCACTGGGAAAAACAGCTGCCTGAGCTCTACAGGAGTTGCCCGGGACTACGAGAACATATAGCAATTTGTGTTGATTCGATGAACATCAGAAGTTCCAAAACATGATTTCAACTTCCTCAGTTTTTACTGGTATCTCTCCCCTAACTTAACTTATTGAGACATCTAAACTGAGAGGAACTGAAACCAAAAAAATGGTCATTTTAGGAATAGGAGAATTTTAATTTCACTGAAAGAATGATCATGCGGGGAATAGCTGAAATTAAGCCAAATCCACTCCTCAAACCACCAGTGAATGCACTTGACCATCTGCTGTATGATGACAAAACTCGTCGTATCCTATTTAGTGCAGCAGTGTTGTGTGAGGCTGAGGAGTAGGGCTTATTCAAACATTCTCTCAAGTTCTATAATTAACCTCAGTTGTGGTACTAAAGATGAAACACGGTGCTGGGTATTTTTTGGCCGTCATTGCTGAAATGCACAAGCTAGCAAATGTCATCTGTGGCATGAAATCAACTTGGCATAAAAGTAATGCAATATCTTTCAATGAGACTTCCTCGTGCAAGGAGCATCTTTACAGCCATGAGCTTTAAATGTCTCTCTTTTCGTGGGCACATTCCAGCAAGCCGGAATCAGGAGTTATTTTTAATGTGATTTTTGCAGTTGCTTGGCAATAAATACCCCAGGAATGGATACATTAATTCATATAGAAGAGTTCTGCGTCCCTTGAAAGTTTGCAGTCTAAAACAGAATGAGATCGAAAATGGCTCCATGATGTCATTTTGCCTTTCTTATTTAGTTCAGTCATAAACGTAAAGACATTTCCCATGCCACAGCAGCTTGTTCTATTATTGGTCTATTGCTGAATATTTTTCTTAACAGCTATTCAGGAATATTTATCCAAGCTGAACGTACATCAGTGCTAGACTCTAAAGCAGTGATGGCGAACCTTTTAGAGACCAAATGCCCAAACTGCAATTCAGAACCCACAAATTTTTCACAAATTGCCAATACAGCAATTTAACCTGAATGCAGGTGGCTGTGAAGGGGCGATGTCGGGTGCCCACAGAAAGGGCTCCGAGTGCCACCTTTGGCACCTGTTCCATAGGTTCGCCAACACTGCTCTAAAGTGTGCTGTAAGTATGACAATCAGACATGCTCAACTCAGCTATATTATTTATCAGTACTGTATTACAATCCATCAAACACATGCACAGCCACAGTATTATTCATTTATGAACTTCTACCACACCAGGCTTTGAGTGGGGGGGGGGCACAGGAATCACTATACAAACGGAGACTTGTAAAGTTTTCCAAAAACAGCATTTCCATCTGGTATAACAAGATTCAGCGCTACTTACTGAATACGTCCCCTCGTGGTTTTTGAGGATCACTTGGTATCCTGTTGTCAACAGTAAATCCTTGGTGAGGAGTGGTTTCGCTAGGAACCCACAGCGGCTCTTTCGTTGTCAATCTTGATATTTGTGTTGTTTCAGGCTTAGGTGGAGTTGGGGGTGGCGTTGGCAATCGTGTCGCTGGCGGAAGTCTTGTCACAGGCTTCAGAGATGGTCTTGTTGTGACAGGTTTTGTGACAAACCTGGTAAAGGGTCGCTGTGTTGGCTTGACAGTTGGCCTTTGGGTAGGCCTCGCCGTTTTAGGAGCAGGCTTTATGGTAGCCAAGGCTGGCACGTGTGGTAATTTATTGGGATGTCTGGCATCACCTGTCTCAGGTATTCTGTTTGTCATGCCACTGTGGCCTTTAGGAAAAGTTGTGTTCCCTTTGAACGTGTGGTATGGCCCGGAGGGATCAATCATAACTTTTGGGATAGCTGAAGAGACAGGATGAGGAGGAAAGGTCATTTCTCTGTGCAAAAGTACATACCAAATAAACTATGTGACTCTTAGGGTCTCTTCCAACTCTATAGCTCCATGATTCCCTCTGCATGCAACACCATTGACAGCAGTAACTACAGTACTTTTCTTTAGACTCCTGGACAGGAGGCTATACCAAATACTACACTAATTTATTACTCACAGTTATTATTACTACTTTTTCTTCTGTTTTACTTTCCAATGGGATTAAATAGAACTATTAATTAAAGGTAAAAGGTTCCAGGAGTTGCAGTCCAAGAACACATGGGGATCCCAGGATTGAGAACCACTGCTCTACATCACATGTGTTGTACTGTAGTCTCAACATAATACAAAAGGCATATCCTTAAGACATCTGAAATAGTGGGGTTGTAACATATACACGTGAATTGGGAATGCAGGACCTACACCTGAGCACTGTGCTCTGCGAACATCTACATGGAAAGCTACTTTCACGTTCTTAGCTATCCATAAAAAATAATTAGCAGATGTGATTATTGCCGGTGGAGAGAATTTAGAACCTGCTGCAAACTTAACATTTATATTCCATCATCCAAATTCTCTAATGAGGATTGAAATGTCACTATACTAGGATCTGTACCAAGACACACAGACAGTCCCTTACCCCACATTTCCCTCTGAGATGTTCTCTCAGAGAGAACCACATTAAATCGATCTTGTTCACCTCTGCCACGCGCCTCAGCTGAGCCAAAACCCGTCTCATTTTCAATAGTACCGAAAGCTGGTGGAAGATTTAGTACCATCAGCAAAGCTGGCAGTCAGCTTTTGCAAAGAAAAATATCTTCATCACACTTCAACTGCAGGACCAACTATAAAGGTCTTTCAAAATCTTCCATGCATCTCTCATGACCACCATCAAGTTTGTATGCAGTTCAAAAATAAACACAATATCAAGTCTACTTGAGCACAAGTTTCACCAGCAAATCACCTTAATGTTTATGGACATTTCAACATGCAAATAACTCAATTTCCATTAAGTGAAGTGAAAGAAAGCACAAACCTGTCTACTTACAGAAAGACTTAGAGCTCTTTAAAATTTAGCAACATGCAGCAAAAACCATGCAGGAAACAGGAAATTTGGGCAATTATACTGTGCAAATTCCCTTAAAACCTGAAGTAGGGAACCTGCGCCCCTCCAAGTGTTTCTCAACTACAACCCCTATAATCACTTACTAGTTGTCAACCTTTAGGAAGTGGAATCTATCAACATCTGAAGGGTGACATTTACCACCTGTGCTCTAGGGTTTGTACAAAAATAAGGTCACTGCTGTTTTGAAAACACTGAGGAGCAACACAGTCAAGAGGTACAGAGTCTACAAAGTAGAGGGGGAAGATTTATAAATAAATCATTGTGCTCAGTAGCAGTTCTCAGAAACTCTCCAAAACTCAGAAATAAGACTTTCCCAGACCTTGATTGTAAAATCTTTCTTCCTAGCTCACTCTCAGAAACACAAAAGGAAGGGAGCCACCTTAGCCTTCTCTGGAAAAGCAAAGAGCACTGCTTATATGCAATGTCCCATAATGCTTAAAGCTCTCTCTGGGTGGTTTACAATTTGGTCATGTAAGCTACACAGTTTAAGAATACTGTATTAACACCTCTTGAAGGCTGTCCCATGTCAAGTACAGTAATCCAACAGGAAGCCACACACCAGCCTGGCCTGAGCAGACATCTCCAAGAATGTTAACCACTGAGAAGAACAAATATAGCTCATATCATGCAAGTGTTAACAAACTACGCCAAAGACCTGAGAGCCAAGCCATGCTCTTGCTAAATGCAAATGACAGGCTACAAGACATTAAAACAATCAGTGCAATGGCAAGAATGGGACTGTTACCTGGGTTCGTTGGATTTCAATTCCAAAAAATGAAAAGAGCTTTAGGAAAAATATTTTAACTCTTGACACATGGAAGCTCATAAAACCTAAAATACATTATCCCTCTTCTTTAGAACTATTGAGTGAAATGGAAATGGACATGGCTGGCCCACAAAACTGACTGCACATGCTGAACATCTGGTTTGGGGTTGCAAGAAGAAAAGGACTGTAACATACCTATGCAGTTCATTCCATCACTCCTGTATCCTTCTTTACATTTGCATTTGTAAGATCCCAGAGTATTGTAACACTCCGATAAACTTCCACAATGATACTGGCCAACTGAGCATTCATCTATGTCTGTAAACAGAAAAAAATAGTTTTTTTCTGTTGTAATTTTGTCTCCTTTTAAAACAATGTCTCAAATCATAGTTTCCAAGATTGCAATACTGATGGTGAAAAAGACAGAGCTTGTCCATTCTTGTTTATGATATTTTGTATTGTAACCCAATACAAAATATTTCAAAGGGTCATTGAAAGTGACCTTCCATGGCTGCTGTCTAAATATTTTAAATGAGTAGTTCATAAAAGTGTGTTGTTTGTGTGTGTTGTGTCATTACAGTTGTGACTGACTTTTTGTAACCCCATGTCCATGGAGTTTTGACAGGTTACCAAAAAAGATTGGTTCTCAAGTCTCAAGGTAACTGAATCATGACTTATTTTGTAGCATGGAGGTAAGCAAGAAATAATGCATTTTAGACTTTATCTTCACTATTTTATGGAAATAAATATAGTTCATGGCACATGCTGGAATGTCACAATGGAATGCAACAAATTTGAAGGCTGCATTGATACGTTCATTCACATGTGCATCCACACACTGGTGTAGATATATATAAATATCTTGCAAAAATGCATCTAGAGTTAGAGGGTTTGTGTTTGTATCAAGTTGTTGCCATGCAGCCAAATGTTCACTGCTTATCAGAAAATCTTTTAGCAGTGACTCAGTCAGGAATGAGTTCAGTGGCGATCCCAAGAATAGCAATTGTCAGGATTAAAAGCTGGTGAAAAATTTTCAGCAACCAGGATATAAGTTGCTGAAAAACTCTTGGATCTCAGCCATCTGTAAAACAAATTTGAACTTGGTGTCTCTTTGCACAGAGACTGTCAGATTATGTTTCTAGGAAGTGGGAAATTTTTGTATAATCCTTTAAAGGAAGAAAAATGTCTTACCAGAAAGTCTTAGATCATTTTAACTGCTAAGATCTATATATGCAATGTGCACTTCATAGTCCCCTAAATCTTAGTACAGTGGTACCTTGTGTAAAGGAATTAATTTGTTCCAAATGAAATTCTATTAAGCAAATTTTCCTTTATACAAATTTGCCATAGGAATGCATTGAAAACAGAGTAATCTTAATTGCGACTATTTTTATGTTGTACGGATTTGCCCCATGGGCAATTCTCTTAAGCAAATTTCTCCTATCTCCAGAATATACGAGGGTCCACTGTACTGTAGTGGCACTTGAGAGTCTGGCAACAGGAAACATACAACACCATGGTAAAAACAGCTTAGAACAGACTGCCGTTCATTATAGAATACACAGTTCAGCTGTAAATCAGCTCACCTTGGTGCAACAATCATATTCACAAGCACACAGACTTTTTTCCATGAATTGTTTTGTGATACAATGATTTCCTTACCGTGGCATTGATATTTGCCTCCAATGTACATCAAATCAAAACCTTTATGACATTTGCAAATATAGCTTCCAAATGTGTTGACACACTTCCTGAATCGGGGACATGTAACTCTTCCAGTGGCACATTCATCGACATCTGAAAGAAAAAAAACTGTTAAAACATTTGCACCAACAAGCTTTATGTCAACCCTTTGGGTCCATAAGGCCACAGCTGGTGTTATTTGAGCTCTGTACACCTTGATCATGGAAGCAGAGGACATCCTATTAGACTGCATGCTGCGCACCCCGGCTTTCTGTATTTAAACCAAAAACATATTTCTCTTAGAAAAGCTGAATGGTCCATTATTGTCTTGAAAATGACATTTTGCTCTGGTCCTGAGCTATAAAATGCCTTGCAAAAATTATGCTTTTAATCCTAGGGTGGATCCGCATTTAATTTTGTTCTCTTCCTCTCTCTTACACTCTCCCATCCAATGGCACTCCACAACCCAAATAGAATATTTTGGACTTTTTTGTTCATTTTATCTATTGTCCACTTGATACGTACACAAGAGAAGGCACTCTTTTACCAGGAGACATTTAGGACTTTAAAGACTAAAATCTTAATTTATAATTTACTATAAGCATATGTAAAATCTCCTGAAGAACATACTGATTATTAAGTTCTGTTTCCCAATCCTGCATGGTATATTCTTGAGAAAATCAACTGCTTTTTTGAAACCTGGCCAAGCACTGACTCACAGACTTTGTTTTCACTTAAAAGAAGAAATAGTTATGTAATGAATGGATAAAGTTATCATTTTTTTCCTGGCTTATCCATTCCTTTTATTTATTTTTTAAATTCATCATCCCATTGACCGTTCATTTTTAAACTGTGTAAGGAGCTGTTCCTCTCAACGCACATATGTTTTGCTTCGGTGCCCCACACCTAAAATCATAATAATGAAAATTACTGTCAGCAGGGAATAGATTGCTGTTGGGTTTCTGAAGCTGCCTCTGTTGACATCCTTGTAGCATCTGTTCAACATGTACACCGTAAAACAGATCATTTATCCTGGAGGTCAGTCTCCGAAGAAATCTCATACAGCATTGAAATTGTTGCACACAATTCCCAGCTGCTTATGGAAGATACACCACACAAGAATAGATTCATGGCTTTTACTCACCTATGCAAGTTCTGCCATCAGGTGCTAGTTGTAGGCCTGGGGAAGGACAACGACAACGCACCTCCCCTTTCACTACATCACAGCCATACTGACAATTTGCCATGGAACATGTGAGGGCATCTGTGGAGACATCATCATGATTAACATGGCAAAAAGCACTCCATCATATTTTATTATATCAGCCCTGATGACATAAAAGAGAATTTTGGTGACAAAGATACCGGTGGAAATTTCACGTGTTGGTTGTGCTAGTCTTAGCATCTAATTTGACCCAGAGCATGAGGAATTTTTACCACACTCCAAGTACCTCACAGGAAGTGGTACCTGTAATAAACAATATTCTGTAGCCAACCACGTTAGTGTCCTGAAAAAATGTTTGTGATTCTGGATGTTTTCACAGACTGGAACCGATTAAAAAGCAGCTCTATCAATGCTTTCTTCTTGTTGGATCTTACCCTCCAAAACTAAACAAAATTAAGTCCTCCAACACTGAGATGCCCTCTCCACAGAAAATATTCTCTCATTTCTCTCCCCCATTCTTGGCACGCTGAAGTATTTAAAATATTCACTTAATGGGAGCAAGAAGAAAGCTGACCTCTGTGGAGTTTACACTACAATTTTCAAACATAGAATGCTGACAAGCAGCTGAAAGTTCTAGCCAGTTGAATTAACACGTAACACAGCTAGCTACGAACCCCTTCTTCAAGTACTGGGCTGTTCCATTCCCCAAAAGAATGATTCAGAATCAAAGAATGGTTACATCTATGCACTGTGACACAATGAAACCAACCAAATGATTTATGTACTTTTTCCTATTTGATTTAGTAGAATTTATCCTTTATATATGGTAGTTTGATTGGTCAGCTGGTGTTTAAGAGCAGGTTTGCAGTTTTTCTTTAAAAAAATTAAAAGAGAAAGGTTTTGACATACTGGAACACGATCCATCAGGCATGAGCATGTACCCGTTTAGACAATAACATTTGTAGCTGCCATAGGTATTCATGCACCGGTGTTTGCATGGCCTTGGTTTCAGTCCACATTCGTTGAGATCTACACAAGGCATGGGACCACAAGAAAAGAAAGGGGAAAAACAACAGTACAAGCATTACAAGTCAGCATTCATAAAGATCTGAAAGATGGCTGCAATCAAGAACCCTCCAACTTAGCCCAGCATTTAAATCATGCTCTGATCCTGTACTAATTTTCACAATATATTAAATAATCAGCCTTCCTCTTGGATGCACACCTTAATATAATTACCACAAAATGCTCCCATTCTTTATATAGAAATTCTGTCCGTATCCTTGAAGACAGATTTGGCTACTGATGATGTGTAGGGATAAACTTGCTTCTTTAATTTTTTTTTCTTAAGACAGAAGTCCATAAAGTTCAACAGGTTATTAAGAAAAATTAGACATGAATGGAAGAACATAATCCAGCCTAGTAGACAGGGTAAGGTCATCTTACTCTTTCATCCTCTCCCATTTCTTTAAAAAGCCATTGCTTAATAAAACTCAATCTTACCCCCTCTTGTACTGGTTAGATCAGACCAAAGAATATGACACCATATGCTATATTTTGGTACACAAGTGTAATGATACTGGTCAGATATTAGTGGCATGGTCTTAAAATGCTGTGTATATATTTAAACTCTTTCTACTGGGAATTGCATTTACTGTAATACTTTGCTCCACTCGGATTCTATCCTGTTGAATTTTAATTAAACATGTACTGAAGCCTTCTGCTGACTTTACTTAATAGCTTCATGAATGAAACAACGAAATCATCCACAGCGCCAGGGTTTTGCTTAATATGTTAAGATGCATATTATGCTAAATGCGCTTAAAATATCTGGAGGAAGCTTAGGATCAGATTCATTTTCTTCCCCCAGTGTTCCATTCATCAGCCAAAAGCAACACTTATTTCAATTAAGAACCTCCACTGTAGTTAAATAGTGAATGTATGCACATCCTCACTCTTGACATCTACTGGAAAACGTTTAACATCTTCCAATTGTCTTTTGTAATACCTTCTGTTTTGCATTTGTAAATTATAGAATAACCTTTATTGTGGTCAATGACCAGTACTGATATACATAAAGAGAGCATATACGGTACATAAATAGGCCTGGAAATGTCTTGAAGTTTTACTAAAACCCTTCAAGTACTAATATATTGCAATTTAAGACTGGTTAGGACTACTTAGACATTTGCTAAAACCATTTCTCTGCAAATCTTAACTGCGGCTCCGCAGAATTTAGCAACACTGAACAAATATTTATATTAGGGCCTGCCAGGTCACTTGCCTTGGTAAAAGGCATGGTTACAGAGGCAAATGAAAGAAGGTCATCAAAATCTACATCCCAAAATTGCCTTTCAAAGTCATGTAGTTTGTTGTTACTATTTCATTCTACTTTCATTTTCTTCTTCATTTTCTTTTCTGTAGCTTCATTCAGCGACATTTTTCTGTGGTTTTACAATTATTTCCACCCAAGTTCTTTCTCACATATTTATTTCCCTGTTCTATGGCATACAACATCCTGTGTCCAGAAGGATACTTCCTATGAAATAAATATTTATTACATAGGGAAAAATATTACCCATGAACAGGCTGCACCTAGAAAGCAGTTGACCAACATTTTGCTTATGATACAGAACCAAAGCAAAAAGCACATATTAAACTTCACAGGATTCTGTACAGTCATCTTTGGACAGTGCCATGTTTGAACTGTACTTCTTGCACCAACTGTACTAACTAGCCTCTTTGGTCCCATTTTCATTTAGCCTGGAGAACTGTGGAAAATTGGTACCCTCTCCGTATGTCAGTTACACTTGTTAACTGCATTAGTGCAACTCATGCCGGAAACATCTATCATTTGGAAAAACATTTATGTGTCCAGCCTTTTAACAAAATCTCTCATTACTGAATTCTCTCAGCTATTATTGTCCTCATTTTAATTATCCACATAACAATGCAACAACATACATAAGAGTTGACTTCACAAATTCATTTGTTCATTCATTTGTTCTAGTCAAATTGGGACCCATTCAGCTTAGCTCTTGATTTGCATCACACTTTTTCCACAGGGACACCAGAAAATGACTCTTTTCATGGCTTGCTACATATATTGTAGCGTCTGGTGGAATTTCAGCAAAGTACATACAATGAACCTTAACTCTCTTTTTGATCTGGATAGGAGAGGAGCTTGGGGAGGCAGTGTAGGCTCTCCTGAGGAAAGGTTGACCTTTGTAAGGGAGGGCTGGCTATTTCTGAATAGGGTCAGGCAAACTATTTACGAACCGGTTAAAGCAGCAGCTTAGCATCAGAAAATGGCATCAGCTAGCTAAGCATCCCCAAATTTAAATGAATTGGTGCATACTGAACATGTTGTGCTTTTGTGCGGAAAAAAGATCAGAAAACTTACCTTCCCCTTATTTAGTTTATGTGTTTTATAAACATTTCATTTAGAATAAATGAAAGAGGAGAACCCAGCTCTTCAGATACGCAAAGATAGTTGTAGTGAACATTCACCACTCAAGATGTTTTGGACCACAACTCCCAGAATTCTAAACCTAGACTGCTAGTGAAAAAGGAATATGGGAGTTGTGGTCCAAACCAGCTAGAGTGCTGAAGGTTCACCACCATTGCTCTAAGACAAAAGGTTACCAAGTCTTACGTTTTCCATATAATTTACAATACCTTTTAGTCTCCATTCAAGTTTTCATGGGGAATTCTCTAATAGCTACTTGCTGAGAGTCTCCTATCAATATTCAAAAAAGCAAAGAAAAACAAAGAGCTCTGCTTATATACCACACCACAATGCTTAAAGCACTAGTGTATTTGGGTGGTTTACAATTTATTTATGCAGGCCACACATTGCCCCCTCAGCAAGTTGGGTACTCATTTTACTGACCTCGGACTGATGGAAGACAGTGAACCTTGAGGCTGCTACCTGGAATTGAACCCCAGGTCATCAGCAGAGTTACAGCTGAAGTACAACAGTTTAACCACTGTGCCATAAGGCTATCAAAACTAACCAATCTGGCAATGAAACTGTTCACACTTAGATGCTGCTTTATACAGACGTGGTGTGGAATGGAAGGCACTTGAGAACAAGACATAAGAATATTGTCACATATCAAAGTAACATATTAAAAAGCATTCAAGCAGACTGGGTGTTATAGCACTGTGAAAAAAGAAGTCTTAAGCATAAGCGCAGGCTGCCAAGCTTGGACACTGCACTGCAAGAAGAGATGATTAACATGAACACATACAATTTTCCAGAAAGAATACTGCTTCTGTGTTACTGTATTTCTATCTAATTGATTATTCTTTGCACCAATGGAAGAGGCAGAACTCATCTTTTGTAATGACAATTTTCTGCATAGCACGGAAATATAGAGCTGGGAGGGATCCCAAGAGTCATCATGTCCTGGTCCCTGGCAGTGCAGGAAATCCACAGATAAAGCACCCTGAGAAATGGCCAACCTCTTCTTAGAAACGTCCACTAAATCGGAGGCGGGGCTTCAGCACAGTGGTGTCGACAGCACCCTGGGTAATCTCCTGGCGTTTTTGTCAGATCCTCCGATTTCTCCCAAAATTTGGGGGACAGGGGATGCTAGAAGCAACCCCAAAGCTACAAGAGTAGAGGGAAATGGCTTGAGAAACCATCAGGTTTTTTTTCTCATTAGGGTAACTCTAACATGCTGGAAGTACTGTCCTTGCAAAACAGGACAGCACAGTTGCATTACTTGGCTGATAATGAGGTGGGCCACTTTTAGAAACCTGCTACTACAGAAATTCATTTGCTTCTTCTCCTTGTTGACACTGCCTTTTTGTCTCTTCTCTTCAAGCATGCAATGAGGAGAAAAAGAATCAGATTCTAATTCCCTGGGTATCTGTCTCCCAGGAGGAGATGCTAAGCAATACGCAAAAAAAGTGAAAACAACGATGCAAATGGATTTTAATTGGAAAGGAACACATTCAGATTTTGTTGGTTTTCAAACCATACTGTGGTTTTTGCACAACAATGTAATAAAGACTTGCTTAGCAAGTATGGGGAACACACTGGTGATGGTGAGAAAACTAAAGGACTTTCTAAATAACCAACACCAAAGCCCTATGTGGATGGGAAATTTAAAAGCTCATCAAGCAGCACATTACTTTTTTTGTGATGTGCCCTTCTATGGCCATCAGCCATTGTAGTTAGAAACAACTGGAAGGCTGCTATAACCCACTGGAAAGGGTGGACATACAAATTCGGAAGCACTCTTTTCCACCAGCTGCTACCTGGATGCAGCATCTCCAGGCAGATCTATAATCACACATGCCCGAATTCCAGAGTCAATGGTGGCCAATGAGGGTAGTAACAGATCAGATGCACCACTGATGTCACATGGTAGAAGGCATTTTAAATGTTCCACTTACTAAACAGAAATATCAAGGAATTCATGTAGGACCTTGTACAGTAGAGTAGGACCCCTGTATCCACTGATTTATTAACCACTGATTCAGTTATCCATGGTTGGCAGAGGAAAAATTTAAATAAATAATTCAGCAGCCACAAAGCAAGCTACTGTCACAAACAGCAGCTGTAAAGCAAGCTGCTGTCATAAAACAGAAGCCATAAAGCAAGCTACTGTCACAAAACAGCAGTTTGGTTTTTTGGTGTTCTCTCTTATCCACAGTTTTCGTTATCCACGGGAAGGCCTGGAACTGATCCCTAGTGGATACTGGGGTCCTATTGTATATGCAAAGACTCCCATTTCCTCTGATACCTATACCCCTCTCAGGAAGGCAAGTAGATCTATCAGCTGCTTGTTGTCCCTGTATTGGATTTTAAAACTCAACACTGATATTGACATCTGTAGTAGAAAGAAAAACATACAGATACTGCCAAGGATGAGATGTAAACTTATTTTATTCAGCATAAGTTTTATTCAGCATAAGTATAACAACATAGGGAGAATGACTACAAACATTTACAATTCTTATTTTATTTGCGTTTTCCCCCTTGAGTTTATATAAGCAAGCAATTTTTTCCTGGTTTAAAAGGGAGCCCAGAAAAGGCAGGAAGTAGCTTGAAAGATGGAAGGAAATGAAAAAGAACTGCTGAGGGCCAAGCTTTTCTAGAAGAGGAGATTACAGCCTCAAGGAAGTGTCAATGCTCAGTCGCTCTGCATGCTATTCATACCACAGGCTGGGCTTTTTATGTGACAGCCAAAGGAAGTTCATTATCCTTTCAGCATATTTGCAAGAGCTTTCACTGGAGGTTTAAAAGCCATGCAGGTGGAAAGAATGCACCACCTGAAGCAAAGGATTTTCCTCACCCCTCCACGGGAAATTTGCTGCACGATGATCCAGAGGGTTGAAAAAAGGTGGTTCACTGGGCCAGTCGTGGGAGGTTGCATAAAGATGTTCAGCTGCACAAGTTGTGGACAAGGCATTGTAATACACGTCAAAACGTCAAGACCCAGTAAAACAACATGGCAGTGTGTTTTGAGACGTATGAGCAACACTCAGATAATGGGAGAGGGTACAACGTTAGCTGCAGCCAGAGAAGGATATTTGTTGATCCTTCATCATAAAACAGTGAGTTCTCCAACTATGACCCAAGGAATCATAAACATGGCATACAAAGCTTGAAAGATCAATCTGTAGTGGATCTTGCTGCCTTTCTGGGCTAATGTTAAATTGATTCAAGCCTTAAAGTAACCAGTTCATCTAATTTTAGTGGGAATCCAGCTGTGCAGAGTGCTCCTTGGTCAAATCTAGTCGTGAGACCATGTTCCCATCCACTGCCCTGTCACCTTTGCCTACCCTTTTCCACAAAGCCCCAGGTGTCCCTCTTGGCTTTACAGGAGGGAAACAGACTGCACTGAACAAAGATTACAATACAAAGAACGGGAGAGACAGCTCGGAAATGTTTAAGAAAAGAATCCTCAAATCCTGTTCAAGGCATTGATTGGGCGACCCAAGTAAAACCCTCCTCTTTTCTTTGGGCACATACAAACGTTCTTTTACACACAAAAACATACTCTTACCAAAGCAAAATAACTGAATTGTTTTTAATAGAGACTGTTGTATGAAAGTTGATCAATGATCAGCTGCTCAAAAGTATCAATATGGAAAGGGAGCTGGGAAGGTGAGCTCTAGTATTTTCCCCTCCACTCCTGGACTCTCCATATTGATGGGAAATGTCCTAAGAGTTACTTGAATTGCATTCAGCAGAATGCTATTAAAACCCCATACAAACTGAATCCCTGGCAAGGCAGAAATACCAGCTGTGTGATGTTAAGGATGTTCAGTTGAATGCAAGTAGTGTTGCAACATGGAGAGGTCAGCAGTGAACCCAGAGACAGATCCCAAGGGGAGTGGCAATGAAGGAGCAGGAAGCTAGGTTCTTGTATTTTAGAAGGTTTTAATATAGTCTTGCATCATCTCTACTCATTCCTAGCTGCCATTAGGGTTCACTGACTCAGCCAGAACATATTGGCATGTGCTTTGGGTTTGTACAATGTCAGTGCATCAAAAAAATCAGGAGCAAGGAGAGGGGCATACCATGCAATGCAATCATGTCATGCAATGCAAGGTATGAGAGCAGTGACTCATGAGCCTTCTTGTTGCATATGTCCTGGCAGCAGTGGTGCAGGGCTGCCAGGATGTATGGAACCACTGAGCGTTCAGTGAAGCAAGCAATTGGAAAACTAACTTTCCTGTGCTTTCAGCCTCTATCCCAGGCATGCCCTCTCCCGTAACAAGAAAGGCACTTGCAGAAAAAAACTGCCAAGAAATCAAATATTACTGCCTTTTCCTTTCACCTTCTAATTCTCTTCTGCAACTGTCTACCACCATCAGTGTTTGTATTATCTCGGCAAATGCAAGGCCAGAAATTTGCCAATATATACTCTAGTTTCACTGTACAATCTGCTGAAAATCTGTTGATCTTGAATAGTGACTATTTCAATGAATATTTTACAATTCTATTTCAAATGTAATTGCCCCGCTCCCATTTCTTAGACTCACTACAAATTCAATCATATTAGGCATGTTGGCTCAAATAAGCTGAGGCAAAAACATAAACAAACAAACAAACAAACAAGAGACAAACAAAATGAAACCAAAAACCCAACCAACAGTCCAAGAATGTACACAATGGATTTTCCATGTCCTAAATGTAATTTAACTGCTTACTTGGTTTACAGCACAACCTTTCTTCCATCGAACTGGAACTGAGTAATTTAATTAACAGTGCAATTCTATACCTATCTAATCAAAAGCAAGCCCCACTGAGTTCATTGGAACTTACTCCCAGGAAAAGGCCCAGGTTTGCAGCCCCATTCATCTCAAACTGTGCACATGATATCGTGTAGTAAAAACAACCTGTTCACAGGGATGGAGTGAAGTAATTTTCATTTATACAGTTCACCGAAGAAAAATGTACAAGAATCTGAAGACTATGTCCTTCATAGCAAAATCCATTTTCTGAAGTAACTGTCATGGTTTCATTTCGAGATTTCTTTATTTGATCTTCATAAAATGGAAGGGAATGGAAAGTTAAATATATGCCTTACAGAATGATTTCTCCCCAGTTTCTCTCTAAGAAATTCCCATGTGTTGTTATATATGTACAAGTATTTATTTTACAGTGCCTATAAAAGATGCGGCTTTTTGGACTATACGAACATAGAACGCTGCCTTATGCTGGGTCAGATCAGTGAGCCATTTTGCAACTGGAAAAATAACTTTTTCACCGGCTGACTTCAGGCTTTCAGGCAAGACTATGTTCTAACTCTACTTTGAGATATAGGAGATTAAATCTGGAACATTCTGCATATAAAGCAGATGCTCCACTCTCCCCTAATGACAGGTATTAGGGCCAGGAAAGAATATAACTAGATAATCCCATTTGATTTCACTGCTAGTACTATATTTCTCATTTTGCTGAAGCTTAGATCTATAGTAAGGATCTGGCCAACAGGAACAGAGGCAGAATTTAACCTTTTCAATTCCTGCCATGTGTCTGAAAAACCTGTCTTTACTGAATCAATATAAACCAAATGTGAGGAAGTTCTTCAATGATCCCTCAGCCTATTCTTCTCAATATGGCTACCTGCCCTTTACCATAGAGACATATTAAACCATAAAAACATGTCCAACTAAGATGACTTGATGCACTCTCTAACACATGGCAGCCATCCATTTGAAGGGCTTTTATGAAGTATTCCTCTGTCTGAAGATATTCTCTGATCTAGCACACAGTTGACTGGAACAGTCCTGGTGTTTTAAACAACAAACCCCTTAGTAGGGCGAACAGTCAGGGATTATTGCAAG
This sequence comes from Phrynocephalus versicolor, assembly GCA_023846285.1. Taxonomy (NCBI): domain Eukaryota; kingdom Metazoa; phylum Chordata; class Lepidosauria; order Squamata; family Agamidae; genus Phrynocephalus; species Phrynocephalus versicolor. The sequence goes on along the minus strand of JAHTLZ010000330.1, from coordinate 19,353,343 downwards.
GTTACCCAGTAGATCTGACAGCTTCATGAGAACCAGAATATGGTTCTCCCACATCCTAACAACTTCACTACACTGTCTGTATGAGCAAAAGCAGAGGGATAACACTATGATGCAGTTTAAGATTTATCTAGACCAAATCTTGTTTTAAGATAACCATGAGAAAGGAAGATCAGGGGAGTCTGCAATTAGAGATGGGCACGAAATGAACATTTTTTCATTTCTGTTATTCGTTGTTCGTTCCATTACGTAACGAAACGAATAACGAAAATTGTGATGAAAATGGAATGAAACGAACAGAACCACGAAAATTGGGTTCGTTACATTTCATTTTCGTTAATGGCAACGCGCAATGAAATGAGCTGTTTTAAATGTTAAAAAATGCCCTGGACATCCATAAAAACCCAACAATAATTATTTATACTGTCTGATAATTCCTACCGGGGGGTGGGGTCCTTAAAACGTGCATTTATGTCTTTTATCAGATCGCTGTATTTTTTCCTTTAAGGGGAGTTAGGGGACATCGATCCAAAATGGCTCCCAGATGCCTAATATTGATTTCTTGGGTATTAAAACGCCCTGGACATCCATAAAAATGCAGCGATAATGCGATAATTATTTGAAATTATTACCTACCAGGGGGTTGGAGTCCTTAAAACGTTTGTTTTTGTCTTCTCCCATCGCAATGTATTTTTCTTTTCCCTTTAAGGATGACAAAATGGATGTCGCCACCACAAAATGGAGGCAAGCCATGTGATGGGATCATGTTCAACCAATAGCATGCCCAAGTTGCAGACTGGGTGGGCAGGTCTGGCAGCCACAGAGGGCATAAAAAGCTCTGGCAGCCCCTGTCCTCCTTGCAGTCTCTAGTGGGAGTTAGGGTGGGATTGCTATCTCTGCGACTCTAGCTGTAGCTTCAGTCCTGCAGCCTCCCTGTGTGCGTGCATGTGTACCTCTCGGTGAGTACCCTCCCCGGCCCTGCAGTGCAGTCACTCTGTGGCTGCCTTGCACCCTGGGCAACGCCCGCCACTGCCTTTGCAGCCTCCCTGCGTATCTAGTCTATACTGTGTCTCTGCCAGTATCAACTTTTTGTAGTCTTTTCCCTCTGGTCTGGGGTGTTGGGGGATGCCCACACACGGAAATGCTTTAAAATCGCGCAAAAATTGGCTAGAAATGAAAAACAAAAAAACAAAAAACAAAAACAATTTTTTTCAAAAATTCACGAAAAATGGAAACGAACTGAAACGGACCTCTCAGCGAAAAACAAAAAATGAAACACCATTTTTTTGATTTGTGCCCATCTCTATCTGCAATTCTCACACCCCCATTATAAGTTATCACTTGTCAAGCTGTGTAAAGGAGGCACACAGAGTCAAAGTCCTCTCCACTACAGTGAGATATAATGCATTTCTATTTACTATATAGAGTTTGCTTTCATTTCAAATGTTATACATACCTGTGTCTTCTTTTTTGTTCCTGTATAAACGGCCACCTGGCACTTAAAAGCTTAGTTATCACATAAGATCATGTCAAGTTTTGTCCCAAAATCACCGACCAATCAAGTTATCAATTATTACAGGGACTGTTCTCTTTTATGTGTCCCATTGAAATTAATAGCTGTATTGTCAAATTGAAGATCTATCAATGTAATTGTGGAAATGACATAGAAATGCCTCTTAAATTCTTGCTAATTCCCTTTTAAATCTGCTTCACAATGACTCCCCAGACACATAAACTCATAATACCCAATGGAATCCATCCATTTCACATTTTAAATTGTTGCAATTTTTTTGTGTGTGCAGTTATAAAGAGAATGCAAACTCATAATACCCAATGGAATCCATGCATTTCACATTTTAAATTGTTGCAGATTTTTTGTGTGCAGTTATAAAGAGAATGCTCTAGAATAATGGTAAAATTGAAGAAGAGAAGACTCTAGATCTGTTTAGCCATGAACATGGGGAAACTATGACAAAAGTGACTGTGAGGTGATACCAAAAAGAAAGAAAAAGTGAGACTAGTGGAAAGTGTGAGATTAGTATTCTACATGAACCAATATTTATGAACAAAGGAACTTGGATAAAGCATTTAGAAAGCATTATGTAATGGAAGGATTACCAAGTTTTCACAAACATAATTCTGCATTATACTACCTTCCTGAAAATATCAGGTTTTCAGTGACATTCATTTCCTTTTCCATAATAAGCTTAAGAAAGTTTTTGCCATGGTTAACTCAGAAAAAAAATGTTTGTGAATGATTTAGGCAGTTGGGAGGGTTCAACATTTCATAAAATGGTGCTTTGGGGATTAGTAGATACTATGCAGTATGCTGAAAGCAGAATATAAGTAAGAATAAGAAAAAACATAAGAATATATTTATAGATATATGGGAAGAATTCATTGTATAGTCAAAAGGAAAGGACATATACCTTCACAAGAGCCAATGCAATTTTGGAAGGGGGATGGAGTTCCATAGGATGGGGGGGGGAGAACCCTTGCAATACCCAAATTGTCCTGGAAACGGAGGGGAACATGATTTATTTTTTTTTCTTATCTGTTATCATATGCATTAATGTTTTCATGGTTTTGTTTAATATAATTAGAAAAAAGAATGACATAGGCCTCCAGACAGGCTGATATTTTGAAATTGGAATA
>JAHTLZ010000330.1:19273006-19350681 GCA_023846285.1 Phrynocephalus versicolor | reverse complement strand
TTCCAAGTGGAATTTCCCATTAAGCTGGCCTATCTACTCCCAGAATACTGCTGTGTGTTTGCATAATAGCTCCAAGTGAATTCTCCTGCTGACTTTTAAGTATTAGTGTGGTCTGTCTGGCCACTGACGTCCTGCTATATTTCCCCTGAAAATCTCTTTTTAAGCCTTTGCATGCTTCATTAGAAATGGATGGCATAGAAAGATGTCACTTCAATTAAATTCTCCTTCAGCTTTTCAATTACTTCTCAGTCCTACTTTGATGAAAATATTAAAAACTATTTATGCACATTGCAGTGACCAATTACCATGTGGGATACCTTATGTGCGGGTTTCACACTGTCTCCTACAATGAATTATATTTCACACAGAACTTGCAGGAACTCTTTTGAGGTGATATTTTAAGATATAGGCAAAGGCATAAGCCAAACCCATGATTAAGCTGATTTGAATTATTTCTTTGTGCCAGAAAAAAGTGCTTCGACAACTGAGTAAACTGTGGGAATATTATGAAGTCATATACAGGCATACCTGAGTTTAAAAGTTTAATGCATTCTCTGAGACTTCTTATATTGTGAAAATTTCATAAACCGGAAACACATGGGACACAATGCACTTGCTTTGAAAACAATTCATAAACCGAGGTATTGCAGGAAAAAATAAGTAAACCAAGGCATTATTTTACAGGATTTACTTTCAGTATGTTAATGGAGGCGTTTGTAAACCAAGGTATGCCTGTACTCACATACCTGTCAGTCAGACAGGTCATTTTTGCTATATTAAGAGCAAACATGGTAGAAATGATAGAGTGGAGTTGGATATTGTGGTGATTGCATCCTGGACCAACCATCTCTTTCTCCACATTCTCTATCACAGATACCGCAGACAGATTTTCTTGTTCGAAATTCACACCATTTATTTTGGGTGACTGACTTGTTTTTATGCCTCTTGCTTCACAGGTCTGCCTTTCAACATATCTTCATTAACAAATAACAAGTCCCTTGCAATGTTGTCATTAAGCTCTCATTCTGGAACATGTCCCAAGGACATTTTACAGTCATTTCCTCCCAGTATTTGGGAGGATAATAGGCCAATCCCCCCAACCAGTTCCAAAACCTTCTGGCCTGGAGCTTTGCATGTTTTGGGTCTAAGGGACTCATCCCACAAGATGTCCCAAGGTGAGTATGGCATTTCATCTTTTCCCGGGTTCTAGCTTCTCCCTCCTAATCAGTTAAATTGATCCTTCTATAAGATATGTGCGTATGATGCCCACACATATTGAGCCCCATTCTTTATTTGTCTAGTGTCCCTCTTTATTAAAGACTGCCCTAATTTTCTGTCAGTTGGGGAATAAATGTTTCTGCTCCCTGACACACACACTATTTTTTCTTTTCAAGGATTTACCAATGTGCATTTTGATCCTGTTGTTCTGTGACCTGCTTTACAGTTGACATCCTTCATGCGACAGATGCTCATCCCTTTCCACAATTTTTCAAGCCGGGAAGTTAACCATTTTCTAAGCAGGACGCAAACGGATCCTGACTCGAATATGTCCTTAAGCAGAACTCACATTCATGGAGGCTGCTTAAACCTGGAGTGGTTGATTTTTCAACTTTTGTTGTGATATTATCAGACATGTATATGCTTTCTGGCAAAGCTTTCTGAAAGAATATGGAGGATTTTCCATTTCTAAAGTGGAGCAGGAGAGCCTGTGGTACTGGAAAGTAATATAAATGACTCCCATGACCAGCTTCCCTCTTTTCTGTAGCACCATACACCTTAAAAGCCTACATGCAAATGCCACTAACTGAACTGCTACTTGCATTTTAGGTCACCCACCATGAGGTTCTTGACCACCAGGATTCTTCTTCCTCACAACAATGCAGCAGTGGGCAATGTGACACTGTCTGAACACCACAGACCAGGGATGGAGAATCTTTTAGAGACCGAGTACCCAAACTACAATTCAAAACCCACTAATTTTTTGCAAAGTGCCAATACAGCAATTTAACCTGAACAGATGGCTGTGGAGGGGCGATGTTGGGTGCCCACGGAAAGGGCTTCGAGTGTCACCTTAGGCACCCGTGCCATAGGTTCGCCAACACTGCCATAGACTATGACTCCCATTGGCCTCAGCTAACATGGCCAACGATTAGGGATTATGGGAGCCACAGTTAAAAATACCCGAAGACCACCAGTTTATCTGTCCATGGCCTAAAAAGAGCTGCTATCAGAGAGTAATTGAATATTTTAGTGTAAATATCCTAATTAGAGAATTACCAGTCACCTCTAATTTTTCTGTTTTAATCCCAGAAAGAAAGCAGAGATTGAAAACATGCTACAGAAGATAAGCAACATTAGCAGCTACTGTAGCAGAAACACTAAAATATCTAAACAAAAGACAAGGCTACCGGGAACACCTATATCTATAGCTATAGCCTATCTCTTTGGCTCAAAGCATGATTTCATAAAAGATTATGATTTATTTATTTTTTAAGACTGTCTCCTTCATGGAGCCACATCCGGTGGGCTGCCAATTATTTTTTTAAAAAAACAATGTAAACATACTAAAGCTAAGCACATGATCTTGAAGGGAAGTGAAATAAAAGGTGTGTTTGTCATGTGCTCAATGTTGCCGCCTCAGGGTCTGCAGGAGAGTTTCCGTTCCACAGCACAGTAGGTATTTCTTCTACAGAGCCACGGTTGCACATTAACTTTAGGATCATGTACTAGATTGTACACTGACTATACACAGTTCAATCAGGTGCGTGTGTTTGCTAGGAAAAGACCATTTCCACCTGGGCACATGGCCAAATCACTTTACCGGTCCTTCCAAAACATATTAAGATGTTTCTTTGGCGAGTCTGTCCATTGTACAGGTGATATTTTTAGCAGCTGGGTGAGCAGGTAGGGAGAGAGTGCATAGAATTGGCAACATCTGAAATGACTTCTGCACTGAATTGTGGGAGGCAGTTTAGCTGGATATTATTAAAAATTCCAGCGGGATAACAAGTGGGAATCCAAAGATAATGGGCTGCTCTGAAGCCTGCCTTCGGGTGGGAAAGAGGCCAATGATACTTGTCCGGGCATGAAACCTTCTCATTGAAATGATTCTCAAGTATCTGAACTTCGCTGTAGAATCTTAGCCTTCATGTTCCTCTTTGAACTGCAACGACTGCTGAACTTTGTACATGTACTCAGAGGAAATAAATGGAGAACCGGTCCGAAAAATAAAGTAAGATGACTTATATTGAGTCCAGCTCAAGTATCCCAGTAGTGTCAACACCTTCTGGCAATGGACCCCTGGGATACTTTCCTGTGTTATCCACAGATGCTAAAGACTGAACTGGAAGCTTCCGTATACAAAGCACATGCTTTAACACTGAGCTACGGACCATTGCATTCAGACAGGTTGATAGATGGTTTTGAGTACTACCACACAAGTGGAAGGTGTTCACTTTGTTCTAGATGGGGTTGTAGAAAGGATCAGGTTTGCAGCCAACAGTGCTTATTATGAAACATCAACAGAGGCTCAACTGATCTTTGCAACTTCATATACTTCCCAAAATGCCAAGATTTCAATACAGTAGTTTGTTTACCCATTCTCTTGGCTTTTTTATTTAGTCTACTCCATTATGTTGTATGTGCCTTTAAAGGTGTTTCAGAAATCACAGCTGGTGTAGAACACATTTTGAACACATTTTTGTTCACAATTTTGTACATTTTTTGCACATGGTGGAACCCAGCCCATTTCACAGTTTGATTTCAAGTGCTGGTTTTAACCTTAAAAGCCCTAATTGGCTTGGAACTGTACTGCTCAAAAGATGATCTCCATCACGTGCACACTCAGACCTTAAAACCTTCTGAAGACTCCTTTCTCTGAATGCCCTGGCCAAATGCAGTGGTGGGGAAACGGACCTTGGTGGCAGCGGCACTTTAGTAACAAGTCTCCACAGAAAGAATGGCCTAACTCTAACACAATGTATGTGATCTTTTCTTCTCCAAGTGAAAACCCCTTTTTACCCAACAAGGTATCTAAATTATATCTGACAAGGTCTGTTCAAGTTTCTGTGTTTTTAACTAAATATTTAGTTTCAAAAGTTTAGGTTGTTTTTGACTATTTTTTAAAAGCAGACTTTGGAAGACATGTACAGCACATCTGCTGTGGGGCAGCTATATAAAATCTGTAAAAATTAAACATTTGATGAGACTTTCTCCTAAATGTGTACAAGACTGTAGCTTTTATTAACTAAAAGGGTCAACAAGGAGAAGTCCTTTATCTCTGAGAAAATACAGGGCCCGCTCATACTGGCTGAGCAGTCACAGATATTGTAAAAATGAAACGATATGAAATGAATTCTGTTCTGATAATGTCCTAGTAGCTTGTAGTGCAACTTGACTCCACGATGGGCTGGCTGTAGCAGATTTGGGATGGCTGGGAGACTCTTGTTCCAGCACAACAGCTTCTGATCTCAGATCACCTAGCACAGGAGTTTTCAAACAGTGGGCCGGTCCACCATGCCCCAGACACCACTGGGGGCCAGACTACAGTCCAAAAATAAAAGGCCAACATGGAAAAAAGGGGGGAGGGAGTGGGGGACATTGCCATAGCCCTCCCACATTGAATTTCCTACTAGCCAGCATGCTAGATCAGCATGCTGATCATCTGGGCAGTAGTTGGGGGGGAGTTGGAGAAGCGACATAGCACACTGCTTTGAACTGCCTGCGCAATAGAAGCAGCTGTGGAAGCTGGCTTGCTCGCAAAGCAGGGGGTAGGTGGGGGGGGTTGCAATTGGTCCCAGGGGCTGGATTCAGGACCTTGGGGGGCCACATCCGGCCCCGGGGCCTTAGGTTGAGGACCCCTGATCTAGCACAACCAGATCCTCCAGCAAAATTGTAGGGCTGGCAGAAATGAGCCAGTTGAAGAGTTTTTTAAAATGAGCAGAGAAAGGAAGAAAGTAGAAAGACAGCCATGCCAAATCCAAACTTCCTTTGGCCCAGACTCACAGTCTCTATGCCTACACAAAGCCAGACCAGGGTCAGGGTACTGATAACTACCGTACATACTGTTGTGACCATCTTGACTTATCGTGACCATTTCCAGGGCTTTTAGGCCCAGAGTACTAAGAAGTAGCTTCCCATTTTCTAAAGCTTGTCCAAACGAGAACAGGCAGAAACTTAAATTCTGGCAGAACAAATGCAAGGAAACAATCAAAAAGCAAAGCAAGACTTGCTTGACTTAGCAAGACTTGCTAAAACACTCAAAGTAATAACAAGGACTTCTTTAAGTACATTAGAAGTAAGAACCCAACTAGGAAGGCCATTGGACTATTAGACGACAATAGAAGGCAAGGGATTATTAAAGAGGAAACAGAAATTGCAGAGAGACTCAATGAATTATTTGCTTCAGTATTCACTGAAGAAGCCAGAGATCACATGCCTCAAACAGAGCCTTTCTTCGTAGGGAGGGAAACTGAAGAATTAAGCCAGATAGAAATAACCAGGGAGGAGGTCCTTGCATGTCTTGCTAAACTAAATGCTAACAAAATTAGTATGTGCAGAGTTATGCATGTTGGGGCAAAAAACCCCAATACTGTTTATAAACTGATGGGTTCTTAAATCGCTGCAACAAACAAGGAAAGGGACCTTGGTGTCCTGGTGGACAGCTCAATGAAGTTGTCAACCCAGTGTGCTGCAGCCATGAAAAAAGCAAACTCGGTGCTAGGGATCATTAGGAAGGGTATAGAAAATGTCAGCAAGTGTCATTTTGCCTCTTTGTAAATCTATGGTGAGGCCCCATCTGGAGTATTGTGTACAGTTCTGGTCACCATACCTCCAGAAGGATATTGTGGAAATGGAAAAAGTGCAGAGGCGGAGCGGATCCCCCAGAGACCAACTGAGGCCAGACCCATTCGATCATCGCGGGCGCGATCACTCAGGGTGGCCATTCCGAGAGAGGCGCAGAAGTCGGCAACCCATAACCGTGCCTTCTCGGTTGTAGGCCCCTCTCTATGGAATCAACTCCCGAGTGAGCTGCGCCTTGCAGAGTCCCTGCCCCCCTTCAAAAAGGCACTGAAAACATTGCTTTTTAAGGAGGCATATGGTGACCTCATCTCTTTTTCTGTTTAATTTTTTTTCTTTTTCTTTCTTCCTCCCCTTTTCTTCACTTGCTGCCCCCCACTGAGGGTCTCCCTCATTGCTAAACATTTTAATTCTTATCTTGCCTTTTCTACCGCGCTTGTTGTTTTAATTGTTTGCTGTGTTTTTAGCCTTTTAGCTATTTTAGCTATGCTTTGTGAACCACCCTGAGTTCCGGTAAGGAAAATGGCAGCGGTATATAAATGCGTCAAATAAATAAATAAATAAATAAATAAATAAATAAATAAATAAATAAATAAATAAATAGAGGCAGGCAACCAGAAAGAGGGGATAGGAACACCTTCTTTACCATCTGAGGATGTGACGGCTGGGCCTCTTCACTCTTGAATGAAAGTGTCTAAGAGGTTTATAATTGATTGAAGTTTATAAAATCATACATGATGTGGACAAAGTAGATAAGGAAAAACGGCTTAACCTATCACACAACATTAGAGCTAGGGGCACTTCATGAAACTTCTGGGTGCTAGATCTCAAACGAATAAGAGAAAGTACTTTTTCACCCAGAGGATCACTGGTCTCTGGAACTCCCTGTCAGAAGAAGTGGTGACAGCTGTCAGCCTTGACAGTTTTAAGAAAGGATTAGACAAGTTCATGGAGAACAAGGGTACCAATGACTATCATTATGGATGCCTAGGGACAACGTCTGGGTTGGAGAAATAGGCAGGATATCTCTCAATGCCATTTGTGGGAAATCATAAGCAGGTGAAGACATCTGCTTGGAATACCCTGAAGCAACTGGTGAGCCACTGTGTGAGACAGAATGTTGGATGGGCTGTGGCCTGTTCCAGCAAGGTTGTTCTTACGTTCTTACATTCTTAAAGGTGCTCTGGGATCACAACAGGGCAGGGTATTCCTGAGCAATTTCCAACATCCCAAATCTGAGAGGGATCTGAAGTCAGTGGAGATTCACCTTGGCCATCTTACCTAGTTAGATCTGTGCCCTTGATTACCTTTCACAACCAGTTTAACCCTACTGAGAAGCAAGCCCTACTGTCTCAAATGCCATTTTCTAACCAGCAAGTTTCTAGCTCCAACATACTAGCAACAGAAAACAATAAAATAAGAAAAAGAGCAAAACCACAACCATAATTTTTCTGGATCTAATTGTTGTACCAACAATCATACAAGAGACAGCATGCATATCAGTACAAAGAGGTGGTTTCCTGTTGTGGTTCACACACTGGAAAACAACAATGGATCCTCCCCTTCTTCTAACTGCAGAAACTCTTTCTTGTTAGCAATCTACTACAATGGCACAGCTGGACTGAAATTCAAGTGCACAGAAGATAACTTACACGTAACACTAATTAAATAAAAACTTTATGTTTTTATACAAAACTTCAACTGGACTGCTACACTTCTGCTTTAGTAGCATGATTCCTCTTTCCTTTAGTTCTTTTTTTTAAAACTTCCTAACTGATTAAGCTACTTGTAAGTGGAGGTTTTCAAAGATTGTTTATGTTTGTGTTTGTTTATTTGCAACATTTTAATTGGCTTTTAGAGAGATAGAGAAAGAATGGGCATGATCCAACAAACTTAAAGATGTTTTATTTAGATGGATTTCAGTGGGAGAATTAAGCACTGATTTAATATTTTCCTGGTAGAAACAGTGGTGCAAATAAATTTGGACTGCATCAATTTGCATTCAAAATTATGGGCATAAGCTTCTGATTGTATTTAAATGGACTACCAAGCATAAATCAGCTAAACGAACAATTGTATTATTTGTAAGTAGAAAAGGAAATGTGCCAGTACATGCACCTTTATAATATGCTTAAACAAACTGCTTTTTAAAAAATAATCCTGAAGACAGATTTATGCTGAAAGAAATGTACTTTTCTGAAAGTGAAGAAAACTTAGTGGATGTTGAACCGTAACGTGCCAGATTTTTTCAAGGCTTTTGTTTTCATTTTATTTGGGGGCACAAACTTTCTATTACATGAACCTGTAATCTCATAAATGTTCCAAGAGTAGCTTCACTACTGAATGCTTCAGAATACTTAAATAGCCAAAAAGAAAAATAAGTACTGTACCATATTTTCCCATCTATAAGACGTACCCATGTATAAGACGACCCCCAATTTCTCAACTGTGTGTTTATCTAATTAGCTAACTTCCATGTATAAGACGACCCTAAATTTTTAGTCTAACAAATCTAGTTAAAAATATAGTCTTATACATGGGAAAATACAGTATATAGAGCATTTTGACCCTGACTAATTTGGACAGTCCTTTTAATTCAACTGAAAGCCAGCACTTCTGTATATTACTACAATGCCTCTAACTTTCTAGCCCAGTTTTATGTTTTCAAAATGTAGTTTATGAAGCTGAGAGAACAAATGAGAAAGTGAGAAATGTTATTAATACATGAATCACCACAAGACACTGTCAGGCTAAATAGAGAAAAATAACTTGGGCCAGGCTGGTATGTTCCTGTTTAAGTCTTTACCGTTAAAGATTATTTCCAAAATGTTTTTGCTTAAATTCCAGAGTGGAACACACATTTCATTAGGACACAAATAAAGTATCTGTCCCCACCCCCACTATCTTTCTCATGAATGCAAACAGTTCACACTGGATTTCGGATTATTCTATTGCAATAGGCAAGCAAAAGTTACCTTTTTTAAAAAAAATAGACATTGTGTAATTCAAAAAAGAAGGAAAGAAATGGCAATTAATACTCTATTTTGTTTCCATTCATAACAACACTATCAATATCGAAATACAGAGTCTTAGCCTGTCAGTGTCTTCTTGGGTAAAAGCAAAAGTCATAAGCCCTGAATCATGGGAGTGTCTGTGATTATATGAAAGCCATTATTAGAGAAATACAAGCCCCATTTTGAGTGGCTTAAGTCCCCGGCAGTTGTGATACTCACGTTGGCATTGGCCCCATGAGTGGCGAACCCAGCCCCAGCAGCAATCAACTCTGCTTCCAAAGCGGCATAATCCAGTGGTGGAAAGAACTTGCCTGGGCCACCTGCAACGGCACCAAAAATACATCTGAAACCGTGGAAATAGCCATGTCATGCCTAAACTTGCTGACCCATGAAACAATAAGCAAAAATGTTCTGCTTATATACCGTCCCATACCACTTCCAGCTGTCTCTGAGCGGTTTGCAGTTTTTAATTACAGTATGCAGGCTACAAATCCCACCCCCCGCAAGCTGGGTACTTATTTTACCAACCTCGGAAGGATGGAAGGCTGAGTCAACCATGAGCCTGCTATCTGGGATTGAACCCCAGGTTGTGAGCACAGTTTTAGCTGCCGTACAGGGATTTAACCAGTGCGCCAATACCTGCACTTTCATTGTACTTGCCAAACTGGCTGCCCAACCTTCACATCAAGAACTTCCTAAAGAAGGTTGTTATCTCCCTCAAGAACTTGCTCCGTTACTCTGAATTACTCAAGTAAGATTAAGGGATGGTTCATACACGTGTATTCATTGTTTGAGGAGGATGGCTTCAAGCAAAGAAATGCATTTGTGTGTAAAGAGTCATCATTCAGCTGGCAGACATCAGATATACAGAGACCAGGCCATTCCCACACAAAGCAGAAGTCAACTATTGGAAACCATCCTCAGCAATCCGATTATGAACATGCTTGTCAAACTGAGGTTGTCGGAAGGTATTCTCCACATCTGTCACCTTCTGCACTAAAGCAATAAATAAGCTCATTTCAGTAGTAGTGTTCATATTCTTTCCTTTTAAATGGCTTTTATACACCCTGACACTGTTAAACAGCAGTAAGATATACAGTGGACCCTCATATAACAAACGGTTTCTATAACATAAAATCTGTACAACATAAAAATTCCAGAGATAGGGGAAATTTGCTTAACAGAATCATCTATGGGGCGAATCCACACAATGTAAAAATTGTCGTGATTAGGGATTACTCTGTTTTCAATGCATTCCTATGGGAAATTTGTATAAAGGAAAATTTGCTATATAATTTCATTTGGAACAAATTAACTCCTTTATACAAGGTACCACTATACTGGCCAAAATCTTTATGCATAGTTACGCTCGCGTAACACAAATGGTATAATGTCTGGAAGCTAATTGCCCCTAAGCTAAGAAATCTCTCTGGACAGCATCTGTTATATACTGAGCCATGTGACTCAACGTGCAACAGGTAAGTTTCTTAGTTTCAGGCAATTCGCTATGATGTTTGCATAGCCGTGTAAAAGCCTACTTTAACAGCTGTAGGCATGGTACAAATGCTGGCTGGTAAACAATTTTTTTAAAATGAGTCTTTAATTTGGAAGTCTACTGTATCTATTCCTATTCTGCATTGCCCTAGTTTGCATGAGTTTTTAATCACATTTTGCCACTTTACATACAGCTAGAGCAATTGCACATTCCTGTTCTTCAGCACTCACTTTATCATTTCATTTATCGAGATTCATGTTTAAACTTGAGTTGCCGTCTTCTCAGTGTACTATTTCAAGGACTCTTTGCTCAAGTCATCAACTTCTGGCTTATTCAGCTTATAAAACAGGATTTACATATTAAATAGGATATTATATCTAATTCGTTCTGCAGATCTGTATGTCCTTACATTCTATTCAAGTATATTTACAATATATGAACTTAGTGTATACGGTTGTATAACTGTCCAATCTTCATAAAGGAAAACATGCTTGAAAGCAGACTTCCGCACGTGTCACATTTCCCACAGATGAGGGAACACAGGCATAAATCAATGCACATCAAACAGTGCATCAGAAAGTGCATACAGATGTAGATTTTGTGTATATACCTAGTATTACCTTCATGTGGACCTGTATTTATTTAGATGTGCAGCCCAATTCTGATGCAAATGGTCTTGTGCAAACATTATTTGTTGGGGTAATAGCAATCTTGCATGCACTAACTGACTATCAAAGGGAAGGGGCCCTTACAGCCTAATGCAGGCATGTCCAAACTTTGGCCCTCCAGATGTTCTGGACCACAACTCCCACAGTCCTTTGCCATTGGAAATATAGGCTTAGAATTCTGGGAGTTGTGGTCCAAAACATCAGGAGGGCCAAAGTTTGGACATGCCTGGCCTAATGTGATCATCCTTTGACACTAACATGATTGGCAAAGTTATTTTCCCACCTTGGGCATTTTAGATAAGCCCACCCCCACCCCCATCCTGACTTTTTGCTTATCTGTCTCGGGTCCATAGTTTTGTTGACAGCCACTCCTGTCCCTATGACCTTCCTCATAGGGACCAGTATTGTGTGCAATTCTGGTCACCGTATCTCAAAAAAGACACAGTGGAACTGGAAAAGTGCAAAAGAGAGTGACTAAAATGACTACTGGGCTGGGAGACCTCCCTTATGAGGAAAGGCTAAAACATTTGGGGCTCTTTAGTCTGGAAAAAAGGCGCCTGAGGGGGAATATGATTGAGATGTACAATGGGTATGAATAAAGAGGATACAGGGACACTCTTCACCCTCTCACAAAATACCAGAACTAGGGGACGTCCACTCAAACTGAGGGTTGGGAGAGTAAGAACAGACAAAAGAATTTTTTTTACCCAGCGTGTTGTTAGTCTGTGGAACTCCCTGCCACAGGATGTGGTGATGGCATCTGGCCTGGATGCCTTCAAAAAGGGATTGGACAGATTCCTGGAGGAAAAGTCCATCACAGGTTACAAACCATGATGGAGATGTGCAATTTCCAGGCTTAAAACCAGGGGAATTCAAGGGCCAGATACAGGGGAGTGGTATCAGGAGACAGATATCTAAGTTTTGTGTGCTCCAAGACACAGATACAGGAAGCTGGACTAGATGGGCCTTTGGCCCGATCCAGCATGGCTCTTCTTATGATCTTATGTTCTCCAAGCAATAAGCATGCAAGTTCTCCTGGGTGTTGGAGACTTCATCCCCCACTTTGTTCCCTTCTGATTCTAACTACAAATGGTCACTGTAAGCAAAGATACCTTTTTTTTCCTACTTTATGTGCTTCCAGAGTGATTTTATCACACAAAATGCTATTTGTGTACAAAACCAGGGAGGGTATTGATGAGACCAGGCTGATCGTGCCACATTTCTTTGGGGTGTGTGTGCCTTATACTCTGCTCACTAAAAGGAAGACTCAAATTTCTAGAAACCCCCTTTTATTAATTCCCTCCAACAGTTTATACACAAGACTTAAATCAAATCAAGGCTGGTGTGTTTTCTTCTTTGTTAATTCCACACACACACCCCTCCAGAATTTTCCAAGAATTCCCCATCCCAAGTTCTAGGAGTTTTAATCCACAAACACACACCTACATTTTGGTCTCCTGGGTCAGGACCTACCTCCGAATCTGATCGACCTTCTCCAGCCTTTGCTCCTGTTATCAATGCAAGAAAAAAAGGGGGTGGAATGTAGTCACAGTGTTTGGAGTGGTAGTCTCACTGCCCATTAGGCTCTACCTCCCAAAGAACTACAACTCTGAGGAAGCACTGTGGCAATTTCTTTTGTTTTACATTTACAACAAGAAGCAAAGGCCAGAGAAGCAAAGGCCAGAGAAGCAAATGCAGGCTCTGATCCAGGTGAGCAAAATGTAGGTGTCTGTAAGCGTGGGCGTGTGTGCTGAATTCCCCATCTGGGGAATTCTTGGGAGAATCCTGAGAACTGGAGCCAAAACAAACAAAAACGCCCACCTCTCACTGGTACAACCGATAAGGAATTGCAGTTCATCCATATTAGACATGGATTATTTGTCTTCGTATCCCTACAAATACAACGTTTCGATTGGCATCACAGGCACCAGTGAGGTCTGTTCCCTCCCCAGCTGGTCCACTCAGCATTCAGAATATAGCACACACACACACACACCATCACACCTGTGGCAGAAGCAACTCAACTGATGAGGTGCTGCGCAGGTAACCACCATGACGAGGAAGCACAATGAAGAGTCTCCCTGCTCAGCTCATAAGTGGTGGGCTGTGTAGGAAGGTAGGGAGGTACCAGCAATGCCAGCAAAGCCAGGTGTGTGTGGCATGT
This sequence comes from Phrynocephalus versicolor, assembly GCA_023846285.1. NCBI lineage: Eukaryota > Metazoa > Chordata > Lepidosauria > Squamata > Agamidae > Phrynocephalus > Phrynocephalus versicolor. The sequence goes on along the minus strand of JAHTLZ010000330.1, from coordinate 19,337,541 downwards.
GCCAAACAGTGAGTGGACTGGCTGGTTCTAGCAGAAGTGGAACAAACCCTGTAGTGCAACACTTCTTCTTTGTATCCCCATATTTGTTGATATGAAAACGAAGTGCCCACGTCTAAGCTGCAACTACTGTATTCAGATGCCTTGGTTGATGTAGAACCCAACTACACATTTATTTGTAGAGTTTGCCTTGGGAACATTACTTTTCAAGGAATAACTTGTAGAATCCACGAGCCAGCATAGCCAGTGGTCCTGAGGGTTTCAGTTGCCTTAAGTCACTTTGCTAAACTGTTGTCAGATTATGAAACCAAGTAACAACTAACAAACCAGCTATGTTGGTTTCCAGTACGCTTCCTGGTCCTTCAAAGCTCTGAGCTCTTTCAGACCAGGTTATTTGAAAGACCATCCACATCTAGATGTGGGTCCTCAGGCTCTAAGATTGGCCATACAATGCTTGCACACACACCCTGTAGTAACATCTGTTAGTCAAAATGGATACAAGGGGCTCAGCCTTTGCAGTGAGCCTGTGCCTCCACCTCTGACTATTTTAAGTGACATTTAAAAGGGGATAATTCAATCTACTTTGAAATGATAGCTTTTTAAATCATTTTAAAACGTTATTTTAATTTATTTGTATACATGTGATTTTTTTAAAAAAAACTATTTAATTAAATGCTTTGAGAAGCCTTCCCTTTGAGAAGTAGTATAACTTATTTTAAGTCAACAAGTAACTTAATGAATGACTATCCCAAACATAGAGGCCAAAGTAGCTGCTTTTTCAAAACCAAGTTGGAGCTGTCATGAAAGCTGCATTACCCCGTCAGATTGACTTCTGTCAAATTATAGGCAAGACGGTGTGCTACCCTTATCATCCCCAGGTGTCTCCATGTACTGCCTAAAAATCAGGCACCAAGCAGTCTGCAGACTTTAGTTATTTCCAGTCAATAAACAAGACAAGGTTTCCAGGTGTGCATCATTTTCTTGGCTTGAGGGGTAACAGAAAACACCCAATAGTTTCAGTTTACTTGTCATCACTATGTGCGTGCCAGTATGTCCCAAAAGGAAACTGGGTTTGCATATATCCTCTATTTACCATGAATTTCAAATAGAAACAAATGCCTTTACATGAAGGGGTCAAAAGGGTTTCAACCTGTATGATGAAACTCACAGAAGTAATATATAGCTGCAATGTGTGGGAGTCGAGACAGAGTAATAAAAAGAACATTGGGTTGCCCATACCTGTCAAAACTTGCCTATCTCACATCTTTGCACATCTGAAATATGTACGGTCCATAAAATGCAATCTCAGCTTTGCAGCTTTTCTGGCTAATTTCTATTTCAGACATGTATTTACAATAGCACATGCGTATGCAAGAAAAAGTACTACAAGGGCTGCGACTTATTCCCACAGGGTGCACACCACACTCACACTCCCTGTAACTCTCACAATGACTACTATACAGACAATGAACAGGTGTGTGTTTTCCCCTCTTTCCTTTCCTTTGTTTCGTTTTCCTTTGTTTTCTGAGTCAGTTTCTCAGTTACACCACTCACTCCCCCTAGAGGAATGTGGAGAAAACAAATCCCAAAACACAAACATCAAAATAATCAAAATGTTTTCTTCTAAGCCTCTTAGTCTCATGTTTCCCTTTTGTAAAATGTGTACAAAGTTTAATGAAAAGAGAAATAAAAAGAGACATTCTCTATGCCCCCAGATTGCAGTCTATCATATTGAATATTTTCAATAGCCCAAAATCAGGACAATCTCTCATGCTTATCAACTCCCAAAATGTAAGGACAGATGCTTCAGGTTCCTCCTGTCAGTTAATCCAGAACAACTACTTCCAGTTGATTTCACATTCACTGGATTTAGAGTGGCAAAGATGAATCTCAACCTAAACCACAGGTTTGCACTGAATAAAGATGGGGTGCAGGAATCAATTGCTTTATCTGACTGCATTTTCATCACCCTGCTGGTATAGCATGGAAGTTATAGCAAGGGATGATCTGCAGCTACACCATAAAGCATATGATTTGTATACGCACATTCAATCCCAGCATAATCAGGTACAGCTTGGGAAAGTTACCAACTGAAATCCGGGACGTCTGCTAATGCATAGTCTAATAAGTGTTGGGAACCCACCAGTACAGTAGGACCCCCTTATCCACTGATTCATTATCCACTGATTCAGTTATCCACGGTTGGCAGAGGAACAAATTAATGCTGTTGTCACAAATAGCATCTGTAACGCAAGCTACTGTCTCAAAACAGCAATCAAAGCAAGCTACTGCCAGGAAACAGCAGTTTGGGAGTGGGTGGGCAGACGTTCTCTCTTATCCATGGTTTTCATTACCCACAGGAAGGCCTGGAACCAATCCCCAGTGGATACCGGGGTCCTATTGTAATCTTACTGAGAGCAAGGAAATCAAGTTGAGGAATCTATCTAGATCAGGTTTTTAGTCAGTGCAACATTACTCAGAGGACAGTTGCACTTACTTTCAATTAAGCACACCCAGAATTCAAGTGTAAAGGAACTTGCATCCACACTCCTAATTTACAAGCAGCCCAGACTTAGAGATACACAGGCAAATTCTACATCAAGAACTAAATGTGGAGTTCTCAGCCAAGGCTTTGCAGTAGAAATCCAGAAGCCCTTCATCTGAATCACTCTTCTGTGATGCACTCACAACCCTTCCACTGGACAAGCCTGCCCCACTGTCAGACTCTCCTCATCAGCTGACCTACAGGTACCTCCCAGGACTGTCATCATCCCTTTACTTTTACTTTATTTGGCATTTATATACCGCCTGTTTGTATAAAAACAACTCAAGGAGGTTTAAACATCTGCCTACATGTTTCCCAAAAGGTAGGGTTCTGTGTCAAAGGCTTCCGCTTCTCTTCGGCATATGCCTGATAAATGCATTCTAAACCAGAAACATGTCATAACAAAGTCTTCATGTCATTCCTTGCTGTTTTTAAACATCCCCCAGGTTTTCAACATCCAACTGCAAATTCCACTTATTTGAACCGTTCGCGTCCTGCCCGCAGTGAACAAACGCGTCCAAAAAACAACCAATAATGGTTATAATGTTAAGCATGGAGAGGAGGAACGAACGAAAACAGCGGCGGTGGCACGAACTGCGATTTATTGCGGCCGCCTGCAAACTTTCTGTCAGATCTACAGGTGCCTCCCTCGACTCCCCCCACCCACCCACACAAACCTTGTGCCCTCTAGCGTGTGTGCAAAGCCGCTCCTTGCACGCACCAGACCCCGGAGTGATCCCTTTCCTCTACCAAGGAGTGCGAATTTATTCAGATCTCTCCCTCCGCCCCCCCCCCCCAGTTCCTCAACATCTTTGACATTTTCAAACTAGCCTTAAAAACAAAGCACAACAAAACTTAGACCAACTCCGGGCAATGCGGGTGACACCGATCGGTCCGATCCTTAAATTAAGGGAGGGGGGGATCCTTAAGATTTTCAGGTCTCTTCCCCCCTCCCACCCCGACTAACGCCTGCTTGGTCCTCTCTCCCTTCCCTCCCGCCCGCCTGCCCAGCAAACGGGCTTTGCTTACCCTCCGTCAAAGTCCCCTGCAGCTCCCAGGTAAAGCCAGGGCAGAATGATTAAGCGCAACGACACGTCCATTTCGGGGAGGGGGCGGCTGGAGAGAGAGAGAAAGAGAGAGAGAGAGAGAGAGAGAGAGAGAGAGAGAGAGGCAGGAGGCGCCTCGGTGCGCGTCTCCCGCAGCAGGTTGGAGGGAAGGATGCGAGGCGGCGCCAGGGGAGCGCACGGAACGGCGGGGCCCCCGCGAGGGGCTGAGGCTAATCCTGGCTCCGGAGGGGAAAGCGAGAAGTCCGCCAACAACAGGAGCGGCCGCAGGGAGTCCCCGCTCGCTCTCCCCCTCGCGGTGTCGCCGGCCCGCCTGCTTGCTTGCTTGGCGCCCTCCCTGCCTGCCTGCCTGCCTGCGCGCGAAGGAGGCGCTGCTGCTGCTGCTGCTGCTGCTCGGGAGCGCGTTACTGGCGCGGAGAGGCGCGCGCCTTGGCGCCCTGCGCCTCTCCCCCCCCCCCGGCCGCGTGGAGCACCGCGTTGTCCTCGGACGCAGCCGCTCCTAGTACCCGCCCCGCCGAAAAGGCATGGGGACCGGCCTTAGGCTTTTATTAGTGGAAGGAAGCGAAGCGAAGCGAGCGTGGTTTGGAGGCTGAGCCGCCGCTCAGAAGGTCTCTTCCGAGAAGATCATGAGCTGCCCCCGGGTTTGTTTCGGTTTCGTTCTTCGCGCCTTGCTCGTGGGAGCGTCGAGGCGCATCCCGACGACACCGGGCACGTTGGCTTCTTGACCTGCCCGACAGGATCCCGGGCCCCCCCCCCCCCAAAAAAAAAGGCTAAGCTGAACCAGGGAGATGTCAGGCGGATGGCGTCCCATGAGTTGAGGTGTACTCAGGTGCCCAGAGGGCAGCTGCTTTGGCAAAAGGATAGCCAGTGGTGGGGCCAGGGACGGATGACGAGTCGAAGCCAGCTCCGTCACGGATACTCTCCTGACGGAAAGACCCTCCCTCCATACCTCACCTTGGGAGGCCTGTTGAGGGCCCTGTAAGGTTCATTCCAACTTGAGGGCCAGCGACAACAGCTAAAATTGGGTATCTCGATTTGCAAATATCGTTAGTAAGCTCCCCCCCCCCAAAAAAAACCAAGTGTTTATTCCATCTAACCTGCTTTTTGTCCTGGTTTTCCATCTTTGCATGTACATAGCAGTTCACCATATCCTAAACAAAGGGCAATCTATTGGAATAAGAAGACTGTACTGTACAGGAGGCATATCTCTTTTGGAAGGGCGGTCTGCGATTGGGGATGGGGGGAAGCATTATTGAGGAAGCTCTCCTCCCCCCTCCCATAAAAGTACACTTTTTGGATCTACAGTAGCCACAGTAACACTCCAAGGATGGCTTGAGGAAGTGGGTAGGATCTTATGGAAGTAGGCATTCCCTAACTGTTTGGGGCGTTAAGCACCAACATCCCATCCTGAACAGAGCTTGAATCATGACTTGGAGACGGTGGTTGACAAAGCACTGGAAAGATGCGTTCAAATAATTAAGTCCCAAGGATGTTGGTAAGTCTTTTGAATCGGAACTCAAGTCCAAATCCCAATAAAAACAAACTTTTTTTTCTTCCAGGAAAAAGAGGGGGTGGGTGGGTTCTAAGGCAGGAGTTGAGTCTGAGTCATTGAAAAAAAAAATCTGACTTGGTTCAGAGTCACGACATCATCAACTTTGAACTGCAGAGCTAGAAGAGGCTGTATGGAACATTGAGTCCAGCCCATGTCAAGGAGGCACTGTAAGGAATGGAACTCCCAACCTGTAGCCCAGTGTTGGCGAACCTATGGCACGGGTGCCAAAGGTGGCACTCAGAGGCCTTTCTGTGGACACCCAGCATCACCCCTTCACAGCCACCTCTATTCAGGTTAAATTGCCATATTGGCACTTTGCGAAAAATTAGTGGGTTCTGAATCACAGTTTGGGCACTCGGTCTCTATATGGTTCACCATCACTGGGCTAGCCTGATGCCTAAACCACTGAGCTATCCAGCAGTTCTAAGGCTGACTTGACAGTCCTACAACTTGAGTCCCCATCCCTGCTTAGTCCCAGGTCTTGCCTTTTGCACTAATAAGGTTTTGGACCATGTTTAGAGGTAGTGTAATGTACAATGCATTGTTATAAATGCATTGTAGTTATATTTGTTTATATTAGGTTGTTTGTATTTTGGTCATTCAAATGTGTGACTTTCTTACATTGCTATCCTATGTTGTAAACTGCCCAGAGTAGCCTTAGGGCTAGATGTGCAGTATAAAAGTTGAATTAAATAAATAAATAAATAAATAAATATAAAACAGGCAGTTTGCCAATGTAGGGGATCTGAGCAGGGTTATTTTTGTCTTCCTAGTGTGGCTAGTTTAACCAAACAAAAGTGATAAAGGAGAGTTTGTATCACGTGGGCCTACAGGGACAAAGCTGGATCTAGCAGCACAAACTACAAAGTTGTTTCTTCCAGGTGCATACAGTCACATTTATAGCAAGGTGAACATCCCTTACTTAGTGGCCTGCACAGATAACTTTGTCATTTAATTCTAGAAATACCTATTGGGTAGATGGGCCAGCCAGGTCCTTCACATGGTGTTGCATCGTAACTTCTTAGGCAGCTTAACCAATGGGGGAAATTAACTTTTGTAAACCACCCAGAGTGACCATTGGTCAGATGGTGTGGTATAAAAATCAAATCAATAAATAAATGGGAGCAGAAAATCCCAAACATATGGAAGGACACAGATTATTCATCTTTAATTGAGTAAATAGATTGCTGAACAGACATATGGCATGTAATTCAGTTAAGGAGCTATTTTCACTCTTACCAGCATGGTAGCTAATACTTCTTTCTTGTAATGTCAATTTAAATCATAGGCTCCTTGCCTGAAAAATACATTTTAGGAAAATAAGGTGGGATCCCTGGTCACAAATCTGCCATTTAACATGTAGTTTGGCCTTAGATAAATCTGGTGGGATTGGCTCATTAGTCTTCATTTTACAGTACTTACTTGTGCCTCAAAAAATTGTCAGAACTGAAGGCGGAAGCTAAAAGCAAAACAAAACATGATTTAAATTGTTTGAAGAAGGGGGGGGGGATACGATGAACGCCTTGAGAGCCACTTAAAAATCCTGAAATATATCCATGGAATGCTTTGCTAACACATCCTACAGACCACGACCCCTGTTGGAACATCACAATCAGAATGTTGGAAAAAAATGCAAGAACTCAGAAAACTCACAATTGAGCAGATGAAATTACAAGCACTGTAGGCTGTTGTAACTTGAACGTGAGTTTTGGTTGTGAAGAAATTGTGGTGAATACATGCAAAGAATGTCAGCCGAAAGGCTCTTCCAGAAGGAGGAGTAATACTGCCCCAATTGGTCACAGTTAGTTGTGGTTCATCCCAAAGGCAAGCAAGGCTTATTGGGATGTGTAATCGCATGGAAGTTTTAAAAGTCATGGCTTGAAAAATGATTCTCTTTGGGAGGTCTTCCCAGTCCCCTTTTGAAACCCCCACCTGGGCTGTCACTTCTGCTCTGGAACCCCCTTCCTTATATAATTAATGGTGCTGAAGAGATCAGTGAAAGACCTGGATCTTGACAGGTCATCTGAAAGAGGACCCAGAGAAGGTTGCTTATAGGGCATTATTTATTATTAGAAATAATTAAATCATAAATAAGGGGAAATATTTGTTTATTATAATTATACCCTACCTTTCCACTAAAAGATGGTGCTCAAAACAGCCTAAACATTTATATATTTTTTTAAAAATCAAGTCAATCACAATTAGCTCCCCCATCATAAAATCATATACAGTGGTACCTTGTATAAAGGAATTAATTCGTTCCAAATGAAATTATGTTAAGCAAATTTTCCTTTATACAAATTCCCATAGGAATGCATTGAAAACAGAGTGATCCCAATTTTATGTTGTACGGATTTTTCCCATAGGCGATTATGTTAAGCAAATTTCCCCTATCTCCAGAATTTTTTATGTTGTACAAATTTTATGTTATACAAGCTGTTTGTTATACAAGGCTCCACTGTACAGTTAAAATGACTGAAATCAAGTAAATATATTAAAATCAATAAAACCCAACAAAGGATGCAAGTTAAAACAATGCTATAAGGTAGGTGATATAAAAATATTTTTCCTGTTAAAATCAACTAGGGGAAAACAGTTTGACATTGGGAAGGAAGTACCTTCTATAGTCTGAGAGCCACAGATTATGCTTGTTAAGTGGGCTTCTAAAATATCTGGCACTTTGCAGAGAGCCTCTCCTGAAGTCCCCACAGATTCATGAGGGGACAGTCAGTCCCACTGAGTTAGTGTGGCGTTCTACACGGCTTAGTTTTAGCACTGATTCTCTTCCACATACACATAAACCACTGTCAGAGATTGTCAATGGCTTTGGAGCTGAGTTATTATTACGAATACATAGGTATAACTCACATTAGCTAAGCAACCAGAGTTAGCCATGGCAGTTGTTAATTACGGTCCAGAGGCTGGGGTCAGATGGCTGAGTGTCAACAAACTGAAGTTGGATCCTGACAAGACAAAAGTGAAGCTGATCATATGGTGGTTGTCAAATCCATTCCCCACATTTCTAATGGTCAGTGTAGAAAAGAAACTCTCCCTTGTGAATCAGGTAAGGAGTTTTTGTGTCTTAGTAGACCCAGTGCAACTGGTACAACACGTGGTTAATAGGTTAGTAATGGATAGAGCAGTCTATTAATGAACAACTGCATGTCACATGTAGCCACAGCATGGTGGCTCAGTGGACTAGAGCACCGGAAACTGTCAGCTACAAAGTCAGCAGCTCAGCGGTTCAAATCCCAGGTGCCACGTAGTGGAGTGAGCTCCCACTGGGTAACCCCAGCTCCTGCCAACCCAGCAGTTCTAAAGCATGTAAATGCAAGTAGATAAATAGGTACCGCCATAAAAAGCGGGAAGGTAAAAAAATGTTTCCTTGCAGCCATGCTGGCCACATGGCCACAGTCTTGTACAACACTATCTCTTCGGCTTGAATATGGAGATGAGCACTGCCCCTAGAGTCGGACACGACTAGCACGCATGTGCGGGGGGAACTTTCGGCTTTACATGTCACGTATGTTGTGCCAGTTATGTTGGCTGAAACTGGTTTTCCAGGCACAATTCTTAGTTATCACCACCTACAACATGGACTTACTTGGCTTGAGACCCACATATTTAATGAACCGCCTTTACCCATATGAGTCCTTGTGTTTACTGAGGTATTCTGGAACTGCCCTCTAGCATTATATACCAGGCGAAAATTATTGTGTTGTTGCCCCTATGGTTCTCTTCTGGAGTTACTGTGAAGTATGACATCCCTGCAAGCATCAGGAAGGAATGTTAAACTTTTTTTTTGATGTTATTAGAATGCTATGTGGTTAAACATCATATGGTAATCTCTTGATGGTAAAATTGTTTGATTTTTGCCAGTTCCTTAGTAATAATACATAGTGTTTGATGACCTCGCTGAACATACTGTACTTCTAAAGCTGCTGGGAACTTACATGGAGAAAAATGGATTCAGCCAAGATTAGGATAAATGCCTTCTAGAGACGAAACCTTCTCTGCAGAAGGCATTCTAGACCAGAAACTTACCTAATTCAGAAGTGGGCAATGGGAACAGTTCCTCTTATCTCTGTATTTGCACACCAAATTAAAACAGATTAAAGGAGGCAAGTAATCCTTCAGTTTGAAAAAAAAAACTAGCATAAGGCAATAGGATTTCTTGCCCCAAAGTAATAGCCGAAAGCCAGCACTAAGTCATAACTAGGGTGGGCCCATTTAATGAGTGGTGATTTAGTGAATCAGTTTCATTGATTTAATAGGTCTGTTCTAGTAGTGACTTACTGCTGGATTTTAGCCAGAGGGTTGTGACCAGGGTCTTATGGGCCATGTGTATACACATCAGGTGGTGCCCACAGCAAATCCCCTACTTAACATTCCAATGTTAAATTGCTCTTGTGCAGGCTGTGACCTCACTGGAAGACATTTTCCCATGTCTAATCTACTAAAGAACATCCGCTAGGCACCCAGACCTGATTTTCTACAGCCAGGTTGCTGGCAGCTGCCGGCTGCTTTCCAGACTTGTCACTTGTGAAATGCCATTAGCTGTGAACCATTCTGCTCTCTATCTGCTCCTCCACCCCCTCCCCGGTAAGGTAAGGTGAGCTGCGTATGTGATGACAAACATTCAGAGTTTCTGACTAGGACTATAAATGATACTAAATTTGAACAATTTATTCCTTGTCTGTGTGACTATTGGCGTTGTGTATTTGCTTCTGGTTGCATTTGAGAGTCATTTGCCTTTATCTAATATTTTCTTTCTTTATATGGAAATAATTTATAATGCTAGATACATTTTCATTGGTCATTCATGTTCAGTACTGGTTAACTATATAGGTCAGAGCGCATGAAGAGATATTGTGTGTTATCACTATTTTCCTAAACTTTGAATATATTGTCATATTTCACTTGCCAGTTCCATAGTAATAAGTCCAAGGAAGCTCTAGATCACATTTCTAATGGAATTTTATCATTGATGGGATCTTTGGGCATAGTCCAATTGTTAGTCCCAACTCAAGTATACAGGTATCTATGGAATGAATGAGACTTAAAGGCAACCTCTCTATATAAATCCCTTTCATTTAAAAGTCTCCAGACACGCAACCAGATTTAGTCCTCTTTTTTTTACTCTACATCCTAAATTAGGAGTTAATCCCTTTCTCTTTAATGCACACATTATACTAGTGTTCCTCATTATTTGGGCTACAAGTTTGGCCATCCTCAGGCAGTTGAACCGATTTGCCAGTACTGTATCCCTCAATAGGAGTCTAGCTGCTGTGATCACCAGCTCTAACACTTGGACATCAGTTTTTGAACCATTTTTATGGTTCATGCAACACACAGTTGAGGAACATAATACTTTCAATATTTCTTAAAACAAACATAGTCCTCTAAAAGGTTGTGATTCCTATGGGAAGTATCTTGAATGTAGCACTACTGCTAAAACTCAACATTCTCTTGCATTTCTAAGTCACTTGTAAATCTGATCTGGAAGATTTTATGGAAGTTGAGTCATGGCAACTGGACTTCTTTTGAGATTGCAGCGTTTCACTACGCATCCAAGTAGCTTTGTCAGTCTGAAGAAAATTGTTGCAAGGCTTCAAATTTATAGTTCACCTTGGTTTCACATCGCCCTGGTCTGAATAGGCTCTTTAGGTGGACATTGGCCTGAATAGGCTCGTTAGGTGGGCCTGGGGTGTGTGAAAGTCCCACCTATGCAACCCTCCCCAACAACCATTAAGTATGGGTCATTAGCAGTGGCCTTCCTTTTGGAGATGTGAAGAGCTTCTGATTTGTCTAGGGATCTTTGAAAGTGGTGCATGATAAGTGGGAGACAGGTTGTGCCTAAACCCCCCCCCCATTAGAGGGAATTTTCAACACATACATGAATGGCTTCCCTGATCCCCCTCTCAAACCACCTATCCTCCCTGTCTGATATATGTACATCCTCATCTTTGAAAGAGTGTCCTTTGTCCTTCAAATGGATGTACAGCACTGATTCTGGTCCTGAGCGGTTGCTCCTCCTGTGCCGGGCCATCCTCCTGTTCTGTGGCTACTTGCTTTCCTTACGTGGCTGTAGTGTCTGAAACACTTGAGTGTTATGCATACTTTTTTATTCCGTTTCTCCTACCAGAGATGTGAAGAGGTGTTGGAGCAATATGTGTTCTTTGCCAAAACATGGCAATTTTTTAGTCTTCCGTAGCTAGATTTTGGTAGATAGAATTTTCTATTTTGTTTCAGACAGCAAATGTTTTGGGGCATTCCTGGGTAAACCCTTTCCTCTGGTGTAAAGTTGTTTTTAACTCAATAAATCATTCCAGCTCTTCCTTGTGCAGCAGCAGTTGGGGTGAATCCTTATTTGGGAGAGTGGAAAAGAAAAACATTAAAGCCAACAGGGAAGTGAAAGAGACTCGGCTCACAACTTGACTGGCTTCCTATATCTGCTTTTCATTTTAAAGAAAAATGCTGAGATACTGTTAGATGCACAGGAGCCATAAGGCCTCCTTTAGCTTTTAACAAAACAAAAATGTTATACCACTCTGATTTATGGGTTTACACATTACACATCAAAGTCTTCTATACATGCACCCATGGTACTAGTGAATGATATATGTTGCTTCACTATTTTTTTGTTTGTACATTCAAATGTTTTGGAATAAAAGTGTAATTCAGTAAAATAAAGAAACACTTACCCTGCATTTTTTGCAGATTAAAGTGGCTTTATGAATGGAAGACAGTCGTAAGACATGTCGTGCCTTTTATCATTCAACACTCTGTACCCACAGAGGCTAGCCAGATGCCGGTAGGTCTTCAAATAGGACTGAAGCACAAGACTATCTTTCTGCTCAGGTTCCCACGCATCCATTATTTTGAGGCAAAATGCTTCTGACACTGGAGATACTATATAGAACCATCATGACTAGAAGCCATTAATAGTCTTATCTTCCACCGGGCCACCATATCCACCTTTAAAGTCATTCAAACCAATGGCCAGACACTACTACTATGAAAATGCCTTTAAAACCAAACGTGTAACTCTAGGCTTAATCCTACATGGTGCACAGGAAGATGTGTGTTGCTGAAACTGAAGCATTTGCAAATATAATTTGTGTACAAACAAACCCTGCCAAAGATGTCCAACACAACCTTGTAATTCAGTGAAGAAAGCTCAGGCATGAGGGAACTGACCGGAGGAAAATCAAATGGGTCCAATCAATATACTGTACTGCATATACTCAAGTATAAGCCAAGTTTTTCAGCCCTTATTTTTGGCTGGGAAAAAAATGCCCTCGGCTTATACTCAAGCCAATAAGTTTTCCCAGTTTTCTGGGTTAAAATTTGGGGAGGGCAGTGAAGGGCAAGTCCTAATTGGGCGAGCGATAGCGGTGCCTCCACTTCCCATATGATTCCAGCGAGAAGGTTTAGGGGCACCCTCTTTGGAGCTTCATAACCTATAGTTATCCAAGTAGGGTTTTAAAATTATGTGAGATATTTAAAGAGTCGTTTTATAAGTTTGACACTCCCAGTGAGTCTCCATGGTTGAGTGGGGATTCAAACCCTCTTCTCCGGAGCCCTAGTCCATCACTCTATCCACTATACTATACCACAGTGTTAATCAAATCAATGTATATATTGGGCCAATGTGATTTACTTAAAACAGTTTACTAAGAAACCTATTGCAAGAATGCTTTGATAACTCAAGTTGTAACAAAGTACTCTGCCTGAAATTTGCAAAAAAAAAGATAACTGAAAGCTGTACGTCTGCCCAGGTAAATCATTTTGGTGAGAGAGATGCCCTTTCCATCCCTGGTGGGCAAAGAAGAGGAAAAGGAGCACCTGGGTGGAAGAAGGGGGCACAGCATCTGAAGGGGGTTGGTTGCACAGGTGTGATGAAAAGAGTGGAGGAACTAATTGTGGTCATATGCTTGGGAAGACTTGCTGCCATTGTTTTTGTGCCTTGATGGAGGCACAGCGGAATGCCCTGTGGGACCTGTGGATTTGTGACTGGGTGAGCTTGCTCCAGGGATGCAGGCAGTGGGGTGATGCAACCATCAATGGAACCTCTGGATCAACAGCTTGGACAACCTGCAGAGAATTGCCCAGTTAGATCCACTCCCACACAGCAGATACTGGAAACGCTGATGGTGGAAACTACCTTTTGCAGTTCATTCAGACACTGGAAGCCTCCCTTTGTGGAGACAGACCTCTGCCCCAGGACTACCAGCCTTCATTGAGGACTCTCAGGGTGCTAGTGAAAGGAACACAGGCAGCTAAGGGGGACTTGAAGGACTTGGTGGATGAGTACAGGAAACCATTGACAGGAGTGTGAAGCAACGCTGAGGGTGGGGCTACTCCAAGTCCTCAGTGAGTTGAGACTCTGGACAGTTGATCAAATTAAAAGCTCTTCACAAGTACTGTATGTCTGTGGAATGACTGCTAGATTGCTTTCCAGTCCCCCTCTTCCCTCAGAAGGGTAGTAAGACACACAGCTACACAAAAAGCATGCAACTAGATTTTGTAAAAAGGTGTCAAAGGGCTTTATTATGTAGGTACATACACTTTTTTAAACTGTCAAACTCTGCAAGCACAAACATGTTTGAAAACAGGCTCCCAACACACAACATTTGTCTTCATGGAAAAGGAAATCATTTTCCTGCAATAAAACTTTTAAGAAGACCTTGCTTTTCTATAGTGGGGGTCAGAGAGAGATTATATGGAATATTCCTAACTCTAAGAACCAGCTGTCATTAAATCACACATTTCAAGCAAGACTGAGGAAGCTTTGCAAAGCATCCCCACTGCCAAGCCCTTTCCTATGCACTTCCTTTTACCAAAGACAATGAATTCAAGATGTGCAGCGTCTGCTTCCCAGTTCAAGTCTGAATCTCCAAATGCTTACTAGTCTTTGATCACAAGGGATGATCGTTAGTTCAAATAATCAGAAAAACATTTGAACTAAATTGGGACAGCCACTATCAAGTTATTTTTTGGGGAACATGACTCGGGTTCCATGGATATCACTTGAGCAGTGTAGTTGCTTCTTTCCACATTCCAAGCCCTGTCGAGATCCACAAGCCCCATGCAGTTTTTACCTAAAATATAAGAACGAACACATGAGCATGTAAAGTATTTCCTAAATTAAAGTCTATGAAAATCAGAATTTTGGTATCAATAATACTTTGCAGTGAAATCCAAATCTCTTTTTACTTGTAGCTGAGTACTGCTCTAATCTAGCCGCTGAAACGTCTTTTTATAGCAGGGGTGGGGAACCTTCGGTCCTCCAAATGCTTTGGATCACAACTTCTACAGTCATAGAATCATAGAGTTGGAAGAGACTTCAAGGGCCATCCAGTCCAACCCCCTACCATGCAGGAACCCCTATCACAGTGCTCCCAACAGATGGCCATCCAGCTTCTGCTTAAAAACCTCCAAAGAAGGAGAATCCACCACCTTCAGTGGCAACATATTCCACTGCCGGACAGGTCTAACTGTCATGAAGTTCTTCCTAATGTTTAAATTGAATCTCTTTGTTTGAAACCATTGTCCTGAATCGATTAACAGAATCGCCTATGGGGCAAATCCATACAACAGAAAAATGGTCACAATTAGGGATTAATCTGTTTTCAATGCATTCCTATGGGAAATTTGTACAAAGGAAAATTTGCTTAATAGAATTTCATTTGGAATTAATTAATTCCTTTATACAAGGTACCACTGTAGCTGTATATTCTGAGGCCCCATTCTAGGACAGAAGAGACCTAGAAATAAATTTTAATATGAATATAAATAAATGTTAATATAAATTGATATGATGGGTGTACATTCAATGTAGCTTATTGTATAAGGCATAAAACATATGGTCTCAACCTGCGTTGGTAATAAATACTGAAAATCTTGTCACACATTTCCTGCTTTTGCATTTTTTAAATGTGGTGGTATTTCACATAAAATCTTGTATCCCTAAAAATCTTATAGTAAGTCACAAATAATGTAGGACCATTGAATCAGTGGGGATTTGGTGAGTCAATCTGACCTGACCTTTACCCTAGTCATCTGAAAACAAAAGTTAATCCACGCCAACCATACACCTATTAGCAAGTTTAAAAGGTGAAGGAAGATGACTGAAATGGAAAAGATTATTTTAATGGAGTGGATAAGCCTGAAGTATATCTTTAGATGAAACAAGAACAAAAATGCTTAGAGTGGGATGAGAGGGTTTTTTTTAAATATAGAGTTTACCAATTTTTACTCTGGAAGGAAAAAGGCACTATAAAGTGTTGCTTATCACACACTTTACCTGAAATGCTGAGTTGACATTTAGATGTCCATTTATATCAATCCACCCAACCCTTCCTTAAATGATTACATTTCCTTTATGTATCACCCAAACACTTGGAAAAATGGCTTGTTCCATTGGGTGGAGTGAAACCTCTTGAACTTGCAGCTGTGGCCCTGACAGTGCATCTTCCTTTTCAGATACAAGGGTGCCTTTAATGTTCTGCCAATTTTTGTTTGGAAGGGGAAAAAAGGTAAGATTATCTCAAACTCTCAGTACTTCCTATTGTGTTCTTAAAGGTCTGTCAATGTTACAAATGCAAATGCTAAGATGCACTTGCACTCCTAATGCATGCATACGTTTTGTATAGAATTTATCCAAACATTTAATTTTTATTTTGAAGATTTGTATACTGCTTTACATTCAACAAGTATCTCAGACAAGCATACAAAACAGCCTTAGATAAATAAAAGCAATAGCCTGTTTTTAAAATAAGGAAATCAAAATCCTTGGTAAATTAGGCCAACTGCAAAAAAGGTTTCCATCTGGTGCTAAAATGAAAATAGGCATACCTAGAGCAATCTGGAACACTGAGAGCTTCATATGAAGGCAGCCTCTGTCAGAACTCCCAGATACCCTTGCAAGGCTAAGGGAATCTTGTGATTCCCAGAACTTACAGGGGGATTTGTCTCCCCACCTATTAGAGCAGTGGTGGTGAACATTTGGCACTCCAGATGTTTTGGACCATAACTCCCACAGTCGTTTATCACTGGCAAGCTAGACTTGGAATTCTGGGAGTTGTGGTCCAAAACATCTGGAATGCTGGAAGGTTCGCCACCACTTTACTAGAGAAATGGACAGGAAATGAAGAGAGGTGGAGGGGCTATTCCACCTGTTGCCTTTTGGGGTTTGCATTCCCACAATCCATTTTGAGGAATTTCTGCTTATCTACAGGGGAGGAAGTCCACTAGATACAAAGTACAATTCCAGTAGCCCACTAATCCAGGAGTAGGATGCCAACATAAGAACAGCCTTGCTGGAACAGGCCACAGCCCATCCAGTCCAGCATTCTGTCTCACACAGTGGCTCACCATTTGCTTCAAGGTATTCCCAAGCAGATGCCTTCACCTGCTTATGATTCCCCCCCAAATGGCATTGAGAGATATCCTGCCTATCTCTCCAACCCTGAGGTTGTCCTTAGGCATCCATAATGATAGCCATTGATACCCTTGTTCTCCATGAACTTGTCTAATCTTTTCTTAAAACTGTCAAGGCTGACAGCTGTCACCACTTTGTCTGGCAGGGAATTCCATAGACCAGTGATCCTTTGGGTGAAAAAGTACTTTCTCTTATTTTTCTAAGTTTCATGGAGTGCCCCCGAGTTCTAGTGTTGTGTGATAGGAAAAACAAGTTTTCCTTATCTACTTTGTCCACACCGTGTATGATTTTATAAACTTCAATCAGGTCACCTCTTAGACACTGTCGTTCAAGAGTGAAGAGGCCTCCTCTGAATAAGGTGGTACTTCTCTCAAATGATTACATTTGTCACTTGAGATTACCAGGTTTATTACTGGATGTCCAGATGAGATTCATCTCTTGTACCAAACTCAAAATCTGGCTTTTCTTTGGAAAGTGGAGGTCTCATCTTGACTGGAAGTTTTTAAATGGCCACTTCTCAGGGTTGCTTTAGTAGATTTACTGCTTTGGCAGGGAATACTTCTGCCTCCACAATTCTATGAATTGTTGTGAATGTAGGAGTGGCTTGTCTTAGCTACTTAGTTTGTGAGTGATGGAGTATTTGTATCAGGGATTTTCCAGCTTACATACCAGACTTCTAGCCACTGTACTACACTGCACCTCTTAATGGTACAGTATTAGAAAAGACATTTGTATGTTGCTTAAATTCCATCATCACTTTCATTGGGATGTAAATAACAGGTGAATGACAAAGATATTACAGCATAATGTGCTCAAATTCCAGGCTTGAACTGAACATAAACAGAGAAAACTGTTTCACTAACAATGTCACACAATGTCTTCTAAGAAGCCGACACTTTAATTCCTTTATGATAAACATACCAGAATTACCCATATATAGTAAACTACGCACATCACCAATGATAGTGCCTATAATCAACACAACAGCTGCTCTACAGACCAGCATACCTATTTGCCTGCGTTCTGGGGGAAGCCCAACAGCTGTCTGATCAGCAAATCTGCAAAGAACCATGTGCTCCTAAAAGGAAAAACAAATCACAAATATTCACATGCATCTTCCATTATATTCTTCCGAAAACCTATTTTTGTAGTAGTAGTACCAAGAAAACTGTATCTGCAGCATCAAAAGTTGACTGTAGTGTCCTATTTTGTATAGGACAGCATGACAATTTAATCAGACCATTATGCTTTTTTTGAAACCAGTGAGAGCTGCTAGAACATGCTAGGCAACATCCAAGTCAGATTAACAGAACCTTTTATTACTCCGTACTAAGGAACCAGTAACACGGTTAACCTTTCTGTACTGTTCCTTGCTCTGTTTACGGTATTTAAACTCTTCCTTCCCATTGGACACGTGAAATGTATATTGTAGATTTTGTAAAATGCCTGATTAGGGCAACTGATACAACAATCTTCCCAAGCATCATTTCTTTTATTGTAAATCCTGCCTAGTTCCATGGCTTGTCCAGGAATTCTTTGCTCAGAAATAGGTGAGACAACCAGAGCACAAACAGAGTTACCTGGGATTAATCTGTTCATGTACTACTTAAGACTCATGACTGGTCCCGTGAGGTTCCGTTTCTAAGTGGCCTTCCAGCTGGAGATTTCCAAGTAGTTCATTAGAGTTCATTAGATTGTAGTCCTCTTGGAAAATATGAAGAACTTTTTGAAGCCATACTGGCAAGATGGTACGAACATAAAATGCTTTGCATCTACCTTAATGCTGGTCCCTCAGTTTCTTCCAACAGGATTTCTTTGTGTCTTGGCTGCTTTCAGTATTTTTGGAATGGGTTTCAACAGATACTGCTTGGTAATTCGTTCTACTTTTTGTATATTCAGCCCTTGGTCTTCGTGGTTAATAAAATCAAAGAGAGATGTTGGCTAACTACATGCAGTAGGTTGTTAGTACTTCCACCAAGGAGGAGGTTGTTCCAGCTCTCCTAGAAAAAGTGGCCACTCCTGAAGAAACCCCCATTGCTCCCAAATGATGAGGCAGATTATAAATGAAAGGCTAATGTCCTGTTTTTAGCCAATCAAGTGCTCAGTGGTGATACAGGTGCAGGCCAAGTTTGGGAAGGAAATTGCATAAGTAGCCCTGATAAAACCCAATTCTACTAGTTTTTCTAGCATTCTGATACCATTGATAATTGTATTCTCCTGGACAGTGTTTAGCAGCGTTGGGTCATGAAGGTTCTATCTCTGCGTGGCTGACAGAACGTGGTACTTAAGAGATTTCTGCTTGATTTGATGGAATTGAAATAATGGATTTTCACTAGATTCGATCTTATCTGCCAGTGCTATTCATTATGTAAGATGTGGAACATACAGCCCACAGTTCTCATAGAATCATAAAATCGTAGAGTTGGAAGAGACCTCAAGGGCCATCCAGTCTAACCCCCTGCCATGCAGGAACCCCCATCACAGTATTTCTGACTGGTGGCTCATTTAGCTTGCTAGCCTCCTTGATGACTTTTGACATGGCTCCTTATGTTGGAGGGTAACGTTGATGGTAATGACCTTGTTAGTTATGTTTTAAGAGCATCAGTCACGTTTTACAATCTGAATTGCCAAAAGCATATATGTATGTTCATTCTTCTAGTGGAGTTAGATAAGGGTGCAGAGAAATGACATGTGGGAAACATCCCAACACCACAGATCACTAGTATTGCACTGGCCTGTATGCTTGTATCTGTAGGCAGGAACACTTTACCCATCCTCACTGGTAAAACATTAGGTTACACTGATCACATGCTATGATTGACTTTAAATAAATAGTATTTAATATGCTTCAGGCAGACAAAATCTTAATGACAGCTAGATTTTGCACATGCAGAGAGAGGTGCAGAACAAAGCTTAATGTGGCGACAATGCTTTTGCTGACAGCTGAACTGGATAAGACAGCTGCAATTTTAAGTGCCAAGTCACGGACATCAGAACTATTTCAGAACTGTGTATCTTGACAGAGCGGCCTGTAACTTTAGATGAGGATAAGTATGTGAGAACACCAAACAGCCTCACATGGAATTTATGCTAAATCATTTCTAAAGAACAAGTCTTGCCAAAGGAATAAAAATGTAGCAAAGTATATAATGCTATGTTATAAAAACTAAGACTTGATTAGGTTTTTGCTTTCTAACAATGAAGTTGGAGACCATAGTGCTGTTTTTTGGTGTATAGCAAGTGGCCAATGAAACTCTTGGGAGGTAGAATTTAAAGCCAATTAAATAAACATAAAAATAGAGCAGGAGTATCATCCTAAGGCAGTTTCCTCCACACCAGGTGCCCTCTAAATGTCTTAGATAACAACTTCAGTTATACCTAATCACTGGCCATTGCAGCTGGTCTGATGGAATGTGCAGTCCAAAACATAAAAAGGACAGATGTTGTCTAGCCCTGAAACAGTAGTGCAAATAATGCAAAATTGTCTTGAATTAATTAAATAATGCAATTTTGTCTTGGAATGCTTGTTTTTTCATGGTAGCTATAGGAAGAATTCTTATGCCATGCAGGTGTAATTCCAGTTTCATCTCTGAGATATAAGTCCTGGGAAGCTGCAAATATCAACGTATACACAGTATTCTGTAAATTTGCTGTTGAGAGAAGGGGAGGGAAGCAGCAGGCTTTACTGGGGAACACTAGATGCAACAAACATAGCCCTTTGTGGACCATGGAAGAACACAGATGTCTGGGCTCATCTTGTAACATTTGCAATGAAGTGGAAAACTCAGCAACTACAAATTACACAAAGCCAAAAAGCAGGTGCCAATGTTGTTGAAGTAAAACAAAAAAAAAAAAATCCAACATATTCTGGAAAGATTCTACATGGGAAAATGTCAGATGTGGCCAAGGTTCAGCATTTCAGCATTCCCTTTGATGTTCCAGTCCAAATGATCTCCCTTCCACAATAGTAGCACTTCTGGTTCTGAATGGCACAACAGTATGCAAAGCTTAGCTCTTACAGATAAAGGAAATACAAACTTTAGATAAGCTACAGAGACAGTGACACTGTGTCTAGCCAGCACATTCCAGATTTGGCAACAAGTCAGTAATTGAAAATATATCAATACAATATGTAAAGATGGGCAGTACAGTCTATAGAACTTTTGGCATACCTTGTAAGATAAGACTTCCTTGAACTGTGAACTAAACAAAAACAAAAGAAGCAATAATTAAAATACTGTAGATGGAATCTTCAACATGCTGAATGAATTCTAAGCAATCATGATTTTTGTTAGTGGTCTATAAAAGTATCTCCTGCTTCTGATTTAACTTATGCACATCATTTCATTGTGGCTTCATTAGACCACACGTTAGCAATGCAAATTCTGAACCTCCAGCCTCCCTTACCAAACTAATCAAACTTAAATGCATGAGAAACACTGGGAGGAAATGTGTGTAAGAGCTTTTGCAGTAGAAGCATTCAGAGGTACCTGATGTAGGCACTACTCAACGATTCCCAAGCTTCTGCGCAACCTCCCACTTGTGGAAGGCAGGGTCCAACGCTGGCAACCAGACACTTATTTAACCTGACTCATCTATAAAATAAGTGGAACCTTTGCACCTAATACTGGTTATTTGCATTTTTATTATCATTTTGCTATTGTGTACATGTTATGTTATTTTTATCAGTTAATCACCTTCAAGAAAATGTAGGCTACAAATACTTTAAACAATAAACTGGAATCAAATAGATACACTGAAACAGTCTGATACAGAAGTAACAGTCACATGCTAAATACTTTGATGGATGGACATTATTCTTATCTATTTAAGGGCTCAGTAAAATAATTTTCTTCCGAAACGATCACTAAAAATCTTGAGGTAGATACACAGAATTTTTGTTCTATTGATAACTTCATCTGAATTGCATAAATTTATATTATGCTTTAAAAACATAGCTTGTCCAAATTCATGCTCCCTGCCTTATGAAAATAGTACTGTTCCTTTGATGATGTTCCTCAGTATCTTCAACTTTAACTGCAACTAATTCCAATGATCGTATATACTCGAATATACACCAACCCGAATATAAGCCGAGGACAGATTTTTTTTTACCACAAAAAACTGGTAGAACTTATTGACTCAAGTATAAGCCAAAGGGTTATATTCTGGTCGGCTTGTATTCCTCACCTGACACCGGGCTGACACGGTCGGTGACCCACTGGGTGGGCCGGGGTCGTGGGCTGTACTCACCTCACCACTGAGGCGGCCCCGGCACGACCTGAACCTCCCAGCCGAGCGCTCGGGAGGCAGCGGAAGGGGCCTCCAAGGCCGCAGAGAGGCCTCCCGCACCCACCGCCGCTGCAGCCACTGACAAACCCCCATGGAGGGGGCTTCCAAGGCAGCAGAACAGGCAGGACTAGCCCTCCGCTGCATTCCCCAAGCCAGCTATAATATTCACCCAAATATAAGCCGAGGGCGCTTTTTTCAGCCAAAAATAAGGGCTGAAAAAGCAAGCAAAAGTGTTCTGCTTATATACCACCCCACACCACTTCTAGTAGTTTCTGGGCTGTTTACAGTTTAATTACAGTATGCAGGCTACACATCCCCCCCCCCCGGCAACCTGGGTACTCATTTTACCGACCTCAGAAGGATGGAAGGCTGAGTGAACCTTAAGCCTTCTACCCCAGGTTGTGAACAGTCTTACCTGCAATACAGGCATTTAACCACTGTGCCACAAGGCTTATATGTGGTGCCTACTTCCTTGGCCATGCAAATTGATAACTATAGACCTATTATTTGAATTGCAGAGTTGTTCTTCTTGCACTTGTAAGACCAACATGGCTACTGCTAATGCAAGCCTATGCTCTTTTAGAGGATGCAAATACATTCCACCCTCAATAGGGCTGTGACAAATGTTTTGTGTTACATGCCATATATTTAAATTTGTGTCTTTAACAGCAACTAACCTTTGTGGAAATGCAAACTTAGCTGTGTTTTGAATGAAGCCATAACAGCAAGGAGAGATAACAAATGCAGCACGAACTTTGATACAGCGTTCAATCACCATGTCTGTTGCTACCCCACAAGCATGCAATGCTACCTACAGAAGAAAAGCAAAGGAATTTAATAACTGTGGATGCAAGTAGGATTCTGTCCCTAGGCTACATTTTACCAGGCTGAATCATAGCATTTGCAATATTTCCACTACACCTTCTAAAATAACAAGATCAAGCAAATACATTTGGCAGGAGATGCATGAACCACCATTCCCCATTTGACATAGTTTGGCCACACAGCTTCTTTCATGGGCACCCTGGCTTCTCAGCTTTGCCTCCTCTGGCAGGTGGCCACTCAGATGAGCCCACAGAAGACACTGTGTGGCCAAACAGCTGAACTGTACCTAACCACGTATCTAAAAGCAAGATACAGTACTACCCTAATGAAGCAGAACAATAGCATTTTAAATTTGAAGTCTGGCATGGCACATAAAAGTGTTGCCACAATATTCCCCCCCTTTCCCCCTTGTTTTGTGACAGTTCTAATCTTCATATGTGACAAGATCACATTTATTTTTCTAGGTGCGAACCCAAACTGTAGCTCTCAGATATCAATCAAGCAATGTATTAACATGATCCAGCAGAGTCTGAATGCATTAAAATCTCAATGCAGTTCACTCTTATAACTCTGAAGTTGTAACCCTAATACTCTGAAAATGAAGTTAGATGAAATTTGACAGTATTTTGGCACAGGTCTATTGGCACAGGATTGTTTGCTACCAGGTTAATTCTCCTTCATGTAAAATCACAGCCTCAAATGCAGATATTTCTATACACACAATAAGTACATAGTGCTTAAAGAATGTTGTGGGTTTGGTTGATTACTATGTCAAATAAAATTCTTGTAGACTGTTTAGACTGTACTGCATTTTCATGACAAGTAATAACTACAGAACATATTAATTAGTGGAACCATTGCATAAATATTTCATCTCCAACAACAGTCATTTCTAATTCACCTATGAAGAGGCTTGATTGATATGCTACAGGCAACATTTCCATATCATCTGCAAGTATTTCAAAATATCATAATTTACAAACAATCTTTAATTCTCTAGTTCCTGGTGGTCTCCCATCCTCTGAATTATTTTACCCTTTATTCCATGCTTTAGGGTGTTATTTATTTATTTACAAAAAAAAAAAAAAATTAACCGCCCCACTACCAAGTGGTCTCTGGCCAGCATTACCATGTCTACCTAACTGTACTGCTATAATTGAATTTTCTCCTAGCCTGCAGTCCTAAACACATTTATTTGTAAGTAAGCTCTATTGACTTAATTAGTTCTTACTTTCAACTAGACATACACAGGAGTGTGCTGTTATTTCACTGCACATATAAAGCAATCCATCCTGCCCCTCACATTTCAACCACAACTTTATACAATTCTTTTTCCATTCCTTAATCATAGTGAATTAATATCACTGAGTATCATCTATCCTAAACAGTTGGCTCCACTGTTTAGGATAGATAATACTCAGTAGGGTTTCATTTTACTCAGCATGCAAAATTAAGATACAAAAACTGATTTTAAAAGAACATCCATGGCCGATAGTAGTCTTTGAAGAGCCTGTAAATACAGTACTGTTAAGGCTAGTGGAGGAAGAATAAGGCACTTATATTTCAAAAAGGAAGGAGCACTGGAAAAGAGAATGTAATCTCTCACACACAGAGAGACTATTCTCAGGTACTTAATTATGCCTAAAGAGTGAGCTACCTTTTCCTTTGTGTTAGTTCTTAGGTCACTGTTTGTTCAATGTTTAAAAGGATGTTTATCAAAAGTTACAACAGTGCTAAGAAATCATACCAATAATGTCCTCCTCATCCTCTTGAATAATGTTGTAATTATTAGAGACTAACATGTAACGGGGCTAATTAGGTTGCATAAATACACTCCTCCAATATTCATTTGCAAGAAGTCCCTGCCTCCTTCTCATATAAGCATTTCAGTCATTTTGTAAGACTATATTGTTTTTGCCTTTTTATGGCAACACCAACAACTAACTTCATTATCTTGTACACTAAAACTGGGGAATCAACCAGTTAGCTCTAAAACATTAACTTCTAATATCCCATTAATAGATGTTTGTACAGTACAAAAACTTACATATTTTATGTAAAAGTTTTCACATATGAAATACTGCTTCAAGCCAGTGGATTGATCCAAACATACCACTGATGGCAATCCTTTTGGAGACCGAGTGCCCAAACTGTGATTCAAAGCCCGCTTATTTTTCGCAAAGTTCCAATATGGCAATTTAACCTGAATGCAGTGGTACCCGGTTACAAATGATTTGGGTGCTGCCATTCAGAAAAGCAAGGATCTAAGTGCGGGCTTTTGAATTTCCCATGCCCCTCCCCTACTCTTCAGTCCTCGCTTTCCCAAAGGGTAGCACCCTTTTGGAAAATTTAAAAACCTGCTCTTTGCTCCTAACTTTCCTGAAGGGTAGCATGGGGTGCTACACTTTGGGAAAATGAGGATCAAAGAGCAGGCTTTTATTTATTTATTTATTTAAAGGAGCCTCGTGGTGCAGTGGTTAAATGCCTGTACTGCAGGTAAAACTGTGCTCACGACCTGGGTTCAATCCCCGGTAGCAGGCTCAAGGTTCACTCAGCCTTCCATCCTTCCGAGGTCGGTAAAATGAGTACCCAGCTTGCTGGGGGGGCAATGTGTAGCCTGCACACTGTAATTAAATTGTAAACCGCCCAGAGACCACTTGTAGTGGTATGGGGCGGTATATAAGCAGAACACTTTATTTATTTATTTATTTATTTATTTATTTAAGGACTTATATCCCGCTCCATCTTCCCTAAACGGGAACTCTGGGCGGCGAACAATAACAAAAAGATAAAAAGCAAGATCTCCACACAAATACAGTGGAGTGCAAGATGGCGGTAAAAAATAGGGGGCAGGGAAAAACAAAAACAAAACAACAACAAAAAAACAAAAAAACAAAAAAAACCACTAACTAATAAGGTCACCAAAGGCTTCATTGAAGAGGTAGGTCTTCAAGGCCCTCTTAAAAGCAGGCAGGGACTCCAGCAGGAGCAGCTCAGAAGGAAGATGGTTCCAGAGAGAGGGCCCCACCACAGAGAAGGCGCGGTTCCGCGTGAGCGTTTTCCGCGCTTCTCTGGGTGTGGCCACTCTCAATGAGCGCACCTGCGACGATCTCGTGGGTCTGGAACCGGATGCCCTTTTGAATTTCCCATGACCACAACACCCTCGCTATGGCCAAAGGAAATTCAAAAACCTGCCCTTCAATCCTCACTTTCCCAAAAGGTGCTACCCTTTGGGAAAGCAAGGATCGAAGAGCAGGCTTTTGAATTTCCTGTGGCCACAGCACCCTCAGCGGTCTTTAAATGGCTCTGTGCAAAGAGTGGAGCGAAGGGGAGGCAGCAATTTTTGGGGTCCTTTGTAGCCCCACTTCACTCTCCAGCCACACCACTTTTGGGATGCCCAGAGAGGCATGGCTGGAGAGTAAAGAGGGTTTACGAACAAGCCCACAAGCTGCTCTCTGCCCTTTGCCCAGCTCTCTGCACAGAGCACAGTGGGGAAAGTGCCACGGCTGTGAGGGGGTGATGTTGCATGTCCATGGAAAGGGCTCCGCATGCCACCTTTGGCACCTGTGCCACAGATTCACCAACACTGATCTAGGTCCTGTTTTCTACAAATCTAATCAGAAGTGTGGGGGGTGCTAATAACACACCCCTTCCTTATTTGGCATCATCCTCTTCTTCTTAGCTGAGACATAGTGAGCTCACCTCTGTCCTTCCATAGTAGCAAAGCAAAAGCAAAGTGTTCTGCTTATATACTGCCCCATAGGACTTCAAGCACTCTGCATTTAATTAGGCAGGCTACATATTGACCGCCCCCCCCCCCGGCAAGCTGGGTACTCATTTTACCGACCTCAGAAGGATAGAAGGCTGAGTCAACCATGAGCTGGCTACCTGGGATTGAACTCCAGGTTGTGAGCCTAGTTTTAGCTGCATTACAGGCATTTAACCATTGCGCCTCGAGGCTCCTATAGTCCCCTCATAATGTTACCCCGAGAATCAAGGAATTCTGCTGACTGGCATCACATGAGGTGTGGGTAGGAGAGGGATCTACTAAGAGTGGCCAGATGCACCATGCCTCTTCCAGATTCTGGAGGACCCTGCTTTTGCTACCAATATTTCCTACCAATATTCAGTAGGGTTTGCATGGCATTTTCAAGAGGCTAAAAGGGCTGCTATGGGAAGGATTACTTCCACCAGTTCAACTGCAGGTATTAAAATCTAGATCAAACCCACTGCAGTATTTCATTTATTTATTTTTGAAACAAAGTTTTTTAAAGCAAAGACTGAAGTGATAAATTACTTACCCCAATATTAAAGCTTCCTGTAAAATAGTCCATATTTGCTTGAATGAACCAAATATTGTTTAAACCTAGTTCATCACTTCTCTCTTTAGCACGAACTAGAGACAGCTCTTTATTTTCCACCAACACTATCTATATTGGAGAAATGTGATTAGTTGGGGTCAATGTTTATATAATAGACAATAGTGTAGAAAAATTAACTGATTTTAACAAATAGTTAGAATACTGTATAACTCTAACAATTATCACATTTAAATTCTGCCTGATCTATCTTTTAACCACAAATTATTCTATTGGCCGCTATAGCTCCCACAACTTACTGCATCCCTGTGAGAACAGATATGTTCGTTAGTTTCAACCCTCACTGCTTTCCAAATGAAACAGGTTGATAATAAAGAATGAGTTTATTGTTAAGCACTGCTGCTATTTAGAGACTTCAGTGCCCCCTATTTAAAACAAAACAAAAAATAGCAATATACGAAACAAACAAAAAGCAAGAGCAAAATATCACACACCTTGCTATGTTTCACAGAAAACCAATTTGATGTGGATGTAGCAATATATCTATGACTACTGCTGGTCAAGTATTTTCAATGCCAAAGCAATGGAATAAACCAACTTCTTAAGACCATCTGGAGAACCCAATATCCTGTGCAACTGCCTACTATGTGGAATATTCATGCCATATATGCCAACCATACTGTCTGTGTCCAATTAACTCTTAATGAGTCATCAATGATTTTTGTTAATTATCACACATAGGATATCTCACATCGTTTCCACAAAGATATTTCTCATAATTGGGGCTAACTAACACAATTTTGCAGAACAGTTCATGCTGCAGTTCCCAGAGGAATTTGCATATAAACCTCCTCAGTTCATTTTAAAGCATTTGGAAGACACCCAACCTTTTCAGGTTCACTTGTAGGCCCAGGCATGGTTGACTCAAATTTCCTAGAATTTTTTTCTTTGAGACTTAATAGAGTTACATGCTGCTCTGTAGACACACAGAAAACCCCTTGTTTATCAGCCAGTCCCTACATCAGGGCATTGTCACACAGTTTCTTCATTAAGGAACAAGAAAACCGAATCTACTGACCTAGACTTCTCACTATGAGATTTCCAATTGTTTCTCTTCTTTTGAATAAGCAGTGATAAGATTGCTTTTTCTTTTAAAAATATGCATTTCCATGCCACAAAAAGGAGGGATTGCAGTTTTTAGATTGTAAGATTATAATTAGAAGGGAAACTAATAGAAGCAGTAATAATTCAAGATAAATTCACATAGTATTTAAGAAGCATTTAAGTAAAATACCAAGTGTTAAACCAAGATGCAGGATTTAAAAAAATAGTATTAAAACCTGCCTGAATCTTCTGGCCTCCATCCAGAGCTAAATCCAAGTGTTTGTCTCAAGAAAAATAGATTCTAATGGGGCTTAAATTCATGTTGACTTACCAGTGGTCCAAATTCAGTGAGTTTACTCTAGCTGGAACTAAAAATTGGATTTGCCCAAAATCTACAAAATGCTTTGCATAAATATATTTCAATTTCTTAACCAACATGTTCATTAGATTTTAAATTCAACTTTAATTTAAGATCCCAACTTGTTCTGAAGCTGGCAGCTAGTTTCCTGGTTCAGATGAAATGGGAAATGAAGAATAAAATGAGAGACTTTTTTGTTTCTTTTTAAATTTATGTCCTGCCTTAAAGCAGCATGCAAGATGACTAACAATTAAAAAAATTAAAACAAATATTATTCAGCCATAAGATAACAGTATAAAATTACAATTTAAAAACTCAGTAATACAAATAAAACCACCCACCCAACCACTTATAACCCATCTTCCACAAACTACAGCTCAACTTAGAAGCCAAAAAGGTATCTGAACAAAAGAGGTATTTGCTAGCTACCAGAGGGAAACAAGAAGAGGGACTTTCTAGTGTGACTATATGGAAATGGGGAAAAAACACACACACATCATGTGTTTTCATGATTTTTCTTGAAAGGAAACAAATAAAAAATGCTCAACCAAAACTGTGACTTCGTGCTAGACAGCTTCCTTTTCATGCAAAACATCTTTGAGTTTCAATGTGAGCATTTGGAACGGTGACATGTAATGTGATTCTATCTTTGTGATTTTTTTTTCAAGTTTCAATTAGCCGTAATACTTTACCGTTGAAGTTACGAACTAAGATTTTACCTTAATTAGAACATTATGGCAAATAAAGTACTGTACTTTATCTTATTCAGAAAACTATGTATAGGTGGTTGTTAAATATTCTAGAGCAGTGGTTCTCAACCTTGGGAACCCAGGTGTTCTTGAACAGCAATTCCCAGAAACTTTCACTAGCTAGGGTTTCAAGGAGCTGCAGTCCAAGAACATCTGGGTTATCCAAGGTTGAGAACCACTGCTCTAGAGTACTTTAACTGAATTATTGTAATGTATATGTAATTTCATATTTGAAGTTCTTAATTAACAAAGTCTGTATTTATGTATTATTGACATCTTACCTGGTTCATTGGCAGGATATAAGCAAGAACAATTCCAACGTGGCCCTGCTTAAACCAGAAAAAAAGGTAGCTATTAATCTTTATCCCATGCGGCTGATCCATTCTTTCTCAATCTCTCTCTCTCTCTCTCTCTCTCTCTCTCTCTCTCACACACACACACACACACACACACACACACACACACACACACACACACACACACACACACACACACACACACACACACACACACAAAGAGAGAGAGAGAGAGAGAGAAACAAATGGACACAGACTTTCAAAGGAACTCAAAATCTGATACAGTACTTCTGCCTCTATTTTGCATGTTCACCATGTACTGCTCCACTTGTAAACATGAAAACCAAGTAAAATTACCTTTCTAAAATTAAAAAAAGATACAAAAAATCAACAACAACTTTACCCCACCACTGCAAAAGTCCACAATCACATCTCCAGGCTTAGCCAACTCTGTTACTAAAGCCACTAGATTGTTGAGTTGTTGCTGCTTCCTCAAAGCACGATCACTGGACATTTTTCCTAAGGATAACAATATAAATAAAATTTTGCTGTGACTTATTAAAATACAGGCTCCCCGATATTTCCCATTACAACTCAGTTATTTTGATATATTTCATTTACAGTGGACCCTCGTACAGTATAACAGTCTGTATAACATAAAATCTGTACAACATAAAAAATACCAGAGATAGGGGAAATTTGCTTAACAGAATTGTCTATGGGGCGAATCTGTACAACATAAAAATCGTCACAATTAGGGATTACTCTGTTTTCAATGCATTCCTATGGGAAATTTGTATAAAGGAAAATTTGCTTAACATAATTTCATTTGGAACGAATTAATTCCTTTATACAAGGTACCACTGCATATGCTTCCATGAACAAAATTATTTATTTTAAACTGCATCCATTTTATTAAAACACTTGAAGCAATATGCACATTAACACAAGTCCTAAAATAGCAGAACAAAGAAAAATGCAATTAAAAAGCTTGAATGGCAACAGCAGGAGCAGTAAACTGATCCCAATAAATTTCACAGGGTACAGCAGGCTTTTCCTCCCTCCACAATTAACTTTATTAACAGCTAAACTTATACCATTTTTGGTAGTGTTTAGCAAATTACTATAACTTGTTGCGAAATGCAGGCCTCATTTAAAGTTTAGGCATTTGTTGAAATGTGGCATTTTCATCCCTACAGAGTGATTTTGACAATGACCATAAACAAAAGTTGTACTTTATTAACACAAGAATAAAAACCAGATATGCATTTTAAAGGAATAATTCATGCATTAAGATAAACATTTTTCTTTCTCTGTAATTAGTTCTAGAGTTCACATATTTAATTAAACCTGACATATAGAAGTAACAGTTAATGATTCTGAGTCAGTGGTCTCACTATGATGTAAAACATATCAGAAATTGTTCTTCAGAAATAAATACTTGACCATTACTATAAAACAAAAAGTAAATCATGTTTTCTAATTTGAGTGCAATTGCAAAATGTATAGAACTATACTGTCACAAAATAGAACATTGCATTGTTTTGGTGCAACTAGCACCTGTATTTTTAAAATGGCAGGCCACCATTTGCAGTAAGGCAGCATGCTTTACCTATGAGTGTGAATGTACTTTGTAGGTTCCATCCACGAGCTATAACACAGACAGTTATTAAACAATTTGCTGTCTCCATTGTAGCTCTAGTCATTGCATGACAAATGCATTAGAAATACACGGTTCGTTCCAGAAATGGTTGTCTGAATATATCTTTACAAAATGATATACAAAGGCTTCCTTGACAACTTCTAGGAAGGGTCATATGGTCTGTAGGGTTTCTAATATTTGCTACTCTACGTGATACAGTTTCATGGTTTGAGATCACAGTACTGTACTTGTCAAGAGTATCTTTCCCCAAGGTCATCTACTCACTCTACCAGATCCTCCCAGGCAGTGCTCCTCTGAGTGGCCACTCCAAGGAGACCGGGAAATCACCCATGAGAACCCAGACCTTCACTGTGACTCTCAGCATTTTGAAATCAGCTCCTGGTGGAGTTATGCCTGGTGTCTTCCCTCCCAACATTTAAAGGACTTTTGAAAACGCTGCTTTTCAGAAAGGCTTTTCATTGCATCCCTGCCTGTTTGTATGCCTCATGTTCGGCCTTTTTATCTGGAAACTACACATCCTGTAGTTTGTTTTACTGTCTTGTTGTTCTTATTATTTCTGAAAAATGTCCAAAAGAATGTGTTGGACTTATAGGGCATATATGAATCAAGTCATATTTAATTAAATAATAGATAATTTATTGATCAGCAACACTTTGCATTGTGGTCAAAGCAGTTCTCAATCTCAATCAGTATCTTCAGTCTGATAACCAGAACTATGAATACCCAAATTATGAATTATAATATGAGCATTGTTCATTTTAAAACTTACCAGAAATTTAAATAAGCATAAAACATACCTGGAGGATACTTCATAAATGCTACAGTCCTTTTGCTTAGTTACACTTGTGAAAGACAACTTGCAGAGGAGTTGCCTCACCAAATCCTCAGTGCTTCAATGGGTTTATTTTAGTGCGACATCGTATACTAAGCAAAAGGACTTCAGCTTTATGTTATGCAACAACAGTGGGTAACCTTTTTTGGGTTCCAGACCATACCCTTCTGCTGTATGCCAGGTAACAGCAGGGAATGGGTCTCAGGCTGAAGCTCTGTATGAACAATGAACCAAATGTTTGCTGAAACCAGTTGGTGTCTCTCCTTCATTGTCCTCCCATGTGGGGAAAGGAGAGGAGGAGGAGCAGATTCAAGATGGCGTTCTCCTGTTTATTGCCAAAAAGGTACTTTTACACATCAACAGTAGGAAAAAATACACTACAAGCCATGACTTAAAAGGTATTTCAGGGGTAAGTAAAACAAGAGTCTATTTCTACCTACTGATGTTTTGTTTCTTTTAACTGAGAGTTAATTTCTTCCAGTACTGCTAGCCAATTTGTTCTGGATGAGGGCAAACTGTATAAAACGATTTTTTTACTACAGTCAGGAGAAATTAACCTCATTCCCCACATGACTTAGCTATTATTTCTATTATTTCCTGGAAAGGCTAATTGTCTAATTAGATTAAAACTATCTTAGACAATTTATAAAATGTGAAGGTGGACAAGGTTCCCTTCATTTAAGAAAGCTATTTGGATAACAAACAAAGGAAGTTATACACAAATACAGCCAGCAAAAAGTTTTTAAAAGGAACAGATCAAATAATTTAATTTAATCTAATTTAAAGATTAGAACTAGGTGTTCTGAGCATAATAGCACTTGAACTTTCAAAAGTTAAAAATATTAAAAACATTTCAAAATATTTATCTCATGTCTGTATCTTTCTCATTAACAATTCTCAATCCAAAGTAGCATTCATTAACTCTACTACTGGTCTACAGTGTTAAGATTGCTTTCTTCGGCATATATGAACAGTTGGCTTAGTTTTCCATAGAAAAATAAAGGTATTTAGTTTAATCTTGAATCGTGCTTCTGCAATGAGTTTGCGGGGTGGGGGGGTGTAGTCTTCAGAATTACTTGTAAGCCACCCAGAGTGCTTTAGGCACTATGGGGCAGTATACAAAAAGCGTGTTTTGCTTTATTACAAATGCTAATGTTTATTTATTCTGATGACTTTTATTCTGCTGGCACTTCCCTTTTTTAAAAAAATCATACACTCTTTCTGATTCGAGAAACACTCATGCCTTCTTATGCCTTTTCTTCATCATCCAACTCTTTTTCAATTAAAAAAAAACTTAGTCTCATCGACCACCACCCCGAATCTTTGGTACACCCAGTTTGGTAGCCAATGCACTAGAGGTATTACCAAGAGATTGTCTTGTTTTTATTATTGTAAACAATTATTAAGTAATATTGGTGATAAGGTGATACAGAAATGTTTGAAATTAATATCGAAATATATGTGTATGTTAAAGTATGACAGTAACTTGGTAAAGACACATAGCTCACTATGTGCAGTTATACTGCATCTAAAACATATGATGATGATTTGTTAAATTTTGTAAAGTGCAGTAATACCTTGGTCTACAAGCATAATTTGTTCCGGAAAAATGCTTATAAATGAAAATACTCTTACATCAAACCAAATATCCCCATAAGAAATAATGGAACCTCAGATGATTTGTTCTGAGGTCCCATAGACCACATACAATACACACAAAATGCCCAAACTCACAAAAAAGTTGGCTAGAAGACCACGATTTAGGTACCTGGCTGCAAATCCTCTCTGCTTGGGACTAGCAACTGGATTTTACTCTGTATTTTAATGTGACAATAATAAAGTGCAATTTGTAGTCCTATACATACTTGATCAGCTGCCTCAGGACTAGAAATGGTTTGAAAAAATAAGAATGTTGAAAACAAATTAAACAAAAATAAAAATATAATGAAAAATAAAACCCTAACCTGCACTCCCCTTTGAAAACGTTCCTGGCTGGTGTAAGGGAGACATCTATTCCATTTTTTTTTTTTTTGCTTTGGAGGCTGCCTGAAACGGAATGTTCCAGACAATCAGCCAAAATTCAGCATGGGGAGGGAGGGAGGGAGAGCCACCATCGGCTCACTTATGATCATGTGACTTGTTCCAGTGCTTGTATGTCAAGACATTGCTTGTTGATCAAGGCAAAATTTAGCAGAAATGTTTGCTTGTCTTGCAAAATGCTCTTAAACCAAGGTATTATTGTATTCCAGTACAGTACTAGCTTTCAGTCAGTACCGGTACATACATTTTCAGACAAGCACTGAAGGAATTCATACTGGATATTTCAATAGCATGTGTTATCTTCCTACTTGCAAACTACTCCTATAGTACTGCTGGACATGAACACCAGCAAAGCTATTATTTTGGATTCTGATTTCAGCAAATGTAAATAGCTTCATAAAGGATGGAACAGCCTTTACTTTATAACCCTGGTACCTTCAAGCAAAGCTACACAGTGTCTAAACAATGGGCACACTACATCTGCCCTGTCTCAGTTAAAACAGTTAGCCTCTGGGACCAGTTAGCTTCTGGGGCCCAGACATGCTAACAGATAGGATGTACTACATACGGAACTGCTATTCTGATGACCCCAGTGGAACAGGTATATTACGCTATAGCTAAGTGCCAATGCAAGGTGACAGCAACCTACGCAAGTAATCTAGTATAGTGGTTTGAAGGGTGGAATTATTGATTCACTTTATCCTGATCATATTTCTAAAATGAACTAAGCTACTCTACATATTTTTTGAAAATATGTTGAAATTCAACCACCATTTCATTCAGAGGTGGTTCTCATCCTTCATTCTGGTTGTAACCGTAGATGTTTTTAGAATGTTACTACTTCTCATCACCAGAACACATTACTATATAAAAATTACATATCCCAATGGTATACATTCAAAGGCACTTGAATCTTACCCACTTTCTTCTCTATGTTTATAAATGAGTGTATGGACTAGGAAAGACCCTTGGACTAATTCAGATTAGGTTTAGATACTGTGACTTGTTTTTTACAACAGAAAAGTTCCTTCTCAAACATACTACTAATGACATTAAAACGAGTCTAAATGTCTTCCCTGGGCCATACTGCTGTGCTCAGTTTGCTGAAAATGCACTTATCTACAATAATAGCAGTTAGCAACATCTTACAGCATGTTTTTGTATGACGTTCTATTATTATCTAGTATCAGAATTAAACTGCCACTCTTTTAGGCATTAATGATCCTGGTGAAATGCAGTTTTTCAGGACAAGTGTGTACTCTGTATACATGTCAGATGCCCTGAAATCTTGAATAGCCAGGATTCTTAGTACTTTTTGTTTTTCCTAAGATTACTGTAGAAACGTGAAAATGAGGCATAGCTTCTATGTCTGCTAACCCTTTTTGAAGTAAGCATATACCTAGAAAATGGGTCACAACTATCAATAATATTACAAATACCACGGGAAGTGAAAAACGTACAGAGACCTCACTGCAACTGCTTTCACTGACAAATATATTTTGGGAAAGGGTTAACAATGATTCTAATTAGGTGATGAGGTTTATTAAGCTTGGTCACTGACTACAATGTGTGTGTCTGTTTGGAGAGAAGGACCAAATTACTCTATTATGTTCCTCATTCTTTGATCCACACCAAATTTTGTTGCTGTACCAATTATAACTCAGCCTCTCTAAAACAAGAATCAAATGAACCTCACAGGCAATAAGAATAGTTTCTTAATATACTAATGGTTAAATTCTTCATAGGCTTTTGTATCAGGTTTACTTGCCATTTTGTAACTCTTAAGTTCTAATACTATTTTGCAATATGAAATAATAAGGAATGTGAAAACTAATGAAAATTAGAAATAAACACCTAGTTGGCTTTTGCAATAATCATATTAAACTTTACCAAATAAATTACTGTGAAGTATAAAGCTGTTTGCCCTTTAGTTTTCTAAAAAGGGCATGCAGATGACAGCAGCATTCTGAAATGCTGCACAGAGTTAAAGGGATTAAGATATTTTCAGAGGAGTTAATTGTGCCTTAGGTTCTGAATCTGCTTTCTTGGCATAAAAGCAAAGCAACCTTAATTTTCAACAAAAAAGATGCCCCCTCCCAACATCTCCTACAGATTATAACCATGCCCACACAAATACCAAGCGTCAGTAATCCTTTTAAAATAAAGACCATAATCAAAATCTGTTCTGGAGGACCCAAATTTAGAATACATTGATTTATAAGTACTTCCAGTCTATCTGACCATCTTTTCAGGGTGGCCTTCAGCATTATTCTTTCACTGATGAAGATAAAATGTAAAAGCAGCTGTAAATCCTTTTACTGGCTTTTAGAAGAAAGAATAAAATATGAGACGAAAAAATAACTTTTCCTTCATTACTGAGAGTTTGGACTCCAGCCCAATCCAATGGATCTCTGCAATGAAAATAACTTTGACTGAGATGACCAAAATGTTAAATAGATTGAGTTTTGATATACACTGTATTAAATTTCTTTTGTAGAACACTCTTTCAAAAGCATTTGTTTTTACCAGTGACTCTCCTGACCCAGTGGTTAAATCATTTGTCCACTCTTCAATCCTGCTCTATAGCAGTAGTTAAGGTAAGTAACAGTGAGTGGGGTCAATGTACCATCTGAACACTGGGGCTCTGCTATGGCAGTAAACAGTATCACTATTATGGATTTTAAAGCTGCAGATGAAGTATCTTAAGCTTTTCATTTACAAATTCATTAATTAAAGCAAAACAAAATTCATTAATTTAGTACCGTACTGCTTGCAGTGAGGTTAGGGTATTATCACAGTCCCTCCTCACATCCAAGCAATTTTTCTCACAACCACCATTGACAAGTAGTTAGGCACAAAGATTTATGACTGTCCCAAGGTTATTCAGTGAACATCAGGATCGAATGGGGCTTAACCACATGTCTCCAGTTATCTGGCTCTTTAATCACAGTAACATATAGCACAGTGCTAAATATTTCTGCTCATCCAAAAAAATTCACACTGGTCTACAAACATTTTTGTTGAAAGTTTGGTTTGAAAATACAGATTTAAAAAATCAGACTTTATGTGCAGCAGCTCAACATGTTATTTCCACATAACCACATAAAGTGAATTAAGCATAAGGATTTTAACTGTTCCAAGGTCACTCAATGATTGTCATGGTCATATTAAAATTTAAATTTTTGGCATTTTTTTAAACATAGCAAATTAGATGCATTTTACTGTTTTAAGAGATACTGTGAGATCCTGTTTTAAGAGATTCTGTGAGATCCTGTACACAGGAAGTGAGCTTTTTTTAAAGATATGAAATTGAGAACAGGAGCTATTTCAGTACTGAATTATAGACAGACAGACAGATAGATAGATAATACAGATTTTTCTGACACAACTATATTTTTGTGCCAATTTTAACCCTAGTGGCATACTCGGATTTAAAGCTCAGTGCAGGGGTTATGCAGCTAGCTCTGAAAATAGAAGAGAGATGAGAGGGGGCAATGAATGGGAGGATCACCATGTTTAAGAGCTCAAGGAAGTTTCTAAATATTCCTCATCTGACATATAAACTTATCTCAAATTGCTGCAAGTCTAAAACTCTAGAAGTCTTAATAGGTCATGAAGAAAGATGATGTATAAAAATTCATAATTCTATGGGATTTTAATCTTTTTAAAGTAAATTGGTACAAAAAGCTCCCTTGAAGATTAGGGATTTCTACAACATTTCTTTTTTACTCAGGGAGGCTGAGTTTGATCTGAAGGTAGATTTTTTAAAAAATGTACAGTAATATCATGTTAAGTCTGTAGAGTTCTATACTGTATAAAAAGTATCAGTTAATGACAGAAGGCCAAAAGGCCTCATTCTGCTTTTTTATAATTTCCGACCCAGAAATTTCTCCTGCCAATGAAGGATGGCAATTTTACAGTTAGCTCTTTGTTTTGGTTATCTGTCAGGTACTCAGCCATGAAACTTGGTCTCATATCAAAGCAGTGTTATCATCTGTTGCTTCAGGCCTTAAAAGTCCTTACACTGAATAGTCTTTGTCTACCTGTGCATGTTTTAATATCAATTTTAATCATA
The DNA here is from genome assembly GCA_023846285.1 of Phrynocephalus versicolor. NCBI lineage: Eukaryota > Metazoa > Chordata > Lepidosauria > Squamata > Agamidae > Phrynocephalus > Phrynocephalus versicolor. Next base: position 19,299,384 of record JAHTLZ010000330.1, on the reverse strand, counting down.
CATAGAGTATATCTGAGAAACTAATCACTCAGGGCCTTGTCTTAACTCTTTAGGTACCCCTTAACTTATAGGCAACTGTTACTGCAGATTTTGCTCTAGGTATGCTTAAGTTGGAAGCATCTACTTTCCTGAAAAATGTGTGAAAAAGGCCATTTTGAATGCCCAAACTATGATTGTAAAAGGGTTTTCTGGGTCTTTGCTATTTGGGATGGTGTACAAATGGTAATAAAATGTATAAATGTAGTCAATTTGGGAAAGAAAACATAAGAAATATAACTAAGATTTGTTTTCTTACTCTTAAAGATGACTACGTATTTTATTTAAAATATAATTTATTTATAAATATTTTATTTATAATTTCTTACTCTTAGAGATGTCAATATATTTTTATTTAAAAATTATGTATCTAGTCAGTGTATTTTCAAATCTAAGTATAACTCTTTATGCAAAAATATATAGTTATGCATAACATTAAGAAAGCAATTTGCTATTACTTTTATCTTGGCATTGACCTGGGTTTCTTCTTGAACCCTGTCTTCTCAGTCTTTCACCTCTGAACTTTTCAATACACTTCTGACTGTATCCCAGATTTGCTGTTTGGGTTTATAAGCCAGTCTCAGAAAAATATCCCACAAATTCCAGTGACAATTCCAGGAAAGGACCATTTAATCAGGAAGACTGCTGAGATTTAAGAGTCTGAATGGAAAGCCTCCCAAGATTTTTGAATGAGTTATTAGAACCCAGCATTGTGCATGTCAATGGAAGAAAAGAATTAGAACAAGCAAGAGTACATATTAGCTTTTTATCAGGTCCCAACTAGTCATTTTTCATGAAAATCAACATCTCAGAAAACAGAATTCTGCTGTCAGTAGGCTATTATTTGTGTGGCTAAAATGTAATCACTTGTTTTATAACTCCTCTTAGGTCTATAGAACCTCAGTAAAGTATTTTGAAACAATTATTTATATTAGCTACAAAGTTTTCAGCTTGCTTCTTGTATCCAGTCTAGTTACATTTAACAGTAACAACCAACACTGCTTGCTTATTATTTGCTGAGATAATTTATCTTGGAATTTATGGGAAATAATGAAATTTTGAAATTACTTTTTAAACTTACTTTACATTTTGAAGTGACCCGCTCAATTACATGTATGTTTTTCCTTCTGAATGTGAAAAGAAACCAGCAAGTTGATGTATGGAATGTGCTAAAGAATAACTCTTCAGAAGCTGTTCCAAATAATGCGGGCAAGAGCACTTTAACCATTGAGTAATTAAAACCATCTTCATTAAAATACTGTCTATACACAGTAGTCTGGCCTTATAATGAAAAGAATGAAACCTTTTAATTATCAGAATGTGATTTTTAACATACGATGAAGTGCGCATAATGAAATAGTTAAGATTTGTTTGGGATTTTGTTCAAGCAACACTGCTTGCCAAAAACCGGCCAACAGAAATTCTAAATCTATAAACATATATAAATTCACTTTTAAACTTGAAGGGAAAACAAGATAAAAGCCTCGCCTTGTTAAAAATTGGACTGGTTCCAGCTTGTGAAATTCATCTATAGTCCTTAATTTGGATATCTAAAACTGCTACAGACACAGATGGAAACAATAAGATGAACAATAAGTTCAGCAAGTGAGGCTTCCTTTATCTCAACTACTCCATGTATTATTCAAGACCAGAAACACTCCAAAATTTCACAGAAATGCAATACTGAAACAATATTCAGAATCAACCCTAAATGCTTGCCAAGTTGCAGTTTCTTCTTTTTCCTCTTCCTCCTCCTCCTCTTCAAGTGTTTAGCTAATCCTAATTTTGCTTGATTTAAAACAGATGGCTTCTTGTTATCATACTTTACTGGCCAAGGCAGCAAAAACTCACTGTTCTCCTCGGAGGTACAGTGTGGAATCAACTGACCTTAGGCTTGTCAGCCAGCTAGTCAATTCACTAAACTAGTCAGACAAACACACTGGTATTTCTTAGCAAAGATTTTAAATCTGCTACTAGTGTTATTCCCATTAATGACAGGCTTCAAAAGTAGACGTTTTGGAAAAAAAATGCCAGTCAGAATTGACCTAAGATCGACAGTTAAATTTTCTCACAAACCAATGGTGCAGATGAAAATTCAAAACAAAACGACCCACACCAAAATGAAGGGAATTGCCTTCCGACCACCACCCAGCAGACATGACTAGGTCAAATGAAGAGAGCTTTAGAAATGGTCGATCTACTACTTCATATCCACTCTCATCTTAATTAGGAAGTTTGTGACATGTGTGATTTAAAGGACGAAGAGGAGGAAGGGGGAGCAGGAGACAGAACTTGCTAACTTGAAAGCAGACAGTGTATACTCTGCTAAAATTCTAATAAGAAACAAATCATTTGGATTCCAATGACTTGCTGAACATAATGCTGAGAATCACAGCAATCCTCATGTATGTGGCATTTCCTTTTGAAGCTTATTCAGTATGTTTTATTTTTTCAAGCAGCAGACGAACAGATATGTATACATATTTTAAAAGAGCTTTTGCTGCCCTCTAGCGAAAGGCACTTCAGTCATTTCAAAACTCTGTGCAATTTTTAAAATTACACACACACCCATTCCGCAGACAAATTAGATCCTGTCAGAAATGTCCTCAGCAAAAGCAATATAGAAATATAAAGTCAAAAGAGCCAAGCTTACTAAAATGCAAACTACACCACACTGTTTATAAATTACATAATACAGTATACATTTTACATATGTGAATATCCACTGAAGTGTTAAAATGCTAACCAATATTTTAAAGTTTGCATTTTATTTTTCCAGTGAAACCACCAATATATTAAAAACTAGTGGAAAAATCATGGTGGCATTAATCTGGCAGTTATTTTACTACTAACATTGATTTGATGCCCTTTATATGCCATTAATTACATTCTGGATTATTTTGTAGGCGCCTGGAGTAGGAACTGGCAAACCACTCCAGTATTCCTGCCAAGAAAACTCCATGGATATGGAGTTACAAAGAGTCGGTAACGACTGTAACAACACAACACACAAGCTAGATCAGTGGTGATGAACCTTTGGCACTCCAGATGTTTTGGACTACAACTCCCAGAATTCCGAGCCTAGATTGCCAATGACAAAGGACTGTGGGAGTTGTGCTCCAAAACATCTGGAGTGCTGAAGGTTCACCACCACTGCTCTAGATGATCCAGATGAACTCAATGGAAGCAAGGCAAAGCTATGAGCCACCCAAGTGACTCAGGATCAAGTGGTAGGATTTGATTCCACCACCACAACTGTCTGCACCAAGAGCAACAGTTTAAACATTTGTACCTGTGGTTGAGAGACATTAGGGAAGGGAATTTGAAAGTATAAAAACCTTAACAGTGATGTCTAGATAATAGGAATAAGATGGGTGATGAAGGTAACCCCCCACACACACATACTAGACCTAAAAAGGACACATAGGACCTACAACTGATTCCAGACAATCTTATTTTAAAAGTTTGATAATGGAGAAGCATTATGTATATAATTCATAACAAATGTTGTGCTTGTTGGCAGAGCACTGATTCTTAGTTGGTTCTTCTTCTTCTTCAATGATAGGATATTGTTTGCAGTTCCTATCACTCCAAGAGGAGGTGTAACCACATGGATCAGTAACTGCCATTTGGAAAAAGAATGTATGATTTCATAAGAAATGACTATAGAAAAAGAAAATCCTTACCTTTCCCTGGGTTAACTGCGGCTGGTAGAGTGGTCCAGTCTAAGGCCCAACTTGGACAAGGATGAGGGGAAAACTTGGCTTCAATGCCCCTTTCCTGCATTTAATTCATAGATAAAAGCAATTACTGCATTAGATCAGCTAATATCCCAAATGTACTTATATATATATAGTGAAAGTCAATATGACTGTTCGGAAATTCCAATGGATTTTTTTCATTATGGGGTGGGGGATAATTTTATGGTCAGTTTTTATAATCAATACATAATTAATGAACTACCAGTAATTTTGTCATTGTTGGTCTTGGTCCACCTATAAATCGAATGTCTTCACTTTCTTCTTTTAGCTCATTCGATGTTGTACAGTTACTCTCCAAGTGCTCATCTTGTGTAGAGAATGGTCCCAAATACTGGAGAAACTGCATATTACATTTGGCAGCAGCTTGCTTGATCCCAGGTACTTCCTGAACCCTCTGGTACCAGCTGGATATCAAAGGCAGCCGTTCAATCATGCCTTGGTGTTTCTTGATGGAACCCTTCAAAAGAATACAAAATTCTGGTTTAGGGACAAAGTTTAGAAAGTAAGCCTGGAAGGTGCCTAAAACCGATGAAGCTACTTGGATGAGTAGTGAAACATTTCAGTCTCACAAGAAAAGAAATCCAGTTGCCATGAATCAAGTTCCGGATAACCTCATCTGGATGAATGAGAATCTTCATAGATTTATGAACTAAGGTGGTAACAAATACTCATGAAATAAGCAGGTGTGTCTTACTGTTCCTGCTGCCTGATGGACACAATCACAGATGATGGGTTTCTCAGTATAAAATCTCACAATTTGAAGCCAATGATTCAAGGAACACCATACTCTAAATCAAAACAAAGAGCTTGACCCCAAAATTTATTCCTGAATTTATCTCTATACAGTCATTACAAAGAGTCGCAGAAGAACAAAACAATTGCAATGGTTTTTAATCAAAGCTATGTGTTCAAACCATTTAGACTGGAGTGGGTGATTCTGATAAGTAGCTAAGGGTAAAGGACAGATGAGGTGATATTATTCATTTAAGCAACTTTTTGGCCTTCTGCCTAACCTGAGTAAATATACTGCCATTTCCAAGATACAGAGAAAAAGTAGAGAATATGATACATGGTCTAGCAATGATCTTTCTGGGGGAAAAACTGTGTTCCTGTTAAAAAAAATACAAGGTTTCCAGCCTTATGGGTGTGAAGATGTCATTTAATATACTTACTGAAAACTCAGAAGCCAGATCACTTTGAGTTAGGTATTTAGGTGTTAGAGATAGAATTTCATAACCTACATCACTTTTTCTTTTTTGTTACATTAGGCATATACTGTTAATGCAAGCCAAGCAAAGTAGGAAATTTCATACAAATTTGCCATTTTTGCATAATTTAGGAAACCTGAATTTAGCGTTTAATACAGAATTATCTTTGCCTGTAGTGCAAAGTATAGACAGTCAAGGAAATGGCCTAAGAGCCTTGTCACACGACCCCTAAAATCAGCTGGCCACTTAAATTCGGACCAGAGATCTTAGGGGCTTGTCACTCTTCCTGTGTCCCCACCCCTCCGCACTTCCTTGCTCCTGTCTGTGTGAGGGGAGGGAGGGGGGGAAGGAAGAAAAGAACGTGGCTCACCTCCGTTCTGCCTCTCGCTCTTGCCGCGGCAACATTCCAGTCTCTTAAGTAGCTCTTAAAGGAGCGGGAGCCAAAAAAACAACAAACAGAAGCGAGGAGAGCCCCGCACTCACTATCGTTACACTGCATCAAGGAATTTTCAGCTCCAGAGAGCAGGTACTTGAAAGGTGCGCTGGGATGCGCTAAAGTGGGGGTGGTCGCACTTAATTTCCTGTAAACTCCGGAGCTGGTGGGGAAACAGTTTTAAGCTCCGGAGCTGGGAGCCATTTGCCCCAGAGTTTAGGGGTCATGTATAAACGCCCTAAGTCTGATACAGTGACAATCTGCTTCAGTAGGCTTGAGATGGATATGGTATTACAGATGCACTATACCACAGAAGTTGAGCTGCATTAAACGCAGTAAGACATTTTTCCTAATAATCATGTTTACATCAGCACTATGGAGCATCTCTGTTCAGTTCTTTCTGCTCCCAGGACAGCATGGCCAAAGTGAAGAAAACATTGTTACGAGTTACAAGGAAGGTGAAACATTGTTACGAGGAAGGTGAGTGCAGTAACCTATAGGCTAAAAGGGACTCAGGATTTTCTATTAATAGAATTCTTACCAGAAAATAATGGATACATGGAAACAGAACTACATCAGCCAAAGTGAAATAGAGTCCTTCTGCAAAAACATGGTCCAACGGTGGGAGTTCTGATGTTTTCATTTTTCTAATGTGAGAGGCTTCCCTGTTGACAGTGGCTGGTATTTTTTGCACAGTTAATTTCGACAGAGCTACTCTCAGTTCCATGTCTGCAAAAGCAGGTTCATGATTTTCTGTTGATCCTCCCTCTTGTGAGGACACACTGTTAGTTGACTTCTTAACAAAAGTATTTTGCTGCTGAACCTTTTGCCTTCGAATTTTATCATCATTATGCACTCTTACAGGTTCTCCCAGCTTTGTTTCAAATTGCAGTATCTCCTCTGGAATAGTCTGTTGTTGATCAGCAGATCCTCTCAAAATGTTTTCCACTGCCTGAGGAATGCTGATTTCACAAAGTCTGGTCCATTCACTCACCTGTAATAGAACAGAACTGGTCAACTGAAGGCAAGTTATACCCAATATTACTGAAAACCTAAGAGACAAATCAGCAAAGGGCAGCCGTGTTACAAAGTATGTCCACTGCTTCCATGGCAGTGATGAAGAGCTACTACTCACATATGTTGGCAGAGATTCAAGAACTATCTTCATAAACCCAAAATATTTCTGGACTGGTGCTTTCTAGACAGTAGGTTCCCAAAATATGTGGGAAATCCCTTTTGAAACTGAAAGGGCATTCAAAAGCATTTCATGGAATGGTATGGGTGTCTGCTATTTGAAGGAGGTGGGAACCATACAAAAGTAATATCAGGACAATTGTGTATATATCAGTAGATTAAACAAACACAATGCATTTCCACAATCTCATAGTTTACTTGCAAAGTATGACAAACATTTAATGAGTCAATGTTCAATTGTCTGATATACAGTACCATAAAACTTAAGTGACAGAAATTATCTGTTGCCAAGACTGGGCTATCTCCGTTTTTTGAACCAGAAGTTCCAAACTGAGCTTTATTGGCATTACATTTAACACTGAACTATATAAAATGGTTTCCTTTGATTCATTCCATCCAAAACATCTACTGATATACTGCATCAACATTTTCTTGCAACTGTTTAAAAAACTACCACAAACCTTGGCATTGCTTTGCTTTCTTATAGTCAAAAATCAGATTGGTCTAATGCAAACAAATTAATATATTTGAAGTTCTGTGTAAATCAGTATTAAACTCTGTAAATAAAACCAGTTCAGGCTACAGATCACCAACGTTCTATGAGGACATGGCACTTGAAGAAGAAGAAATAAACTCACTTCAGCACAAGCTTTCAAACAGGTCTTTTTAAAGCCCAAGAGTTCCAAAATATTCTCCTTGGATGGATCTGCTTCATATGTTTTGTATATTATATGTCTCAATACCACTGCTAGTCCTGCTCGACAAAATCTTCCATTTTTCTCAACAATAGCAGGTAAAGAGCAGTTCTGGACAATTGAAGGAAGTTGACCTCTTTTGATAAGGCAAATGTTCAAATCCTCTGGCAGTATTTTTTTTGTAAGTTGGGCATCTGGAGGTATTTCACCAGGAGATACTAAAAAGACTTTGAATGCCTGGCAGTCACAGTATGACAGCAGGAATAACGATATAGATGTATGAAGAGGAAATAAGCAATCTTCATTTTGATGAAAGAAGTTTAGATACAGGTGATCTTCAGTAACATCTTTCATTTTTCCTTAAAGAAATAAGTTAGATTAATAAACAACAGAACTTATTGTTTTCTTTACAGATATGATGTGTACTTGTCTTTATTCATTCAGGAACCAATTCAATCACAGCATAATACAACTATAGCCAAAGGAGGAAACTAAGTACTGTAATTGTTTTACACCAGAGTCCCATATCAAAGTCCTGTTCCCACAATTTTAAGGTCCTCTTCTGTGTGTCACCACCATACTTACACCCACTTTGTAATAGTGTCAGGAAATCATTTAAAATATAAAATGAACCTAAGCTTTTACATGAGAGCAGAAGCTAACAAACAGTTCAGTAATATTCATTACAGACTTGGACATGGATAAGCATCTGATTTAGCTGCCTGCAGACTCCACTTAATATTGTATTAACTGGGACAGCAGCAATATTTGCTTCCAGAAACTTTCAGAAAGGTTTCAAAACAACAACAACAAAGTGTTTCCTCCCCCCCCCCCATTTCCCCATATTTCCCCCCATGCCTTCCAAACTACCAGAAATTCTATATCTCTATTCCTAGTAAGGTTTTAAAGTATCTGAGATATATATATATTTTGGGGGGGGGCACCCTTAAATTTAGATAGCTCAGGGGTTTAGGCACCTGGGTGCAGAGCCAAAACTTAGGAGTTTGATTATGTGATCCACTGGGACTCTTTGACCAACCCCATCCAGAGGGTCCCTTCCTCACTTGAAGTTCAATATTTTTATACTGTACTGGATGTGCCAGTTTAAGTGCATTGAAGTCTACAAAAAAACCACACTAAAAATTCTTAAGGAAGCAAGAGGCCACTTTATTTATTTGAAACATTTTAACCCCGCCTTTCTCCTTGAATAGGCTCCAAGGAAGATTTCATAGCACAATACATCACACACAACAAACCTGAAGGACAATATATAAAGATGAAGCCAATGAGCATAGAATACTCGCTAACGCATAATAGAGAATATTTAAAGAGCGTGACGAGTCATCTTCCGTCACTAAAAAGACAACATTAAAGCTAAGAAAAATAAATAGAGGGAGGGAAATGACGACACTCTGCGAGATGGGAAACAGAAAAAATACAAAACACGGGCAGCACTTCAAACCCAGCACAAACAGGAAGGCGTAACAAACCCCACGGCAGCCAACTAGCCGCTAAGGGACGGTTTGCCTGAGAAGAAAAAGTCTTGGCCGTCCTGAGGAGGGACAGCCATGAGGGCGGCCGCCCAACTTCATGTGGGAGGGAGTTCCACAGCCCGGCAGGTGCCACGCGTTCACTAAAGGCGCTGAAATGGGCTCACACCACAACAGCGGCGGGCTATATCCCCAGTACTGTATCTCCGAGGCGGTTGAATCCCCTCAGAAGCGTGGCCCCTCACCTCGGCGTTGACGGCCGGCGCCTCCAAACGAGCGGCAGGCTCCGCCTTTTCCTCTCCTCCGTCATGGTGGCCGAGCCGCCATGACGGACGAGAGGAAAAGGCGGAGCCAGGCCGGCGCTGAGGGAGAGGCCCCTTGCTGAGAGGCCGATTGTATGGCGGGCGGAGGGATCCAGCGAGCATGCGCAGTCGGCCGACCGGCGCCTCCAGGATCACCTCAAGGCTCCCCCCCCATGAAAGGACCTCGGAGCTGAGCGCCTCGTTCTGGGGCAAAGCCTGGCGCGCCCTGCGGGGTTTCCTTGCCCGCCCCTGTCCTGAGGTAAAAAAGCAAAATAGCGCCGCTAGAGCGCAAGGTGGGGTCTGGGTGGGGTCTTTATCTGTACGAATTGGGGGCGCGATAAGAGGGATCCGCTTCTCTCTCCGGGTTACCCTTTTATTTATTTATTTATTTATTTATTTATTTATTTATTTATTTACCGCCCGTCTTCCGGAGGAACTCTTCCCCTGCCCCCCCTTTCAGCTTCACAGGGCTAATTAAAAGCACCCATCTCCTGCTTTATTGTTATCATGTTCCGTCGAGTGGCCTCGCGGCGACCCGAGGAAGGGGCGCTTTCCCTAAAGAGCCGGTCCTCAGGTCTGATGATCGTCTCCAGCCTGTGGCTTCGTTGAAGGAAGAAGACTCGGCCCCTCTCACGGCTGGGCTTTTCCTCTTTTCCTGTTGCCACAGACACAGCCGCCCCGAAGACTGTTAATTGCCTTCGTCGGGGAGCCAACACAGGGCAAGCCTTTGCTATGCGACGGGGCTGCAGCCCAATCAATGGGTCATTGTGTTCGTCTTGTTCTTGTGGCCCCCATAGTTGCGCGCTTGCAAGTGTCGTTGAAAAAGGGCAGGTGGAAAGGATCGTATAGAGATGTTGCAGGTGAATGAGCTGAAAGGGTTTTTTTTTTTTTTGGAAGGGGGGGCTTTTTTCCACAAAGCATCGCAGGCAGGCTGAAAGGGACCTCAGACATTATGGCATTGTCCAAACTTCGGCCCTCCAGATGTTTTGGACCCCAACTCCCACAGTCCTTTTTCATTGGCAATCTAAGCTTAGAATTCTGGGAGTTGTGGTCCAAAACATCTGGAGGGCCAAAGTTTGGATATGCCAGTGAGGTTCTCAATCTGTGGGTCCCCATATGTTCTTGGACTACAACTCCCAGCAATCCTGGCCACCTCAGCTAGTGATGAAGACTTCTCGGAGTTGCAGTCCAGGAACATTTGGGGACCCACAGGTTGAGAACCACTGGTGTAGACCAACCCCCCTGCCTGTGTAAGTGAAACACAGCTTTCATCTCTGACTTGTGGCCAGCCATCCAGTGTCCACTTCAAAACCTCCAAGGAAGGAGAACATAGTGGTTGACGTCCAGCCACTTATTGTAGCACTGTAAGCCCATTTGAATCAATGGAATTTATAAAACAGTCAGCTTGCCAAATCCCCACTGATTCAGTGGGCCTACAAGAGAAAAAGGAAAACCAAATAGAAGATGGCTTGATTCCCTAAGAAGGTTGAGTTTGCAGCAGCAGGACATTTTGGAGACCACTCATCCAGAGGGTTGACATATGTTGGAAGCAGCTTGGTGGCATGTAACAACTTGAGTGCAGGGAGATGGCCTATCAATTTGCCTATCAGTTCAAGGCTAACCTCATTAATGTGGAGCCTGTGATTCCATTTGAGACGGGCTTATTCCAAACTGGCTGGATAAGCCTCCCCTCCAACTTTAGGGTGATGAGGGAAAAGAGAATAGGGTTTTTTGAGCCTTTAATAGTTGTAAGGTGATGAAATGTCAGCAGGTGTAGTTTGTAGTTTCTAATAGATTTATTGGATGAGTTTTAGTCCACCTATAGGCACTAAATGTCCTGAATTTTAGGTATGTGACAGTACAGTTGAGAGTTGTGTTTCTAAACAGTGAGGTTAGTTGAAACTTAAAGTACTGAGAGGCAACAATATTGGCAGTAACACCCAACACTTGTTGGTAATACAAACAATCTATTGGGGCGATGGAGACAGTATTTCCTACATCAGCCATGGCACTTATTGTTCAGAATAAAATTGCACAATGTCTCAATTGGAGATGCATTCTCAGTCCTAACGTGTTATCTTCAAGAGAACGCTTAAAAGGATTGTATCCAGAAGGATTTTGGATTAGGGTAACTACAATATTGCTATTTTTAAGAAGTAGTTATTAGTTGCTATTAGGATTTTATAAAATTAAATGTTGGAACTATATTGATTTTCATTTTATATTATTTCTCACCTTCAAAAGAATGGTATTCTTTGATTTTTAATACGTTTGACAGCCCACTTGCATTTCTTTTATAAATAAATGTGTGATTTGTTGTTGTTTTTACAAAATCTGTATTTATCTATTTATTTATTTATTCATTGGATTTGTATACCGCCCATCTAGCAACAAGGCCACTGTCAGATGGATGGTATCTAATTATAATTATGATAATTATTATATCATAATTATGATAATGAATTATGATACATAGCAAATAATTAAAGTGTCTGTTAGTTAATAGAATATTTTCAACAATAGCCATTATTTGAAAGGAGAATTGGTTGAATCATTTTGCAGTGTTGAAATATTCAATCTTAATTTTCCTTGTGAGAAACAATTAAATTGCATCAGCCTAATGCACCTTTTGCTCTCACATTGGCATTCCTGTACATAGTACTAAGAGTTGTATAATGCTTTTTTCTCTGTTGGATCACCCCATTTAACAGTAACCTGCGTATTCACCACCATCAGATTAATTTCATACTGTATTACAAACTTTGAACACTTGTGTTATAATTCTTCAAGATAACAAGTACCAAAAGAGAATTCTGTTGGTATGTACTGTGCTTTGTTTCACAGGTGGGTTACTTGTACCTTCTACATATCTTGAGAGCAGTGGTGAGAAATGTTGTAGTTCAACAACCTTTAGTAAGCCACAAGTTGTCCTGTTCTAATTACAGTGGTACCTTGTGTAAAGGAATTAATTTGTTCCAAATGTAATTATGTTAAGCAAATTTTCCTTTATACAAATTTCCCATAGGAATGCATTGAAAACAGTAATCCTTAATCACAACCCTTTTTATGTTGTACAGATTCACCCCATAGACGATTCTGTTAAGCAAATTCCCGTATGTCCGGAATTTTTCATGTTGTACAAATTATATGTTATACAAACCATTTGTTATACAAGGGTCCACTGTACATGAAAATAAGCTACATGTACTTTGCTCCCAGAAACAGTTTTTTCCTAGCTAAGAACTGAATCATAAAACATGGATTTATTTAAAGTTCTCTCTTCTAATTATTTATTTTTCATTTAAAGATGCTGCAATGGCTGCTGCTATGAACTTGGAGCTTGACCCCATATTCTTGAAAGCTCTGGGCTTTCTGCATTCAAAAAGCAAAGATTCAGCTGAAAAACTGAAAGCGCTACTCGATGAATCTTTGTCTAGAGGGATCGACTCAAATTATCGCCCATCACAGAAGGTACTGGTAGTAATAACTGGAATGTTTAAGGCAGGCCTGCTCATAGTCCAGCCCAGGGGCCAAATCCAGCCCGTCAGGCCATTCTGAGTGGCCCGCAGCTGGCTGGCCCGCCTCTCCCACCCCCTCCTTCGCCCCATTTTTTTTTAAATCTGCCAACACTGACATCACCAGGAAGCTTGAGGGGCTGGGTGGGCCGGCCAGCCAGTGAGCAGAAGCTTGTGGGGCTGGGTGGACAGGCGAGGGGGCAGGCCACCACCAGCAGCACCACCGGGAAGCTTGTGGGGCTGGGCGTGTGTGCGGGGTTGGCGCATGGGCGGGCCGCCACCACCGGCATAGCCAGGAACATTGTGAGGTTGGGCGCACGTGCAGGGCAGTGATCAGGCGGGGCGCGCCACCAGCTCTGCTGGGAAGCTTGGGAGGCTGGGCGGTCTGCCGCCACCAACACCGCAGGGGAATGTGTGGGGGTGGGCAGGCCACCGCCAAGGAGCTTTGGGGTGGGCTGGCGGGCGAGCCGCCGCTGCTGCTGGGGAGCTTGGTGTGCGTGTGCAAGGTCGCATAGATCGCCTCTTCCAAGGGGTGACCTGTGGCCACGGCTCCCTGTGCTTCCTTTGGTCCCCACCTTCCTTCCTCCCTCCCTCCCTTGGTTCCCACCTTCCTTCCTTCCTTCCTTCTTCCCTCCCTTGGTCCCCACCTTCCTTCCTCCCTCCCTTCCTTGTTCCCCACCTTCCTTCCTTCCTCTCTTGGTTTCCACCTCCCTCTCTCCCTCCCTTGGTCCCCGCCTTCCTTCCTTCCTGCGGCTGGGGTTGCAAGGGGTCAGTGGGGTGGCAGGGTCGGGGAGCAACCAGCCCCTGACACATTCTCAGCCACCAAATCTGGCCCTCCTTACAAAAAGTTTGGGCACCCCTGGTTTAAGGTGTGATCTATAACTCCTAGAGCAGTTTTTTTCTCAATATATGAGAAAAGAGCACTAAGGGTTTCTATCAGGAATAATAAGTATTTGTTCTCATGTTTTAATATAGTTACAGTCTGATTCAAAAGTTGTTTATTCAGAGGTAAGTTCTACTGAGGTAAATAACCTTGCTTCACTATAAGAATGCTTAAGACTGCAGATGTACAATCCTATTCTGAATGAGTAAAAATCTGTGTAAATAGATTTACCCTTAAACACAGTGTTGAAAAGTGGATCCCTGTACGGTATTCCGTTCAGGAGCGCGCAGTTTTCTTCTTAATTACAAGTGCTGGGTTGTAGCAGAGATTTTCATAGCACTGACAAAGAGAACACAAAGACAACAGTTATCATCTATCAAATTGTGACCATCCAGGTGTTGTTGGACTGCAATTCCCATCCTCCCCTTACCATTAGCTATGCTGCCAATAATTGATGAGGGTTGCAGTTTAGAAAGCCTTGAAGGGGCATGTATTGTTTGTCCTAATTTGTCTCAAGAAGTATGTTAAGAATTGTGATGCATGGGACACTCAAACATTTCTATGTTCTTAAGTGCCCATACTCCGTATTTGTATGGAACTCCTTTTTCTTTCCTTTGTTTAGGAGTTTAAGGGATAAGATTTTAAATTATATCATTTCCACAATGTGGTATTTGTTTAGCTTTGTGATTTCAGAAGTAGCCACTATCACCAGTATTACTTTTAATGTAACATTTTGTTATGCCTTATACAGGATGTAGATCAACCCAAAGTTTCTATTACAAAACCGGTTTCTGTTAAGCAAGAACTTAAAGCTTCTTTAGGCCTTCCTACAGGTAGCAATAATGGCAAGCCCATTGCTGCCGAAAAGGTGAAAAAGGAAACAGAAAAGCGGTCTGCTGATAAAGTAAGTTTCATTGTTGCACTTAAAACATCTTCAGGGTTTTAAATGTTATATATTTGTGAAATAATGTGCTTCTTTTATTTCTGTTACTTCTCAGGTAGACTTAATTCTTAAGTAACAATGTATTTTGCTTTGCTAGTTTTATTTTCACTGTATGTTACTTACTCAGTGGAGTGGCAGCAAAAAGTGTTGCGTACACTTGAAAACTACACCCCACTGCCAAGATGCAGCCTGTTCACATACAGTTTTGAGCCATTAAATTGTTTACTATGGGCAGAGCAATTGCTCCACATGTAGAACTCCTGCATTATCCATTGTGCAAGTTGGAGAACAGTCCTGTTGATTCTAGCAGGCTATACATTTACCTAAGGAAGAATTGGATCTCTCATTGTGTGAGCTCTGGAAAAGCCTAACCATCACACAACAGTACTGGAGGGCGTAAAGTAGCTCCCAGACCCAGAAAATGTACTCACCACTGCCTTACACAAACCACTTCCTGATTCTTTTGAAGTTTGGCTAATAGCATTGATCTAGGTTCTTATAAAGAACTACGTTTTGGAAGCTAGAACCATATTCTTGTTATTAATTAGGAATTACATTTACTTAACTGGCCTGCAAACATTTTTGGGACTTTTGATGTAGAATATTATTTTTGCAAAATATACAGTTGCAAAATATGAATACATATGTAAATCATAAGAGCTGTACACTTCAGATTTAATATTTAACTGTGTTGAATGTGCATCCTAAAAATTTCAAAGGCTCTTCTTGTTATTTTGCCAGAGCAGTACATCATGTAGATTTTGATGTATCAGTACAGTTCATTCCTATTAAAATACTCATAAATATGCTTCATAATATTACTATACAGTACTTCTAATCTGTAACATTTATATTCCTTTATATTCTGTATAATTTGCAATATAGTTATGTGGTTAATGACTATAAAATATACTGTGTTCATTAATATTTTTCAAATATACTTTGTAGCATTTGCCAGCTTCCACTTCCAGTATGGTTTTATATACTTGTTCAAAGGTTTCGCATCTTTACATGCTCTTGTTGCATATATTGTTTAACAGATAAAGCTAGAAATCAGTGAAGGAGCAGACATTCCAAAGAAGCCAAGATTAGAAAAGCCAGAGACGCATTCATCGCCCATTACAGTTCAGACTAGCAAGGATTTACCCATGGCAGACCTATCCAGTTTTGAAGAAACCAGCGCTGATGATTTTGCCATGGAAATGGGCTTGGCATGTGTTGTTTGCCGGTGAGTTGTCACAATTTGGCATCCATAAGAAATTTGAATTTTTAATGATCAATAAATTTGGAGCTAGTGTTAAATAATACTTGATGTTTCTACTGAATACATTTCCTAATACTTTAGAGGTCTAGAATGATATTGGCTCATGATTCATGCTATTAAATACTTTTGCTGTAATTGACAAATTATGTGTAATCTAGTTTAAAATGTTTCAAATTAAGTCTGTCGTTTTGGGTTGCATTCTTTTTCAGCTTTTAAAAATTAATGCTTATACAGAAAAGTAACCTTCCATTTCATGGCATTGTGTTTCTGCCGATTTTTTAACTTTATAGCTCAGAAGGTCACTTTACATTTACTTGACTTCAAGGTGGCCTGATCTGAGCCAATGCAAACAAGTAGGGGAGTCTGTTCTTAGGTAGTAGTGATATACGTAGTAGTAGCCATGGTGACAAGAGACATCAGACTATCAGCAGAAGAATGGCAATATATAAAAAATTGTCAGGGCCTTTGAAGGTAAATATTTGAAAGATATGCTGTTTAGCAAGTGTTTTTCATTTTGCTTAACAAATATGTCAGTCACTGTTTACCTTTCCCACGTAGCTAAATATTCAAAAATGAAAGGCTGTAATTTTCAGATCCCTGTTGTATCAAAATAGAGTATTTATGAGGGATGGCAGAACCTGTGAATCTCTTGAATAATTCTATTGAATTATATACCTATTACATAATTATCTACCTTCATATATTTTCTTCTTTTTAAAAAGGCATGAAACTTTTCTTAAACCATCTTAAAATGCCATCAGAGTCTGTTAATTTTTTTCATTTTGTTTTTAAATCTAGTCATGTATGGAAATATGAACTAGATGTATGGAGATTAGACAGTTTCCTGTCACTTAGTTGCAAGATTTTTTTCTGGTCCAGATAACTTTTTAAAAAATATTTCTGCTGTATTTTGGATATAATCCTGCAATTCTAAACACATTTATTAGAGAACAAGATCTGCTGAAATAAGACAAGCTTTCTCCCTGGTAAATCTGTTATGAATCACTGGGCACGTGTTGGAGGATTTCTGATTTTTGTTCCTTATTTTCTTGTTCAAATCAACCAGCATTCAACAAAATTAAATGCTTCCAAAGCCATCTGGACATAATGTCAGCTTTTATTTTCCTATTAAATAAAGGAATTGAATATTTCTTTTCCAAACCCATTTACAAATAGAGTTTCCATGGTTACCTGCAAACCTGTACTATGGGTATATGTGCGATTGCTGCTCAGCAATTAAGTACATTGATTTGTCATCTAAAAGAAGTAGTTATTAGTGGAATAGAGTTTGGCTAACTCAGAGACATATTTCCTTTTATTTACTTTAAAATTGCCTTTTATAATTTTTTCCCCAACAAAAACCATAAACATCCATGGATGTGTCTTAAGTCATAGTTGCCAGCGTATCCTTTCTGACCTGTTTAGCTTCTAATTCTAAACTTTGTTCATATCCAGTGAAAGTACAGGACATAAAATAGTCCACAAGAGCTGTAAGACATTTTTGCATTTGCGCCACAGCTGGTTTTATTTAGGGTACATCTACATTAGCATATATTTCAGAAAATACTTGAGGTTTGTAACAGTCTGCTTGGTGTTATTTTCCATTGACTACATGATGTAGGAGTGTGAACCAATCTGGAGTCCCCCACGCCCAATCCTTACATTTATCCTCTGCAGCAAGGCTTCCTTTTTTTTTTTTTTTTTTTTGTAAAAAAGGCAGTTTGTATTGTTTCAGGCGATGTGGATCACTTGCAGTAATGCAATGAGCAACCAAAAACTGTCCGTCCCAGCTTCCTAGTTTAAGATGAGGAGAGAGGAAGCAAAGAGGCATTTGTGGGTGTGTCACTTACCTTCACCAACCATCCTTTTGTCTCCAGCTTGTTACCCCACCCCCCGGCCGCCCAATGGCTTGGTGCACTAGAGCAGCTAAAGAGTGGGGATGGGTGATTAACAGGAATGAAATAGAGAGGAGGAAATTACAAGGTAGTCCTGGGCCTTCTGCAGATCTAGACGACTGATTCTCAGGGGCTAGCAGATTTGGATGTAGTGGTATAACATTTGGATTGCTCATGTATGCATGGACCTAAATAGAATGGCCTATTCTTTTATTGATAGGTGAGATACTAGTTCTGTGGTTTGGATGATGCAAATTGTTTTATCTCCCTCTTGACCCTATACAAATAAAGTACAGTGGACCCTCGTATAACAAACAGTTTGTATGACATAAAATCTGTACAACATAAAAAATTCCGGAGATAGGGGAAATTTGCTTAACAGAATCGCCTATGAGGCAAATCTGTACAACATAAAAATGGTCACGATTAGGGATTACTCTGTTTTCAATGCATTCCTATGGAAAATTTGTATAAAGGAAAATTTGCTTAACATAATTTCATTTGGAACAAATTAATTCCTTTATACAAGGTACCACTGCATTTATGAGCTAGTAACCATCATTAAGACAAATGAGGCTGTTATGTGGCTGTAGTAGACAGAAATCTGTGTCTTCTACTATGTATATTCTGATGTTTTCCATTTTACCTTTCTATTGTTCATGTCCAATTCCAGAGATGGCTTTAAGCTTCTTAGGGCTAAATCTGGAAGTTCTGATGGAGTGTGTATGTAGATAGATGTTCTATAAAGAATCTGTTGGAGACAAAATTAATATAGCCAAAACTTTGATTTATGTAGTCATGTTAATTAGCGATGGGCACTTTGTTCTTTGCAGACAAATGACAGTTACTTCTGGAAATCCATTAGTTGAGTGTCAAGAATGCCATAATCTCTATCATCAAGATTGCCACAAGCCTCAAGTAACAGACAAGGAAATGAATGATCCCCGCCTAGTCTGGTATTGTGCACGATGTACTAGGCAGATGAAAAAAATGGTAAGGGTTTTTATGAAATGGGCTAGAATCATCCATGCATGTAGAGAAATAGCATTTGATTTGTTTATGTAGCAGATTTATTTATTTATTTATTTATTTATTTATTTATTTATTTATTTATTTATTTATTTATTTGCCAAAAAAATAGCCGCTCCACTACCAAGAGGTCTCTGGATGGCATACAACTATGTATTAAAAACTATAAAAACAATAAAATTATAAAAACTATAAAATACACTACAGTTAAAGCAACATACAATACAAATTATAAATTATAAAACCCTGCTGCTCATGTGTCTAGCCAAAAAAAAATCAAATTAAAATGCTGGCCGAAAAGGAAGGGGTCTTTGCCTGGTGCCAAAAAGCCAAAAGTGTTGGTGCCAAGCAGGTCTCCATAGGGAGGGCATTCCAGAGTTGGGGGGGGGGCAACCGTTGAGAAGGCCCTGCTTCGACATGCCACTCCCCTTACCTCTTTGAGGGGTGGCACCTTCAGCAGGATGCCATCCCATCCTTTATGAACTAAATATAAAGCGTAGGAAAAATGTAGAGACTGGGTAATGCAACATAATGATTTAGTAAGGTGATGTGGGGTGGTTTTCCTCATATTAAGTTATTGCAAAGTAAGGAAATGCCCTTAATATGATTTTATATAAATAAATATTTTAATATATATGCATTTTAAAGGTCAGGCAAGGTTGTCACAGTCTGAGAATAAGCAATTGGCTCAATAAATGTATGATAAATTTAATCATTTAATACTTACATCCTGAACAAATTATTGTCTGGCAGATATAAAAGAGGGGAGATTAGTAGTGGGATGGTGGTGGGTTTTGTTTATTTGCGCCTCGTGGCACAGTAGTTAAACGCCTGTCCTGCAGGTAAAACTGCTCACGACCTGGAGTTCAATCTCAGGTAGGCAGCTCATGATTGACTCAGCCTTCCATCCTTCCGAGGTTGGTAAAATGAGTACCCAGCTTGCTGGGGGGGGGGGCAATGTGTAGCCTGCATACTGTAATTTAAAAAACTGTAAACCGCCCAGAGACTACTTGAAGTGGTATAGGGCGGTATATAAGCAGAACACTTCTGCTTATCTCTGGGTACATCCTTTATTTCCATGGAACCTATTTGTTTTCCCAAGAAAAGAACTTGCAGTTCTACTATAGTAAAATTTGATTAACCGAATGAGCATTCTGCTCTGAGAAAGAAATGCAGTATCTTAAGTAGCTTTTCAAAAATTAAAGCAGATAGTAATTCCTGTTATTTTCAATTTGATAAACACCTTAGAAGATAGCTGAAGTTCTGTTGCTGAAGATAAGTTGCAGCTAGAGTAGACCCATTTGAATCTGTGGCATTTACACAGGCATTGTCTTACCAAATCTTTGCAAATACCCAACTTGATAGTGTGTTCATACTGCTCTGTTGTCTTGGCTAAAGCCTTGTTACAGCAGTCACATATCTTATCTTTTTTTTCCCTCCCTCCCATCATGTAAAGGTCTAGGCTGGGATAAATCCTCACATACATACTTTTGCCAACTGAAAATAGTCAGTGATGCTGTTTATGAAAGTTACCCATGTTTTCCTCAATGCTTTTCCATAGGTAGACCATTTCAGAGGCTGATAAACCACTCCATAGGCCATATGTCTAAAGGCCAGTCCAAGCCATATGTCTACATGTCTTTTTGCCTAGTGTACCTTTGGAACCTAAAACTAGGACCTGATGAACAGTCCCCCCCCCCATAAGAACTAGTTTGGTAAATACTAGACCAAATTTGATCCTCCAGTTTTGCCATTGATCGATAAAGACTTTTTCTAAGTTTTTCTGAAGGGCATTGATTTAATAACCCTACTCTAGTGTGATTTACTACACTAAGCAACAGGATTTCAGCCAGTGTTTGATAAATCAGTAGAAAATGTGTACAACTTTTTTAAAAAAGTCTTTATTAGCCAGAAAACAAATAGTGACTTTTCCTGATAGACAATAATGCATTAGTTTCATAACACATGCCATTTCATGGTGGTAGGATGCAGTGCTGAACCCATGAATAAGCAGAATATCCTCTTTTCTGACATATTCTTTCCATTTCCCTTATCACTTGGTCTGCTTTTTCATTGACTCCCTATTTCTTGCTTCTCAAATTGTTATTTCCATAGTTTCAGATTCCACACACATCTTCATTTTATACCAACTCTTCTCATTTATTTTCATTTTAACTGGTACATATTAAACTCTTCAGCATATTTTGGTTTGTCATTGCTTTTTTAGTTCTGATTTTGCTTATAGTAATTTAGGCATATATATATGTAATTCACACAGGCTCAGAAAACGCAGAAACCTTCCCAGAAGCCAGCCCCTGCTGTAGTTTCAGTAGTTCCAGCTGTGAAAGATCCACTGATAAAGAAACCAGAAATTAAGCAAAAGTTGGATACAACAACAACCTTCCTAGCATTTAAAAGGACAGAAGTCAAGGTGCTGTACATAACATGCTCTGTGAAAAAATTAAACTATGTTGTATTTTATATGGGCCTCTGCCTTTCCCTCACTTCAGATGCATAGCAAGCAGTTCTAAAAAACTTTCAGATCATTATTTGTTTGATCTCAAATTAGTGTGTGGCATGTATATGTTTTGAACAGACAAATTAAAAAGGAAATACTGTACCTCCATTCTAGTGCAGCCAATACTTAGGGAAAGACGGAATGTAATGTTATCAGAGTAAAAAGACCACCAGCATCCTTCCATGGGGTTTCATGCTTAGGGAAGTGTATTGCCACAGAACCAGAGGAGAGTTTCTAGTGTCATCTATGGGACAGGTGCTGTCTGTCTCAGCTCATGGGGATTACTGAACACAGCGAGCACGTAAACTGGCTTGTTGCAGCAACAGGGTAAGTGGGAAAGGAAAAACTGCCTGTGCAAAGATGGATAGG
Source organism: Phrynocephalus versicolor (assembly GCA_023846285.1). Lineage (NCBI taxonomy): Eukaryota > Metazoa > Chordata > Lepidosauria > Squamata > Agamidae > Phrynocephalus > Phrynocephalus versicolor. The sequence goes on along the minus strand of JAHTLZ010000330.1, from coordinate 19,277,849 downwards.
ATAGCATCTTGCTCAAGAGTTCAAAAAGCACAATTATTTGTGCAACTGTGAATAGAATGAGCAGGCTGCCACCTTTGGATCAGGATGAAAAAATATTTATTTATTTGATTTATATACCATATAACCATCTGGCTAAGAAGCCATTCTGGACAGTTTCCAAAGATATAAAATATACAACAGTAAAAAAACAGTTTATCAACTTGGAGGAAGTGGCAGAGAAAGGTTGGTGAATTTTACAAACATGATCTAATTTTTGTAATTTGTGAACAATTTCTAAAGCAGTTGGGGTGTGGGTGGGTGTTTGCATCAGGTATTACATTTAAGAGTAGATTATAAGGTGTGAATATTCCTCGTCTTTATAGTTCCCTTTTGAAATGAGTACAAAAATGCTAAAAAGCACTGCTCTCTCACATCTTTACAGGAGTTGTGCAGCATAGGTCTTGTGTGACCCCTGTTGAGCTACAGTGCAAGTGAATTGTTAGTTCTTTCCCAACTATGAAGCCTAAATAGAGACAATTCCCAGAGATTATGTGCTTTAGTGAAAAACGCTTGTTTCTGCAATTATCTCTTTGTTATCCTGATAATAGCAACTCAGGGTAACAGGAAAACAACCTAAATAGTGATGGATTACGCTAGGTTCCTTTTTAATTTCACAAGACCTGAAGTTCCAGAATGTCTTACCGTGTGTAAATGTCAGCATGGGAGCATTGTGCCTCATTGTACTTAGTTTTTAGGACAAGGTGAAAATTTAGGTGTTGCTTTGAATGGAAAGCTAAACCATACATGCATTTTTTCCTGTCTGGCTAAGACCGATTATAAATAATGTACAGTTTCTTTCTGTTTTATTTTAGACTTCGGCAACTGTTTCTGGCAATTCTGCCAGCACCAGTGTTTCCTCCTCCTCAGCAAGTGGCCTTACAGGGTGGGCAGCTTTTGCAGCAAAAACATCATCTGCAGGTCCATCAACAACTAAGCTGGGCTCCACAATCCAGAGCACCAGTGGCAAGCCAACCACTGCCTCAGCTAATCAAAAACCTGTGGGTTTATCAGGATTGGCAACAGCTAAAGCAGGGCTAGGATCAAAAATATCATCTCCTAATAGCAGCACAAGCCCTGTTCAGTTGAAGCCCTTACCACCTCTGACACTGGGGAAAACAGGCCTTTGTCGTTCTGTGAGCAGTGACAATGTAAGCAAAATAGGTCTTCCTAGTCCAAGCAGTTCAGCTCCAAGCAGCAACCAAACAGCTGGTGGAAATGGCAGTGCTGGAGCAGCAGGTGGGAGTGGGAGCAACGCTAGCAAATCCAGTACAGAATCAGGCAATCAGTCGCCATCTCTCAAGGGTCCCACTTCGCAAGAGTCACAGCTCAATGCGATGAAAAGGTTACAGATGGTTAAGAAGAAGGCTGCTCAGAAGAAACTGAAGAAGTAATTGGACTTACAAAAATTATAAAACTGTCTAATGAATTACTTTATCTTCGAAGTATAAATTCTGGGTCTGTTATACAAAAAGTAATAAAATCATTCAGTTTACTTCTAAACTTATGTCTTTCTTTGGTAATGGTACCTGAGAGGTATGTCAAGGCCTGTGTCCAGAGAGGGGAAATACTGTATTCTCAAGATAATTCAGAACTATTGGGTTATACATCCATTTCTTCTAGTGCAAAGCTTTCATGCTTGTGGAAATTTTGCTTTCATTTTAACACAAGGGTCAAATCAGTGTTTTGATTTTATGTGCCAGGCAAAAAGCAGAAGAAAAAATAAAGACAAAAACATTGTGGCACCTTAAAGACTGTGCTATATTTTAATGTGAGCTTTTGTAGGCAAGTTCACTTCCACAGACACATGCTTTTGTCTTTACATTTTTGCTTGATATGCTAGCACAGTCTACCTCTTCTAAAACTATATTTTTGTGTATTTTCAGTCTCATAATCAATGTTTGCAGAAAGTGCAGAAATGCATAGGCAGGCAATTTACAGACTACTGTTAAACAGTACATTACTATTTTATTGGATTTATTTTCATCATATCAGTGTGTGGATAACTCTATTCAAAGATTCTATATTTTACTTACACCAGATTAAGAAATCAAGGGTTGGTGGGGAGAAATGAGATAATATGGAGGAATGGAGACAATAATAACTATATAAGAGGGACAAGCATGGAGCTTTGGAAAAAAAATTCTGTGTGTCTAGCATACATTTTTATTATTGTTACTCTTATGACTCTGGAAACATTTGATTATAATGATGGATTTCAGGATTCATAGGCATTAAAGGAATGTTCAGTGAGAATAATTATAAGACAAATCAATATATATTTATAAAATATTTTTATTAAGTAATTTTAAAACAACTATATATTTGGGTCGCTGATATTGCCTTACTTGCAATTCACAGATATACATCTCTGGTGATAGGACTTTGTCTCAACAATAATTTGCAATGGAAAGAAGTTTCTCTTTTGATAAAGCCAGTAAAATGGCAGTATTGAAGACTGAAAGCGAGATCGCTCAAAGACATGGCAGAATAAAAGATGAAAGGCATTTAGCCTAAATTCTTCATGTGTCATCAGAATTTGGAACCATATTCAGACATTGTCTTATCAAAGGTAATCAGTTCTACTTGGAATTATTTTGCAGCATATCTGCAACTCCAATGAATAAGAGCTGTCTACAAATACACTTATGCTTTGGCATTGGTCCTATTCATTTTGGTGATGTTTGCATTTATTAATTGGAATTCTAGTTCTCCAGAATGAACTGCATTACTACAACCTGGAAAACAAATAGAAAGCATGCCCTAGCATGGTCACATTTACTTAGAACATTTTCAGGCTTTGGGAATGCTCCTATACCTTTTAACAACTAAGAGATATTCTAATAAGGTTTTCTTCATCATCAGACTGAGCACTACAAACACAGAAAACAAAGTTTGCAGCTCCATTGTCACTGATTAACAAGGACGATTTAAAAATTAAGGCTTCATATTGGAGCGTTAGTGTCTTTGAAGGGCAATGTGTTAATCTGCTTTGAAATGAAATGAACGTTCTCATTATGCAAATTAATTTTTTTTAGCTTAGACCTTAGATCCTAAGAGGTTCCTTGACTTGTAGCATCTTCATTGAGCTAAGTACTGTAAACATGACCAGTGGTTTGAAAATCTCTTTAGAGACAGATTCTGAAAACCATTAGTGTTTCAGACATATACTTGTTCATACCTTGTGTTCAAAATACAAATCCAAGTTGTCTTTCTCTGCTGTGTGTAACGCAATAATAAATACAACTAAAGCAGGATTTTATCTTTCTCTTAAAACAGGGTTTTGCAGGAGACAACCCCACCCCTGCACCGCTGTTTTAAGCCTTTTCAGAGGAAAGGGTTCATAAAGTGCCCATGCATCCTCTAGAAGACATGGGGTCATTTTTTTCAACAGGTCCCTAATGGCCCTCACATCCTTTTTAAAATTATTTTTAAAAATATTTTTACCACTATACTAGAGGGTAGCAATGGGCTTTTTCAGTAAACACTAGTTTTTGAAAGAAACAAGCATTGAGGCTGAGAGTCCTCAGTGGCCCAGTAACCTGTTGTGCTTCTGCTTAGCAAAATCTCCTGGCATCATAGTAATATGATATTGTGGCACTTGCACAAGTGCTGTCATTGTGCAAGCAGAGGGCAAGGTTTCTTCATGGAGACCACAGGTTGTACAATGGTCACACTTGTGTAAGTAATACAGTCCTGCATCCATGCAGGCAGGGTTTTCTGTTCAGCAGAAGCTCAGTAAGATACTAATGTATGACTTTAAAATGGAGGTGTATTTGATGAAGATGCTGTACCTTCTAGGATAATGGTGCCAGGACCAACCATTCATTTTGACATAGTTGGAGAAAGGGCAGAAGGGAGGTCCAAGGGCAAGACAGTGATCTTGTGTGGGAGGTGGGCTATGCAGTCTATGAGCGTCCATACTTCTCCAATAACTTCAGGACCTGCTCTGAGCTGACACAGATCTGAGCCATGCATTAGAGGGAACCTACTAGTCCAAGGCATCAACATTTTGGAATAAAGGGAAGGGCATTTCAAAACAGAAACTGGAAATAATCTTTTAAAAATGCTCTACAGGATCTTCAGATCCCAGCTTTTGGTACTCTTTTCTATATAGTGATGTCTTCTAAAAGAGAGAAGAGCATTCATGTTCAAGACAAAACAGAGGTCCCCTGGTAAGTGTTTCTGATTTCAAGCATATGTCATCCTCCCAAGATAATTAGCAGGCACATACCCTTTTTGCCCTTTCACTTCAGCTAACCACCATTCTTTATTGCCACTCAGATCAGAAAAACGGAGAATTCGAACTCGTTGATATTCCTGCAGACTGAGCTCCTGTTGACTTCTTGCTTGAAATGGGTGAACTGCATAGAACGTCTGGGAAGGGAAGGGGAGGGAAGCAGAAAATTAATTTTTGATCCTAGTCATTCTTTCAATGCTGAAAGGAAAGTGAAAAATATCCACTCAGGTCACCTAAGTTATATTAATAGCTTATGCTGAGGAATATCCAAGCCAACTCTTGGCTGGCAAGTAATAAAATGACATCTTCAAGATCACCTTATCTGCCTCTGTCCTACCCTCCCAAACTACTAGGAGGTATTTTACAGGATCCTGACAGATCAGAGCTTAGCAATAATCGTCAAACTCTGGTGATGTGCAGTATTTTGATTTCCATTGCCAGTGGAACAGGACTTCTTTCCCTTGTCATTACACCCTACATCAGTGCTCCCCAACCTTTTTGTCCCCAGGGCCCGGTAAATGTTTGATGATTTTTCCGTGGCCTGGGGGTGGGGGTGGGGAGGGGGGG
>JAHTLZ010000330.1:19248599-19267841 GCA_023846285.1 Phrynocephalus versicolor | reverse complement strand
TATTTATTTATTTATTTATTTATTTATTTATTTATTTATTTATTTATTTATTTAGCTTGTATGCCGCCCACTACCCAAAGGTCTCTATTCTGCCCATAATGGATCTTGTTCTTATGTTCGATCAGCTGTGAAAGATAGGAGTCCACTTTCAGCTTGTGGCCAGTACAGTAATGCAGGATCTATTGCTTGCACAGCCACACAGAAATCCTTATTGTGCATAGTAAATTCATGCTTATGCAAGGAAGTATTTGATCATCCAATTCACGCTCCATCCATTCTACAAGTGATTTAATTCTAGAGAATCTCAGGAAGGAAATTCAGGTCTGGTTTGCACCCCAGGACGCTGTCAACATGAAACTAAGCCAACTTTTGGATAAAACTATACTGCCATGTTGTCGCCCATAAGGGTAAGGCTGTGAACCAATTTTAAAAATGCACAGACTTTTTGTACACTGCAGGTAGGTCAACGTCTCACTTTTACTTTGCAGACTCTAAGATTATTCTTCTATGAATAGTAATGTGAAAGAAATTTGCCTGCTTCTCCTATCTTAATACACTCATCCTCCCTGCGTCAATTAAAGGAAAGCTTTTTGAAGTCATCCCTGCAAATGACAGGGATATACGACAACCCATATCAAAAGGCCAGACACGAAAAACCAGTAATCCATGGATTATGCTATTTTATATATGGAGTGACAAGTTACAGATATGGACAAGCAGGGCTTTTGTACTCTTGTGGCTCTCTTGAAGGCTATGCTCTGCACTAGACATGTCTAAATCTGAGCACTTTTTAAGAAATCACATGCTATCGCTATCAGAGGCATTTGGAGTCTTGCTCGTCAATTTAAAAAATCTGAAGATTAGTAAGTACTACACAGATCTTGAGTGGAAAATGTATCTGCAGACGATGCATTTGCCATCTGAATGAAACCATCTGACAGCAGTCTAACTGAGGGCTGGCAGAATGGAACATCACTATCTCTTTCTTCCTTTCTCATTGACCAATTTTGTTCCCTCTCTCCACCTGCCCGAATCCTGGAGACTCTATCTTTTCCAATAAAAATCCCAACCAGCTTGACCACGTTGGGGACTTTGGGAAGCTGGAGTCCAAAAATAACTTTTCCAAGCTCTGTTCTTGCCCATAACTGCTATTTCCCCAATGGGATAAAACACAAATACTGACGGCTTCATCACCTTAGAGCACAGTGTCTCCTATCTACTATTTATACTTAAACTTCATCGTGTTCATGCATCTGCCATGATGCATCCAAGTTTGTCCTGCATCCAAAAACATGTGCAGGATGTCACCATGGAAGTTGTTTTTCTCTGCATTGGAGCAGAGGAAAAAAACATGGCTGGATCAGGCCAAATGTCCTCTCTAATCCATCTGTCCAATTCCACAGTGACCGGTGAGAGGCCCCCTGGAGGAAGTGCATGGCAACAACCCCACTATTTCCCACCAGCAACTAGTATTCAGAGTTACAAACCTGTAGAGTGATAGGCTTCTTTTTTTCAAAGCTTAGTTTTCTTTCAATAAATGTTATGCTGTTGTTTTCTTTAACAAAACCCAGGTGGTGTACCTCTTCAAGCACCTGACGCTGAACTTCAGTGACATTTGAAGAAGACAGCTGCAAAGGCAGAATTGGTTTAAAGTTACATACCAGTAATCAGTCACAGCCCACGAGAATCCAGGAATACTGCTTTTGGTAGTGAATCTAGTGGGGCTTAAAATGGGAGTCCCCTATTTTGTCTCGTAAGTATTCTGGCAGAAATTGATTAACTGAAAGCATTTCTATTTACTGCTTATTTGTTGTGGCAAAGTTTCTGGAATGAACCTAATCCCTTCCTAGCCTTGCACATTTCCCTCTCCATGGCTGAAAAAAGGGATGTTTGGAAGCTTTCACTTTTGACCATGGAAAGAGTCCAGACAAGATTTCTGAGAGCAATCCTCCAGGCACTACGTTGTGTCCCTAACGCAGGCTCCCGGCTGGAGGGTGGGCTCTTGAAATTCAAAGCTAGGTTTTGGGTAACTATTTTTAGATTCTTTCTTTCCAAAAGGCCTCACCATGCTAATCCTACAGGATAACCATCTATCAAGTTGGAAGGAAGCATTGTCTGCCAAACCTAGAACTTACGGCTTCTCGGAGGATTCTGTCATCCAAATGGGTTATATTGCAACAAACCAAATGCTTAAACAGCACATCAAGGAGGTTGAGAGGCAGCATGACTTGGGGGCAACTTCAAATAACATCTCTCTGGATAAAGCACTATCTCTCCATGCTACCAATTCAAAAACATCGCACAGCCTATACCCTTGCCCACCTAAATGTATTACCACTGGCATTATTGGAAGGGAAGTTAAAGAAGATTCCATACCCACAACACAAATGCCCTTGTAATTCCGGCGCAATAGAAACTGCAACCCACATTCTCCTATCTTGCCAATTTTATTTTGATATCTGAAGAAGTCTCATTGATCCCCACTTAAAATTATTCCTTGGGTGCTCTGAGGCATTTTATACCCTTTTACTTTTAGCAGGACAATATTTAGACACTGCATAATGTAGCGAAATTTCTAGCTACTGCTATTAAAATCCAGGTGTGGAAGGTTTTAATGAAATAAGGGTAGACCCTTAATTGTCAGTGGGATCTTTCTTACTCTTTTTTTCGCTTTTTCTTTCTTTCTCCATTTTTAAATTAAGTTGTGATTGAGAGATGTTTACTAATTCTGTTAGGCTATTTTAACTTTGTATCTACATTTTATAGGAGTGTGGCATGTTGTAACTTGTCTTTGTATATTTGGATGTTGGTCTATGGCCGTATTAAAGATTCGAGTCGATATGAAACTCACTCTGACATCAGCCTGGGCACTTAAGAGTCCCTGGGAGACCACAGCTGCTGTGTCTCAGGAAGAGATCATCAAGCCAAGGGTGAGGCCTGCCCAGTTCATCTATCAGTCAAAGGAGGAGAACATCCAAGTGGCTAGCTTCCCTCTTCCTTCCCAAAGGTAAAAGAACAAGAGGCACTAACTGCCTGTAGCTCTGGGGCCAAGAAAATTAAGGGGAACAAGTCCTGTGGCCCCATCCCTTGGCCAAAGGGGCTGGAATCACATTGTTGTTCAACAAAGCAACACAAGTTGATTTATGATGAGTCACAGCACGGGTCCATCTAGTCCTGTACATTTACTTCTGATTCAGGGGTTCAGGCAAGATTATCTTCCTATACTTACCAGTAGATTTCTAGGACTTCATAGGGAATTTTTTTGCATACAAAACACGTGCTCTAAGGCTGTGACTGCAGCGGCAAATTAAGCAGTGTGGGGTCCCTTCATAATGGTTACACCACAGGCTACTCAAGCAATAGCTGCTTATACCCACACTCCTTGCACGGATATATAATTGGCTAAGATGACTTACTGTTGTGGAAGTTTATATAGGATTGCAGCCCCAAGCAAACAATAAAAATAAAAATTGAGCAACCCGATGCAATGCATGTTTGGGTGGAGATCAATTTGCATTAAGTGAGACTCACTGTCCTGAAGAAGGCTGCTGGTAGACACCTGCTTTTCGCCTTCACAGGGAAGTTGGCTCTAACGCAGTAAAAAATCAAATGGGACTTTGTGCTTGCAAAATGTGGCGATTGACATAAATGTGACATGGAACATAGTACTGCTTTATCCTCTTTTTGTACGTTGTTCAAATTAAGCTAGGAAGAGTCATGGGGAGGTGGAAGAAACCCCTAAAAAAGAAAGGGGTTGATGAATTCTTATGGCCTTGAATGGCTATGCTCTTTTGTGGTGACCTCCTGTTAGCCTGGGCTGAACTGTATTGAAGTCACTGCTTAAAGGTGACCATCATTCCACTTTTGGAAATATATGAAAAATGAGCTTAAAAGGCAGACAACCAAACCAGTAAAAGATGGCCTAACTTAATTGTGCTTAGTTTGCACAAACTGGCTTGTTCGCAACCAACCATAGTTAAGATACCCACAGTATTCTGGATCCCAACATCATAGCAAATGGGGCCTCATCGAAATCAGAACCAACAGCTTTCCAAACCTACTCAAAATAATATTGGAGTCGAATAGAGAAAACATCCAAGCATGGAGTGATTGACCTTTTCCTTTCCACGAGAACATTCTCCCACCCCCTGTATGGTGACATTCACACACATTTCCCCCCTTTTGACTAGGGATGCTGAGAATTAGTCCACCCGATCTGGAAAGCCCCAGGTGGAAGAAGAGTGCACTAGATCATAATTTAGTGTGACATCTGTACATAGCCATTGCCTGAAAAGCAATTGTTTAAAGATAAAGCATGGGTGTCAATATAATGTCAGCACTTGCCAAATTATTTTTTCCCTTTGCAGTTCTCCTTTCTTTTTCTAATCTTGACTATCTGGTAGATGAGATCTAAATCTTCCTCTTTTCCAAGAAACTGGGGTGGTCCAGGTACAATAATGTACAATGCAGAGTCAAAGAAATGGGGAAAATCTAGGCAGGTGGCATTACTGAAAACCTGATGGAGCCAGTTTAAAATTGATGCCACTAGAGAGCACTGTCCACACGCTGGCATACTGTAGCTGTGCTACATGAAAACAAGACTGTGCTAAAAAGCCATGTTTTCTGAGACAGGGCATGAGGGGCAACCTTCCAGTTAGTTACACAATGTTTTAACAATCCAAGGTACTGTATTGTATCTGTTTAACTGCATTTGAGAGGTATATTACCTTGCTATTTGAAGTGCAAACCCTGAAGGATTCTCTTCTGGGATTTGGGTCATGTGAAGTTCATAAGGTCTCATCAATATTTAAACCAAAGGACTACTCTTCAATCCCTCATTCAGTGTAATTCTCACTGTGTTTTTCTTAATTGTAAGGCTGTGACTGAGCTAGATCCCTTTTAATTAGTATATAGTATAGGATTGCAACTATTTTGAACTACCACTCCTAGAACTGACCAGATCGTATAGTTAGTACCACACTAGCTGGGGAATTTGGGGAACTAGAGTCCCCAAAAAAGAAAGTAACAATTCCCCTTCTGGGAACTGTAGTCCAAAAAATCTTTTAAGGGTGTTTAATCATCATCATTTGAAGCTGAGGCTCCAGTACTTTGGCCACCTCATGAGGAGAGAGGACTCCTTGGAAAAGTCCCTGATGCTGGGAAAGATTGAAGGCAAAAGGAAAAGAGGACGGCAGAGAATGAGATGGCTGAACGGTGTCATTGATGCAACCAATATGGATTTGACCAAACTCCGGGAGGCAGTGGAAAATAGGAAGGCCTGGCGAGCTCTGGTCCATGGGGTCACGAAGAGTCGGACACGACTGAACGACTGAACAACAAAATCATCATCATCATCAATCAATAACAACTCAGTACAATTGTAACTGTAATTTACTCACTGGTACGAAGGATTCCTCTGTGGAAAAAGACTGCAGGGATAGTGACATCATATCTCTCAAGAGGGTAATGAGGCAATACAGGCAATTTGTCACAATTCTCTTCGCAGCCCTGTTAAACCTCTGGAGTTCTTCCACCAACTGAGCATTGAGGGCCTCATATTCCTTCCTGGCAAGATCCATTTCGTCCCCTGGCATCTTTGGCGTAGGGGAGCTATTATAGTCTAGCAGTTTGTCATAACGTTTCTGGATTAGCTTTTGCGGCCCCAGAAATAAGGTCTGTAGGGCTGATAGGGGAGACAACACCATCTTCTCCACTTGATTTGTCTTGAGGTGGATGGGTAAGGCAGGAGAAAGAAATCCAACATAATAAGAGTCCAAGTCAAATAAGCATTCAACATCCACTCATTAATTTCTATGCCCTAGTAATCTACATGAGAAATTAAGAACGAATGAATCAGAGAACTAAGCTCTGGGCTTACAAGGACATTCCCATTTTACATCCAGTTTGTCTTAAAATGACTTGGAAAAAAATCTAGTAACTTTCAGTAGTATAAAATAGACTTATGCAAGGGAGAAAACGAAAACGAAAACCAGGGCTCAAATTTTTGTGAAGTTGCAAAGCTTATTTTATTTGTTGTTACGTGATATCTAGTCAGAACTAATTTATAGCAATCCTACCAGGATTTCCCTAGTAAGTATGGTTTTTAAGAAATGGTTTTACCAGTTCTACTTCCCCAGTGAGTTTCCATGGTTAAGTGGGGATTCAGACCCTGTTTTCCAGAGTCCTAATCCATCACTCTATCCATCATGCCACACTGGATATACCTAAGTAGATGATGCTCATATTTTATTTCTATCCTGCTATTTTTCTCCTGTTGGTACATCTATGTCAGCTCACAACATGACTTTTAAAAATACAAGAAAGTCAGCTAAACATACAGTTAAGCTATATTACTAAAACACAAATAAGCAAGTTCTCATATTAAAATGAGCACCATATTAAAAAAAAACATTTTAAAGAGGAGAAAGACATTTATTTATCACTAACCAGACGACTCATCACAGCTTTTCTTCTAATCTACTTCACTGGGCTCTCCTGAGAATAAGGGAAAATGACGTGGGTTTGCTACATTTTTCTCCCATTCTTCCTCTAAAGAACCAAGGGTAGGAAAATTTGTATCACAATAAGCCTGTGAGGTAGATTAGAGTGAAAGACGTGGCTGGTTCAGGATCACTTGGTAGGTCTGCAGAGAAAACATGTCACACTGGGAGTACATGTTTCTATTAATGACTAGCTTAACATTAACTTGGCAGAGGAGTTTTTGAAAATCAGTATATTTCAAGAACTTACTAATACTTCATTGGGGTTTTCAGCCTCAATCCACATCTTTGGAGAGCCGTTTTCTTCATTCTCCTGCTCATACAGAATATCTTGAAGTTCTGTTACTGTTTGGGAAGCCAGAATACTAGAATCCTAAAAATGTACCAAAAGGAAGAATGTGAACCACAAACATGCAAATAGGCATAGCACAATAAGCAACTGCAACTGTGTTAATCATGCTTTGATCCTTAAATCACAAGCTACAGCAGGTGAAAAAAAACATGATTCACATTCCTCATTTCCATTTGTTTCTCTCCTACTCCTTGTAGGAGTTGCAGTTTCAGACATTGCTTCAATGTGTTGCTTTTACAAACTCAAGTCATCAAAACAAACCTTTAAAAGTCTGCTGGTACCCTAAAAACCTTTAAAACACCCTTTAGGCCACATAAGCTTTTGCAAACTGTGACCCACTATGTCCTACCAAGTGAGCTACAGTCTAGAAATGTTTACAGCTGCCAAACAAAAGGATGGATGGGCAAACAAATGAACAAATGAGTCTTTGGCCTCTTAGTTGATTTTTGCTAATGCAAATCTTATAGCTACTATCTGGAAAGGTTAACAAATCACAGCCAAAATCCTGTTCCATCACTTCTTTCACTGGCATAGCAAGAGGTATGCTGGTTTATAATTTTTTTTTTAAATACACCCAATTTTTTTTGGTTGCATGTGACTTTGTCTGATCCTTTAATTAGTGGTAATCTGCCACTACGATTGAAATCATTCCTACTACATAAGCACAGCTAAAGAACATGATACTGTTCCATGCATTCAAATTGTGGTTTATGGCAGGTTTACAAACAATAGCTTGGTAGCAAACATGGGTCCTCTTGTCACAACAAACCTTGATTTGAACAAACCTTATCTTGACATATTGTGATATACTGTGGAAATCACTGTTGCCATTCCTTAGAATGGTAAGTCACACTACATTAAATTCATTTAATCAATGGGATTTGTGAATGGGCCAGAGCACTGAAACTGTTGGCTACAAAATCAGCAGCTCGGTGGTTCAAATCCTGGGTGCCAGCCAGTGGAGTGAGCTCCCACTGTTAACCCTAGCTCCTGCCAACCTTGCAATTCGAAAGCATGTACATTCAAGCAGATAAATAGGTAATGCTGTAAAAAGTGGGAAGGTAAACAGTGTTCTGTGCGCAGAAATGCGTTCAGCCATGTTGGCCACATGGCCATGGACTTGCACAACACTGGCTCTTTGGCTTGAAAACTGAGATGAGTACCAACCCTATAGTTTGACATGACTAACATACATGTGTGGGGGAAACCTTTACTTTTGCCTTTACATCTCTGTATATCCCATCGGTCTTAATGGGCCAATGGAACATACAGCTGAAATTCACTGTGCTTAAACAGGACATAACTAGAGTAGTCCTGTTTAAATCAATGGAACATATGGGGAAGTTGGCCTACCAAATGCCCACTCAACCACGATGAAATTCTGTTGCTTAGCACATTTGCACTAAATATTGTATCCTTTGTATTTTATATTATGTGACTTGAGAATTCATCTTTCAACTGTGATTCCAGCATTTTTTAAAATTCCAATTTTGAGAATGCAAATCCCAGTGGGAGCAAAAGGAAAGCTCTCAAATTCCAGCAAGCAGATTTGAGTTTCACAAATCACTCAGAAGCCAGCCATGAGTAGTGAGTGGATAATTTTCTTAGCATTACTCCTTTACACTCACCTCCAGGTGTTGCAGAAACAATGAAATATTCTTCACACAGTTTTTCACTCTCTTTTCTAAACTTCTAAATAACTTTTCTTCTTTATTAAAAGTTTCATCTTTCACCTGAAATATATGATAATACGATGATTCAGATAAGAATACAGACATGGATAACTCTTAATCACAATAATAACACTGAATAAATGCCACTGCATTCTTTTGACTGGAATTACAACGGCATCTTCATGATTCGAGCAATTGTTGCTGCTACATTGTGACCTTAGGTGGTCACAAAAATAAACTGGCTTATTGATATTTGAGCATAGCCTGTGTAAACAGGAAGCATGTTCCTTCAGTGGCATATATTGTGGGGACATAGGGGCAACTTAGGCCAGTTGCAATATTTTAGAGGGCAGAGTTTTCTCTCCTACCCTGGACAGTGACAGGTGCCTCTGGGCATTCCCTGCCTGCTTTCCTGCCTGCCTGCCTACTTCCTCTTTTCCATTCCTCACTGGCTCAGCCATGGCTTAGGAGCCTGTTGAGCAAGACTTAATCTGGAGAAGGCAGCAGCAGCAGCAGCAGCAGCAGCAAGAAGGGTGACAGAGACTTGCAGCCAACATGCCTTCCCAAAGCACTGCCCAGCCCGGACCTGTTTCTGTGCCAATGAATAGTGCCTGGTCTGCATCTAGTGCCCGAGCCAGAGCAGCTGCTGGTCCCACTGGGTGTATCCACTGACCCATGAAACAGCCAACCAACAGGTCAGGTAGGGAAGGGCCAGGAGGCTCATAATCCCAGAAGCTGGCCTGTAGACAGCAATCCCTCGGGTGTCATGTGAATCTGCCAGAAGTGGTGAGAGTTTGCTGCTGCTTTGCACTGCTCCTGTCCACCCCTCCTGCTGCTCTTTATCCACCCACCTCCTGGCACTGGTGGGAAGCCACACCACTCTGAGGCTCATTCTTTCCCTGCATGCCCCACCCCGGGTGCTGGCAACTCACACAGTGCCACTGTATGCCTTCCTCCGACTCCTCTCTCCCCCCAAATGACATTGTTGCCAAGAGCAAGTTGTAAGCTGTGTTTCAGTTTTGATTGGCCACAATTTGCTGCTTTATCCACTTTCAAAGAGGTTGTTATTAATCCTAATGAAATGTGTGAATCCATAAACAACAACAACAGAAAGAACAAACATCAACAGCACAGATATTGACTGGGTGACACCTGATTACATAATGTATGAAAAGATTCCAGATGTCTTACTAGACAATAAGCAAAACATAAGTCAACAACAGAAAATTCAGGTCTATGCTACATTTTATTTATTTTATTTTATTTTACAACTTATATGCCGCCCACTATCCAAAGTTCTCTGGGCGGCTTACAATCAAAGAATTAAAACAGTTAAAACATCCGATATCAATAAATAATTAAAACAATAATAAAAACCTTACACTAAAATCATTACACTAAAATTGCCATCAGAGGACCCACGGTCTATATTGTATCAATTAAAAAACTTCAGGAACAGGAAGGTTTTTACCTGGCGCCGAAATGTCATCAATGTTGGCGCCAGGCGAATCTCACTTGGGAGGGCATTCCATAGCTTGGGGGCAACTGCTGAGAAGGCCTTGTGTCTGCAAGCCATCCATCTCACCTCCTTGAGGGATGGCTCTTTCAAGAGGCCCCCCTGGCTCATTGCCGGGTAGGTTCGTATGGTAGGAGGCGGTCCTTCAGGTATCTAGGTCCTAAGCCGTTTAGGGCTTTATATGTCAAAACAAGCCACATTCATATTGTCTAGATTATAGAAAATAATATGCCTCCAAGAGAAGAGACCTAAGAAATTAATGGGTGGAGCAACACACCCACACTCACTTGCGTTAAATGTAGCATGTGTGCATCTTGATTGAAGTCAGAAAATACATCAATCCAAGCGCTCATGGGATTTTCCCTACTTCCTGTATTTCATATCTGGAACAATTTCTTCATTCTACCTAATAGTGGGAATTGGCCACATTATCTCCTTCATGAGGTAATGTGTTGTCAACTACCTCCAAAGCCCACCCAATCATGTATCCATTGAATGTTCTCAGCTAAAGATCAATGAGACATATGGACGACTACACTCCACCAATCATTCTTCTTAGGTTATGACAAGTAAAATTATAAAAATCAATACAAGAATCTGGTTCTCCAGCAACATCTAATGTTTGTACTGAATCAAAAGTAGCAGCCAGGCTGGACCATCTGCAAGTGATGTTATCAGCTGGATATTTAGCAAACAAATCAGAGGAGACTGTCAAGGGTTCTCTCTTTGTCCTTGGAAATCTTGTGTTCTTCCAGCTTCCAGCTGTATGATCTCTACACTTCATTGACAAATCTCCTCATAGTACCAGGGGACCAAACAGATCTCATTAAGCAAGAAACAATGCTTAGGAGTAATCATGCCAATCTGTAAGTGATAGATCCACATTGGAAAGCCAAATACACACATCGACCCAAATATCATGTGAGTACCATGTAACTTGAACTCTGTTTCAAAAACTTCAATCCAGCTACCAATTCATTTTCACAGTCTAACCATAAGACCATAAGAAGAGCCATGCTGGATCAGGCCCATCTAGTCCAGCTTCCTGTATCTCACAGTGGCCCCACCAAATGCCTCTGGGAGCACACGAGACTAGATATTTGTCTCCTGATACCACTCCCCTGCATCTGGCCCTTGAAGTACCCTGTTCTGAAGCCTGCAACCTATGATAGACTTTTCCTCCAGGAATCTCCAATCCCCTTTTGAAGACATCCATGCCAGATGCCATCACCACATCCTGTGGCAGGGAGTTCCACATGCTATGTTCTTGATTCTTTAAACTGAGTAATCCAGAATTCCAGCATATACTGAAACAGTGCTAGCCACTTGGCTTTTATTCATATACGGATCTGAGTATAGGACTGGCATTTGGGTGATGTGGGTTTGAGTTCCTACAGTACAATGGGTTGACCTCTGGCTGGTCAGTCTTTCTCAGTGGAATCCACAAGGTTGTTGGGAGGATGACATGAAGCAAAGGAAAACTTTATATGCCATTTATTGCTCTCGGGAGGAGAGGTTGAATATGCTAGTAGCTAAGAAAATAAACATGTGTACATTGCAACTGGTTTGTCCACGGAATCCTGCACGTATGCACCCCTGAATGTCTAGAGAGAGCAGGGAGGAAATGAAAGCAAGCTGTTTTTTATGTGGTATGAAAGAAGCTTCCCCTGGAACTGCACGTAGCCACAAGTGATAGTGGGTGTGATTACACAGGGCAATAGGTCACAATTTGGACCACTTGTGGAGTGGTCCAGTGCAATCTATTTCCCAGTGATCACATGACACATGGGAAAAAGCCACTCCAGCCTGCACCCAATCAGTGTCCATGCTGGGCGTTTTGTACAGCTTCTAATTTTCAGGCCCGGGGTGCAGTGATTCCACCACAGATGAATTTTGTGCATGTTTTATATTTTTTAAGTGCCCTTAACATGGAAACTAGTGCAATTCTGTAAGTGAACTAAGTTATGAGTGAAGCAGAAAAGTAAGTTCAGATCTTATATGATAAGTCTCGCACACATTTCATTTTTGCCTGTTTTTTTAAACACACTCTCCACAATCCATTCCAGGAAGCCATATTCACTTTTGTTTGCTGCCCAGCTAACACTCCAGTCCTCAGCCATCAGCAGTCATCTAAGCATTATCACTGCTAGGAGTAGGGAAGCAGCAATGCAAATCAAGGTTATTGGTGGCAAAGCTTTAACTTTCTCAGCAGTCCTAACATAGAACCCTGTTTCCCTGCTGCTGCAAGGGAGAGATTTCCATGCTGATTTTCCTGCATCGCCTATCTCTCTTGCAAGCTCCCTATGCATGCTTCAGAAACATGGTTGGGAAATCATTTGGAACTAATATTGCATCAGCATGGAGATCTGTGATGTCAAAAGGGACAGGGAGGGGAAACAAACAAAGAAAGAAAGAAAAAGGTTCTGGTGGATCAAAGCCCACCATTTCTTAAAAATAAATGCTGGATTTGTAAAATTGCCTCCATAAGTAATCAAGACAAGCATGTGTTCCAGTCTGATGGAGTGGGGGAGAAATAGCACTGGACTCTGAAGTAAGAAAACAAAGAAACAAATGAAGCTGAGGCAAAAGGTGATTAAATGAAGACTGTGAGATGGTGTGCGTGTTTATATTATGTGTGTGTACAGATCAAAAACATAGAGAAGATCTTCCACCTGTATGTCTCCCTCATATCTGCTGATACCACTTGTGTATGTACCATATATTCCCTTCTCATCTGAAATGTAATGAACAGACCCAAGGAAAAGGGCCTTTTGGTGGTGGCACCCAGACACTCGCAAAGGAAATCCTCTGGGTTCCATTGCACACGCAATGTCTAGTGTGTATAAAATTCATACCTTAGACGACGCTTTCTCCTCCTCCTGCTACTAAAACTCTTTGCTGTTTTATTCTGATTTTAGTGCTGTTTCATCATAAAGTTTCTGTTTTTTTTAAATAATATTCTAGTATTGCTTCAATTGTATTCATTGTTTCAAGTGCCATTGCTGTATTGCCTTAATTGTTTTAAGTGTCCTTAGCCATTCTGGATATAGAATAAACATCATGAGCATAAACGGATATTTAACTCTAAGGATGTGATTGTGGAGGAGCATGAAGTGTGTGCGTGTGCGTGGGTGTGTGTGGAATACATCTCAAAACTACGGCAACCCAAAATTGCAGGTCAGGCCAGTCATGCAAAAAATAAAATAAAATAAAATACAAATGTTGTTGATGAGATGCAAAGGCTTTGCATAAGAAAGCAGGAAATTAAAGGCAAACAATGATGGATTAGAAAATAGCCTGTGGATTATTAGTGCTTTCGCCAGCATAGTGAGTTTAACACATACAGATGCATGCCCTCCCTGCTGGAACACTCATGGAATCCTCATGGTAACAAAGCCAACTGTTAAAAGGTTGAGCGGACTGCAGACTGGAGGGGAAAGAACCTCTAACAAGAATGCCAGAATCTACTTCGGCTGATAAGGAGGTCAGCAACACATTAAAGAAGCGCTGACTTGATTTTAGTTGAGCACTGAGTTTATATGCATGCTGGCTTTTCTGCTTACTATGTTCTCTTTCCCTTGCATAAAAATGTATATGAGCAATGCATCATTTTGTATCAAACATTGGTTTCCCCCATTCTGTTCATTACTGTGCATCTGCACAGTTTGAGAACATGTGCCAAGTTTTCAAGATTCCTGTTATTTCAGTTGTCGTACTTGTTCTGATGTGATAAAAGAGAGTGGGGTTTCATTTGCTCCTCTTTTCCCTCTTTGTGTGTATGTGCATGTTTGTGGAGGTGGAACAGACAGACTTGGGAATGTCTTATCAGGTCTTCTCATCCAACACCACTGCTGATGTCAGAGAAGGAACACAGGGAGTGCTCTTGAAACTCAGACTAAAGGGAGAAGGGATGCTCTGATATTAAGGGGGGGGATCATCCTCCCCATAATCCCACCAAAGTTAGTTCTCCAATATTGTGAGTTTGAAAAGTGTTTACTGAAAGAAACACTAAAATAGATAGAGCTGGAGTTATGTCTGACTTAAAATAGCTACATATAGAACATTTTCTTGTAGCTGATGCTAGAATTCTGAGCACGCTGCTAGGATGTAGTTAGCATCTGATTTTTTTTAATACTGTAAGCAATTATCAGATTATTTGGAAATTGGGGGGGGGGAGTGGTAAAGTCCACCTGAAAAGCCCTCATCCAGACTATTGGGAACAAAGGGAGCTGATCTGTGTTGAGGATGGAGATTCCTGAGCACATGTTTTGGAGACTCATATTGTCTATGATGGAGAAAACCAAAGACTGTATGTCTCACTTTCCACTTCCCAGTTAGGCTTCTGGGTTTCCCCAGGGAAAGCCTACAACCATGACACAACCTGGTTTCTTGCACTGTGCCTTGTTTAGTGTGTATGTATGTATGTATTGCATTTGTATCCTGTTCATCTAGTGACAGAGAGCTACTCTGTATAAACTGTAAACTGCTTTAAGTGTATCAAGAAGAAAAACAGCATAATCAAGGAGGTAAATAAATAAGGGCATATTTAGGCATCATTTCAGAGTACAGAAATTTAGTTCTCCATGGATCAGCATAAATATTATGACTGTTAGCCATAAAGAAGAAGGAGAAGTGCGGGTCCAGAAGGGGAAGGAGAAGAAAGAGGCAAAGGACCTCTGTAGAACATAACCAGACAACTGAATACCTGAGGTTCTCCTCCTGTTAGAATTTTCAGGTGGCTTGTGACCCTCTTGGATTTCTTACTAATCGAATGAATGTTCAGTTTTGAAAATTTCTCCTTCAAAGATTCGTCATCATCATTCTTCTTATACTTCAGCACTGCAATTAGGTAAAGCAGACCCATTAATAAAACTTTGAATTTATTAGGTATTGTCCAGCCATACTTTGCTTTCATGTCACATGAGGCCATAGAGAGAGACTGAGACATGAAGGTTACTCCTGGCTGTACTTATGGAAATAACAACAATGATGAAAATCCTTATAGCTACATAAGCTTTTAAAAATCCATCTCTCTAATTGCCCCTCTTGTTTGCAGTAGCACCATTGGTGCTATTTAATCCTGAATGCATAATCCTGTGTGCAGTAATAATTTTCATGCCTTTGCAGTCTAAATCCCTAGTGAGTCTGCCTGGGAGATGCTTAAACATCACACATACCCATCTCCTAACTTTATTATACGCCTTAAGCAAATAGAAACATTGAACAGTGGACCAGAAGCACATTTAATATTCATACCCTCTTCTCACAAGATAAAGCTAGTAAAATGGGACCTGCGTATGCCATAGGATTCCGGGATTTAATTATTCATTGACTGAGAATATGCTGAGGAAAGCCTATATAGTATATATAAAGATTATTGATAGTTCTCCATGACAGCCCAAAGAAACCTTCATATATGACAGGCCTGGATATGTTTTAGACTTGGAAAATCCTGTCACCCTCTCTATAAAATAGTTAACTTCTGGGAAAAAGTGGTTACCTTTAGAAATAGGCAGGAACAGCAATTCTCCATTAAATAGACCACGGGACTTTGTTCCAGACTTTATCTCCTACAACAGTGTTGTAGGAGAACCTATGGCATGGGTGGCAAAGGTGGCACTTGGAGCCCTTTCTGTGGGCATCCAACATTGCTCCTTCACAGGCACCTGTATTCAGGTTAAATGGTTGTATTGGCACTTTGCGGAAAATTAGTGGGTTTTGAATCGCAGTTTGGGCCCGCAGTCTCTAAAAAGTTCTCCATGACTGTACTACAAAGACCCACATTGCAAATCTCAAAGTGAATTTCTCACTACTTCCTCATCCACTTTCCCCATCTTTCCACAACTTTGATGATGAATGAAGACCCTGGGGCATCCTGGGGATTTTCCTCATCCCAATATACAGAGTGGGTACCTCTGCAGGGAGTGGTTATCAGCTTCATGGCTTATTCTGGAGTATCACTGGGAAATCTCTAAACTAGAGCACCCATTCCCAACAGGGCCTATGTGGCTACATGCCCCTCCCCCAGAACATATGAAGGGGGCCACAGTCTAGAAACAATTCTTCACGCACCACTTTACAAGGTTTGTTGTGTAATTTACACAATCCCGATTTGGCCTATATTTCATTCATATTATGAATGGCTGCCAGGAGTAGGGATGAGAAGTACTTGCACACAGTTGCACACAGTACTTGCAAAATGTTTTTAGCAACCTCAAACCATTCCTGAATTGCCTTCATTTGATCCTGGCAAGTAAATTGCAAAACAGTCAGTACTATTGCTTTTTGAGGTTATCCAATGGCACCAATTCTTCTCTAAGAAAAGATACAGGGCCAGGCGTTAAGCTAAAAGTGCCAGCCACTTTCAGTCCATTACATTTGTGTGTCGGGGGGGGCATGTATATGGGTGGTATACAATGGTTCCCAGGGGAGGCTCTAATAGCCTGAAACCACACTGAACTAGACCATTTCTATTCTAGAGGCACATGGCTTGGTCAGGGCTAAAAACAGAATTCAGTCTTGGTTTGAGTCGGCCAGAGATATATGATTATTGGGGTCAGGGATTGTGTTAGGGTTCCATAACAAAATGGGGGAGGGACTTTTTTCCAAAGTCCATGAGTTGTCCAGTGTCTAAAATAGCCAGTTGTAGTGGCACTGAATATAGTTATGGACAGAGCTAATATACAGATCCTTAGTTCAATTACTTTGTTCTTGAATATTGGTAAATATACTTATATCAACCACATTTTATCTTTGTCCGCACTGTCATGATCTGAAAAAGTTGTGGAAACATCTTCAAAATCTCTTCCGAAAAGTTCCTTCAAGCCTGTGAGAGGTTCTCTGGATAAATCTCAACATTCTTTCCTACTGCCACCCCATAAACTGATGCTCTCTTACCAATGTCTTTTCTTCTTTTCAGTTCGTTGATGTTCATATTCATTGCTTTCACAGCAACCAAGGCATCCTGCAGTGCTTTGTGGTCTGGGTGGGACACAGGCGTGGCATTTAAGAGCTCACATAGTAACAGTGGGTATTTCATCACCCGCTGTATTGGTTTGATCATCAGAGATCCCATATCCAGTAGATTTGGTTTCCCCCTGAAATTTAAACAAAGTCATGCTAAGCCAACAAAGGAGTTCCTGAAAGGAACACATCCACAATGGCTCCTGTTCCTCAAAACAAACGTGACTGCTGGAAGAGAGCATGAGCTCTGGAAAAACAAGCAACTGTTAGCGTGAATCTTGTGTCACTATAATTAGCAGCATACCAGCTGTTGGATGATACACAGTATTCTTTATTATATATGCAGTATTTAAGTTTATATACCGCACCAATTTTCCCAGGGAAACTCTGGGTGGTTTACAAATGAAACAACAAAACAAATTTCTTCAGTACAGTACTTTGATATTATGACATTTCCTATCCATTCATGAACTCTAGCTGGTAGAACTCTAGCTGGTAGAAATGACTGCCCATTACTTTCCACCTGATCTGCTGCATCTGAGGTCGTCTATGTCCCATAAATATCAACTATTAGTGATGATGTATATTAAGCATATATTATGTCTATAAAGGCACCGTGTAGCCATGCAACCAGGTTCTTCCCTGATATAAACACGTTGCAGGTGACAACACTTCTCAATAAATTCATTCACATCAAGAAAGCATCCATTTTCTGCACTCAGTGATTACTGTTTGACCAGGCATGTTCTTCCTGTCCTCCGCTGTTCAGCTTCAAAGGTGCTGTTATCCCAACCTGCCTGCCTGTCTCAGGGAGAAAGCCAGACTACGAGTGACCATTCAGGGGTGCAGTCTAAATCTGCAGTAGAGAAAAAGCCAGTAGGCCGTTACTTCACATCCTTCTCATCCCTCTTTGCTGTCCCACTTGGGACTGGTATGAAAAACGTTTACTTCACGTCCATAGCGTGACAGCAGAATATCATCCTGACCACACCCCCTGAACCGGGAACAGAGCATGACGAGCCATACCTGCCCCTGGGTTGGGGAATTCTGTTGTCACGGTTTGCTCCCGGTTCCTGTTCTGAGACAAGGGACGTGAAGTAACGGCAATGGCTGTTTCCCCCTTTCGCTCTAGGAATACTCTGACAACCTAGAAAGCCGACTGGAACTCCTGCACCAGGCCAGGCTCGGCTGCCCATCTGTCCCTGCAGGAGAAGGCGTCTCTTGAAGGGACAGGTGGAGAGCCACTGTCAGGCATAGGTCTGTCCTCCTCGGGTCCCAGAGGCAGGGCTGAGCTCTCCTTGCCTGCTCGCCTGCCAGCTCACAGACTGCTGAGTTCAAGGCGAGGGTGTCTTGCCCACCGCCCATGCCACCGCCGCTGCCGCTTGCCAGCGGCAAGTGGTGAGGGCTCGCCTGGCTCCTCCCGCCAGGCTTCCCGAGACAGCCCGCGCACCTGTGGCGGGGATTCGAAATATCAAAAAAAAAAGAAGCCTGACAAATTAAACAAAAGGCTAAACGAAGCCAGGGAAATCCAGTAGTTGTCACAAAACAAGGATGTGAAGTAACAGTTGTCATGAGACACATAATCACACCCGTGGGTAAACGAAAACAGGGATTGAACAGGGACAAAACCACGTGACCATGAACAACGCTGTCACAGAACGAACGTAATCGCGGAATGAAGTAGGACATGAAGTAACCTACAGGGCTGTTTTCCCTTCATCTACCTGCTATTTGATTCTGTTTACCCAGAATGATCACAAATTGATGGAAATGCAAAACACTGCTGTGTCACTGAACTGAAACCTGTCCCCTTACCTTGGAGCTTCAACCTTCCTCCCTGTGTGCCTTTCTGAACCAGGTGGGGAATTGTGTGACTATGATCACAGTATAACCCTGTGAAAACCTTTACAATTGTCAGATTTCTTTTAATACAATCTTTCAAGGGTTATAATGTCTGCAGTAGTGAAGTATAACTCGTACACAACTATTGTTCTGTTACTTAAAGGTACATCAATACTTTGTTGTTGCTTCCTTTTTGTTTTGGGTGTGTATATGTT
Source organism: Phrynocephalus versicolor (assembly GCA_023846285.1). Lineage (NCBI taxonomy): Eukaryota > Metazoa > Chordata > Lepidosauria > Squamata > Agamidae > Phrynocephalus > Phrynocephalus versicolor. The sequence continues at coordinate 19,248,780 of JAHTLZ010000330.1, read as the reverse complement.
TTTGGTTAAAACCTGCTTAAACAGACTAAGGCAGCTATGTCCTTAAAAATTAAAAATAGAAGGTTTTTATACTTTCTTACATACTTAATCCCTGAGAGAGTGTGTTTGCGTACACTGCTGCTAATGTGTGTGTGGATAGATAGATAGATAGATAGATAGATAGATAGATAGATAGATAGAT
>JAHTLZ010000330.1:19211785-19225685 GCA_023846285.1 Phrynocephalus versicolor | reverse complement strand
TTTGGCTTCACAGGCAGATACCTAGACCACTAGACTATCCAGCCAGTTGGCTGAATTTTTTTTATACAACAAATATCAGATTTTATGTCTTGATTTCATTTCGAATACAAATCAGTTACATACTGAACATCTATCTACCAGTAAGGCCTTCCTCAGATTCTGTAAAATGAATTAAATCCAAACTGTAGCATAAATAATGATAAAGAATATCTCCAACTCATGATATTTTCTTTTAATTTAATTGCAAAGTAAACTGGAAAAGAATGTGTTAAATAGATTGAATGCTCTGTCTTAGATTTGAACTTCATGTATTTTCTTCCCTGTGCTGCCTTTTTAAAGGTTTTTCTTTGTTACCTTTGTCTGTTTTGATTATAGCCCTATATTTGAAAAACTTAATGAAATACTGTAATGTATTTTTAAAAATTAACAATATATCATGGTTTGACCCATCCTGAGTCATTTCAATAAACCATAGTCGACTGTCATGTGAAATAAACGGTTTGAGATTCAAACTTGCACACTTTCGCAAAGTTTAAATTACAGTTTTGCATTGCATCCAAACCAGTCTCATCTTATCTTAGTTAAACACAGAGCTTTCCAATAATGTCACATCACTCAGCTTCCTATCATCACACAGGTACTGTAATAAACAAATGTAAAGGAATCAACTGATGCACAGGCATCACATAGGTGAGGCTGGGAAGGCACGTTCGCTTCATCTTAAATTGAGAATTTACCATATTTTTCCATGTATAAGAAAAAGTAAATTCTCGACTCGTTAGCCTAAAAGTTGAGGTTCGTCTTATACATGGGAATAAGACTTCCCCTGCTGAAAAGATGGTCTCCAATCACTGCAAAAGCAAAGCAGAGAGGTGTCATGGGCAGGCGGAGGGCAATCAAGGGTGCCAGAAAGGAGGGGAAACCTTGGTGGTGGTGTGGGTGTAGAGGAGAACTCAAATTGAGAGCAGTGAATGAGCTGGACAGAGCCTCTGCCCTGCTGAGGTTTCCCTTCCTTTCTGGTAGCTCATTCACTGCTGCCAGTTTGGGTTCTCCTCCATACCCACACACCTGCTGCTTCCCTTCCTTTCCAGCAGTCCTGGACTGCTCTCCGCCTTCCCAAGATGCCTCTCCGCTTTGCTTCTGTGGTGATCGGATCCCGTCTTTTCAGCAGGGAAAGGCACTTCTTCATGGTCTGCTTGACTCCTGAGGCTTTCCCTGCTGAAAATATTCACCCACTTGAATCAAAGCCCTTCATATTGGTGCCCAAGAAAGTAGCATTACTGGCTTCTTTTTTACTTGAAGCATGTAAGCCTTCACCTCATCTGTTTATTTTATTTTACTTTATTTTTATCCCATCTTTCTCCTTTAAAAGGACCCAAGCCTGTTCCCATGTACACACCACTGAAGAACTAAAACCATGCAATGATGGGAAGTTATTTTGCATCAGTCCAGCAGACATTAATGATCTCTATCAAGAATAATGATGCTGTTGTTGGACTGTAACTCCCAGCATCGCTCTCCAGTGCGGTACACTGACAGACAGAAGGCTACCCACCTTCCCAATATCCCATCAGCTCTTTACCTGTTTTCTCCTCAAGGGCTCAACTATGGTCCTGATGCACAGCTCCAGATCACTGAGATAGTCCTTTTCCGTCTGGACCATTTCGGAAATGATCTTCTGCCTTCTAGCCATCATCCGGGCATTCCGTTGCTCTTCATTTTCCAGCGGTGAACTGACTGGTCCCGAGGACCCTGCTTGGGGTGCCATCTTTTCTATAAAAATATATATTAACCATGTTGTTTTTAAACAAAGTCTTTATCCCATTCACATGCTTCTGAAATGACGGTGAAGCATATAACGACGTTAAGGGCGCAGGGCTGTTCTCTAGCACCTTCAAGACTAATACATCATAATTGGCATAAGCTTTCCATAGACTGTACCTGCTACCTTGAATACATTGTCTAGCCTCAGTGGAGAGACTATGAGAAGTAGAGATGGGCACGAAACGAGTGATTTTTTGTTTTCATTTTCGTTTTTTCATTTCGTTACGCAACGAAAACGAAACGAAAAAAAATTCAAAACAAAATGAAAATGAAAACGACCAATTTTGCCGTGTTTTTCGTTTTTGTTGCAGCAAATGCATTGAACTGAAAAGAATGCTAACGAAACAGCAATTTTTCATTTTCGTTTTTGTTTTTTCATTTCGTTACGCAACAAAAATGAAAACAAAAAAATTGCAAAAAACCACCGAAAAATGAAAACGAACCGAAACGGACCCCTAAACAACCAAACGACAAACGAAACACCATTTTTTGGAGTCGTGCCCATCTCTAATGAGAAGTAATGTGGGGGGAAAGATTGTGTGTTGTAGGGGCTCCAGCATGATCTTATAAGTAGGCATTAAGAGACATTAAGAGTTGGAAGCAGGCAGGTGCAAATCTTAAGGGATGTCCCAGACAGTGCTTGCAAGGTCATGGATCGGTGACAAACATATACAAATATGCATGCAATTAATGCCTCTATGTTGGAGAAAATGTTTTTGTTTAAGTCAAGAATGAGAAAAGGCATATATGTTGTGCCACAGATTGCAACCAGAGGGGTCTATGACAAATAAGAATGCTAAAACTGCAAGCAGAGAAATCTATCTAAACATGTTCAAATTTATTTATTTATATATTTGATTTCTATATACTATCATCCATCTGACCATTGGCTACTCTGGGTGGTTTACATCAAATATCATCTCTACACATGCAATTGTTGTTGCCAGGCTAGTTTGGATGGATAAACAGATTAAAAAGCCTGTGACCCCATTCAAACTAAGGGAAGTAGAGTTGAACTTCTTGATGAATTCTTGTTCAGCAACTTACCATGGAATCTATTTTTGAACTCTTTTGTCCAGGGAGGCAGTGTCCAAGGAGAATGAAGTGCTGATCTATTTTTTTTTACAAAGATATATACCTGTATATTGTTTCTAATGTCAGATTTGCATCCATTTAGTATTTTGTGCATAGGTTAGCCTGTGTGTTTGATATTAGATATTTATTTTTATTGATTTATATGCAATTGTTGTAAACCACACAGAGTTCCTTTGGAAGACAGGCAGTATAGAAATATATAAATAAATAAACCAACCCAGTGGCAATGGCTAGAATCCTGTTGGTTTGTTGCTCAGGCATACGTGCAGACATATAAATTACGGCAGTGAATTTCCATCAGGTAACACGTTGTCAGTTGTGTTCCTCATCATTCATAAGCTCAGGGACAGGAGCAGTGATTGCTATTAATGCCAATTTGCCATTGGAATGTATCCTGTTGCAATTACACCAGAGAAACTAGTTCATAGGATTCCAGCCATAAACAGACACAAGCACTGGACGTAATAGGAGACATGATTGAAAACCTATTTGTATATATCTGAGTTTGCTTTCAGTGTCTTATGCCTCACAATCCTACAATGTCTACTCAAAAGTAAGTCCAGTTGAGTGAAGTAGGGCTTACTTTGAAGTATGTAAGTTCAGCCCCTGTTGAGGAGGCACAGTGGGGGATTGTATTCCCAACCAGATGCCTAAACGGCTGAGCTCTCCAAACCTTGTTTTACTTCCTCTTCCCTTCTTTGTTTGTTGTTGCCTCTTTGATTATTAACTTGACTCTACAAAGCGCCATGTGCACAATCACATCCCTTCACAAACAATATAAAGGACAAACAATAAGATAGGAGACATACTGATGATCCTTAGGGTCCCTTCAAGGTCTGCAGTTCTATGATTTATTTATTTATTTATTTATTTGCATTTATAAGCTGCCCATCTTTCCCACTGGGGATGATGATGGTGATGACGACAACAAGAAGAAGAAGAAGAAGAAGAAGAAGAAGAAACTGTTCGATATTACATTGCATAAATTAAAATGCAGAAAGTAAATTAATAGTAATATCTGGGGTTTTTTTGGGGGGGCTGGTGCTGAAACTGACCAGCTGAATTATTTCCTCCCATCGTAACTTTCAGGATCAGCATGTGATATGCCTTCTAAGGAAACCAAAACAATCAAAAGCCTTGCAATATCTATCAAATTTTAGTTGTCAAAATAGCTTTGTACTAGAAAGTGGGCTACCTTCAACAAAACATTATACCAAATAAAACAAATATATTTTTTAGGTGTCACCTAACTCTGTTCTTGCTGCTGTAACTGGGTGCAGCTGCCCTACTGGAAATTCCAAGGATGAAAAGTTTTGGCATTAACACAGAACAGAATCAGTTTGATAAATGCAGGCACTAAGTAAGCAACCAGATATCAGGAGTAGTATTTGTCTCCTCCAAATGATAAGCTTTCTCTTAAGGTGGATATCGAGGTTTCACTCCACGGCTATAGGAAAGTATTCACCTAGGTATGCATTTGTTTGCTAACTCTCCAGACCTATGACCTTGTTCGGTCAAGAGCTTCCATGTCCCAGACAGGTATTAAAGTTGGATGAATGTCACCCAGTATGTTCTCCATAGGCAAGGCAGTCACTGCTCTCGATTATATATTTGCATCCACAGCACTTTATAGAGGAGTGTGTGTGGTGTGTGTGCGTGTGTGGGGAGGGAGGGAGGGAGGGAGGGAGACAGGACACAGCATCGCTTGGGCTCCCTGCCAATAAGCAATACAATAGGAGCCAGTTTGGCTTATCCTTGAAAGTGTCAGGTTACGTGCCTGTGAAGCTCTTTCAGAGGCATGACATTATACCAAATAAGCCAGCTACCGGTGTCCTTTTGAAAAGAAAAGGGGGCGGGGAAACCGGTAATAGTATTAGTTAAAAGGAAATCATTCCTAAACCATGCAGTAAAAAAAATATATCTGTGCTTACCTCTACAGGTGTAAAAGGGCCTCCGAGTGACAGCCGGGTTTGCACAAATGGTTGTGGGTTTGCAAAGCCCTTGGTAAGGCAAGAGCCGCTCAGGGTTCTCTGCAGCAAATCAGCTAGCCTAAGGTGTGTCTGTGTTTGGGGCCGGGAGGGACAGTCTGGTTTGGGGGAGGGTCCTAAGCCAGGAGAGCTCGACTCAGGTGTGGCTTTTCCAGTCTTTCCACTGGAAGAATGAGCAAACTGGAGAGGGATTTGTCTTTGGGACGTCCAGGGACATAAGCCAGCTTTGGGAATGTGCAGAGTTTTTTTAAAAGAAGGAAAATGTAAGAATGTAGTTGAACGCTACTGAAGATCTAACAGTGTGAGCAGAATGGTGTGCACTTTGGATGAGTCTTCTTTTCAAAGAGGTATGACAACAGTCAGAGAAAATGAACATGAAATGGTTTTTACCCAAGTTGTGTGGTGTAGGCAAGTTGCGATTTTAACATGGTGTGCATTGTACCACACTTGGTTCAGCAAAGAGCATCGTGCTCTCTTTTCCTCTTTCCCACACACATCTCACAGACCTGGATGTTGTTTTGGACAGGCAGAAAGGTGACAGCCATAAGCTCATTGCTTGAGGTCACAGACAGCCATGTCCTCACATGAATATAGGCATCAAGCCATAAACCTATAACACTAATTTCTGTAGCTTGTGGGTTTTGGGAGGTGTAGAGAGGGAGCTATAAAAAGGGGGGTTGTTCTCTGAACGTTTAACTTGTTTGAGAGATCAGGAATGAACTACAGTGGTACTACCTTGTATAAAGGGATTAATTCGTTCCAAATGAAATTCAGTTAAGCAAATTTTCCTTTGTACAAATTTCCCATAGGAATGCAATGAAAACAGATTAATCCCTAATCGCAACCATTTTTTTCTGTTGTACGCATTCGCCCCATAGGCAATTCTGTTAATCAATTTCCCCCGGAATTTTTTTCCTTTAAGTCGATTTTCTGTTAAACAAATTGCTTGTTATACGAGGGTCCACTGCACCTGGTTAAGTGTTTCTTCTCCAGTCTTGATCTTCCGATCCCAGACAAATTACCCTGCCCTTCTCCATAGGTCTCAGTGATTAGCCTCTAATTTGGGGACTGGAAGCACGTAACTCAAAAGTGGGGGGAAACTGAAACTTTGCCCCAAAAGTGCCTTGTCGTCTCTAAGGGTGGATAAATCAATATCCCAAGCCCACAACCTGAGGCCTCCCACACTGCGAAGGACCACAACATGGTTGTTTGACACATATTATGGGCCACTAGCATATGCCAGGAGCTTTTGCAGTTAAATCCCCTCCCAAATGTTTGGGAGAATGAATCGGGATGATGTTACGGGAGTGCAACCCTTCAAAGTGATGAGGTGGGCATGCGCTCTGAAATCTTTTCCTGCAAAAATGCCATCATCAGTCTTCCAAAGGTGCAACTCTTGGAGCAGGGTTTTAGTTCATGTCTCTCTGCTTGTTCCTTTCTGGATCCAATGCATTCTTAGCATCTTGTGATAAAGCCACATTTCAAATGCTACTGCCTTTTAAAAATATATATATAGCCTGTGTTAAAGCTCACAATTCCATACCATATGTTAGTTCTAAGAATACTGTAGATAGTAAAATGCCCATTCTCAATGTTTTAAACACCAGCACTAATTTGAAATACAGTGGTACCTTGTATAAAGGAATTAATTCGTTCCAAATGAAATTATGTTAAGCAAAGTTTCCTTTATAAAAATTACCATAGGAATGCATTGAAAATGGAGTAATCCCATTTTTATGTTGTAAGGATTCTCCCCATAGGCAATTATGTTAAGCAAATTTCCCCTATCTCCGGAATTTTTTATGTTGTACAAATTTTATGTTTTACAAACTGTTTGTTAGACAAGGGTCCACTGTATCAGTATTCACTTTGCCTTATGCTGCATAACTCAGGATCTCTTTGGACAAGGGGTTAAAAATAAAATATATCAAATAATGACACTGATTAGCATGGTTGCCATTTGAGAACTAACTTCAAAGCTTGCAACACAGACATCTGAAGCAACTAACTTTAGCTAAGGCTTTCAAGGAAAATAGATATATGTATGGAAGTACTGTATGGCATCCGATCTTGCCTGATTTCCGAAGCTAAGCAGGGTCGGCCCAGGTTAGTATTTGGATGGGAGACAACCAGGAAAAAACAGGTGCTCTAGGTGCCTGGAGTAGGAACTGGCAAGCCACTCTAGTACTCCTGCCAAGAAAACTCCATGAACATGGGGTCACGAAGAGTTGGTCACGCCTGCAGTGACACAACACACATACTGTATGACCCTGCCGCCCACTCCTGATTTGTCTTAAGTGTTCCGAGTATTTGGAAATTGACAACAGCCACAAGGCTCTGTTTGATTCATTTCCAGTCATTGCACATGCTAAAAACAAACCAAAATGGGGCAGTCCTACCCACATCAAAAAGGAGTAGCCCCTGATAAGGACCCAGAAAGATATGGGTAGGAGCAATCTGGGGATGGGCTTGTTTGTTGCAGCAATTATTTTGAATGACTATTGGAAAAAGAAACAAACGAGTCCATCCCTGTTGTGGACAAAAAAGTGGGACAAATGTTTGTCTGATAGCATCCCAATGCTACCATCTTACGATTTAGGCACACATCTCTAAGGAGTGCTGGACTGTCTGGAAAAAAATCCTCTTTTATAAAGATCTGGCTTTATAGAAGACTTGATCTATGAATGTTCTTCTTGGCCAATTCCAGCCAATGTGAAGGACTTCTAACATTGCAGAGAGAGCAAAGGAATTTGACATTGGTCAGAGAGGGAGCAGACAAAGATCTGCTGTGTTTACAGTTCAACAGTACTCTCAGCACAGACAGGGATTCAGATCTGCTTTTTATGACACTTTGTGATTAGGCCTGTTGCATCAACAAGAATACAACAAAAGGGCTTTTTTTTACCCTTTAGCATCCTTGCTTTTTATCACCTGCAAATGTATGCACATCAAGGCTGCAAAAATTAGGACACTTACTATAGGGTGATTTGCCTATTGCATGTAGCAAGTCTTACCTCTGAGTACACACATAGGACTGTAGGAAAGAAAATTCATCCAATGAATTGACATAAACTTAGTTTAGCCTTTAAGCAATATGCCGGTCAGAGCACCTTTACTGAATGTCTGGGGGGGGGGGGGGAGCTTGCATCCAGGGTGTCCATTTGGGCTCATTTGGAGAAAGTAGCAAGCAAATGCTGCACAATCCAGTTCTTTATTTCAAAGGCTGGCATAAAGATTAAGAACCATTGGAAAAGAACAAGAAACATGTTGCAACTGGCTTTCAGCAACAGTTAATTTTTACTCTGGAGCAGTTATTCTGATCACTTGACTGCAATCTTCTCGATTATGGTGAGAAGTATCATAGTTTTTCCAGTAAGAAATTGCAATTATTTCCAAATTAACATCTATACATATCTAATAGGGCATGCAGAATGTATGCAAATGCATGACGTCTATATTTTTCCCCTGTACCGCATCAGTTGCCACTATATGTAGTGCTCCAGGACTGAGAACAAATATCAGCATTATTCAGTATGTTTTACCTCCCACACCCCATAAGAGCAGCTCGAACCAATTCCTGGAATATCCTGCACCTCCTCCAAGCTTTGCTGCTTGTCCCCCATCTCCTTGTTCCAAATGAGCAAATGGAGAGAAAGAATGATAACCTTTGTATGCCTTTCCCTCACTTGGATAATTGGTGCCAACTAAATCCAAAAGGAAAGACAAGTGAATGGGCAGAGGCAATTACAGCATGGAGGAAGCTAATGCATGAATGGGTCTTGTGTGTGTGTGTGTGTGTTGCATCATTACAGTCATGACCAACTCTTCATGACCCCATGTCCATGGAGTTTTCTTGGCAAGAATACTGGAGTGGTTTGCCAGTTCCTACACCAGGCGCCTACAGCACCTGGTATTCCCTGGTGGTCTCCCATCCAAGTACTACTTACAATCTATTAAAGATTTTGGCAGACCTGTCAGCCGAAGGCTGCTTCCTGTAGAGTGGGTCAAACAGACACATATTTGTAAAGTTGTACAATTTGATGGCTGTTGTGGGGTCTTCAGGCTGTTTGGCCGTGTTCTGTAAGTTTTTCTTCCTGACGTTTCGCCAGTCTCGGTGGCCGGCATCTTCAGAGGGCAGGAGCCAACCGCAGAGAATGGCGAAGCATCAGGAAGAAAAACTTACAGAACATGGCTGAACAGCCTGAAAACCCATCAGATCCCAGCTGTGAAAGCCTTTGAGAATACGTTGTACATTTTATTGGCATACACCAACATATCATTCTATTCACTGAGTAGGAACACTGTCAGCAATTACGAATGCCAATAGGATATTACGCAAAATGGCAAAATCTGATTCCCAAGCCATTGGAGCAAGTCCAACTTGCAGGTAAGCTCTAAAATATACAGTACTTGTGAGCACCAGGAACTAGATCCTTTTAAAAGAAAAACAATGTACTGTAGTTGCTAAATAGAGAGGAAGGGATAGGAGGCTATGATAGATGTCTCCCTGGGTTGTACGTAAAGCAGGACATAGTCAGTCATAGCTAATAGTACATGTGTTATTCCCGTTTCTTCCATGGATGTGCTATACAACCAGACCGTTTTGCCTGGCAATCTTTGCATATAAGGAAATGCAGTGTGTATACTACAGTGTCCTTTAAAAAGGCCACAGGGGGCAGGACTGGGGGGAGGGGGGAGGAAGAAAGATTGTTGAGAACAAACTATGCTATTGTTCCTCATTAAGAGCTGGCTCTGACTGTGTATGTGTGTGTGTTTGGGGAAGGGGGGAGCCTGCATGGCAAGGTTTTAGGGCAGCGTAGCCAAACCTGTTCAGCATTACAGTGTAGTTTTATAGACAACATTCCTCCAGCAAGGTGATGTGGAAATAACATGCGGTGATAGTTGCTTTACTTGGCAATTAATTGAACTGAATTCGGTGGGCCTTGCATCTAGGTAAACATGTAGAAGAGCAGATATCTGCTGTACAGTCTAGATTCAATCTAAAAGACTGTTGTTTTGGGAAGTAATGTTAAGGCTGCACACACATCCCGCCCACCCATCCTCACTAAAAATCCTTTACCACTCCAGGTACTGTATATCTGATCTTGTCTTGTTCTGCAGAGAAGAACCCAGCTCATATCATGTGAGTGGCTTTAGAGTAAAGGAGCCCTGGGGATTACTGCTTCCACAGAAGATAACAACCCTCTTCTCTCCAGAGAGGAATATATAAAACAAAATATCTCTTGCCTCAAGGGCAAAGGGGTGAAAAATGAACGTGGCCTCAAAACTCATTTTTAAGATCCAAACCAAAAAACATGCCCTGACCAAAGCATCCTGCCTACAGCGCCATAATACAATTCCACTTCCAATCCTTTTATTTCAGTGCTTACCTTATGAAGTCGGCACATTTCAATATTTTAAATTATAAAAATGAAAAATGGTCTTTGTTTCATAATATAACATTGCACCATAATGGTATTCCAGCTGGGCTGAAAATCTGCACTTAATTGCACACCTTTTGTGTCTGGGAGGAGGTGGGCCAGATGCCGCTCACTCCTCCCTGCTCACTTAGTGGGGTACTCAGTTAGTGGACCACCTTTTTAAAAATGAGTAAGTGGATATTCTTAATTATTATCTATTCTAGATTGAAAATCTTTCCCATTTGATGCAATTGCATTTCGCATCTCAAAGGCTGCCCTCCAACTTGCATTATACCCCCTCACCGCCTTGCAAAATTTGTATAGTAGGGAATTGCTTATTAATAGTTACACAGACCTTTGCATCGCCACACAGATTCACATGTTTCTTGTGGCATTAACTTTGGTGGAGTGCTGCACAGTTCAGGGAGCTTGCAGTCCATAAAAGCTTATGCCACATGCAACTGGTTTGCCCTCTGAGGTGTCCCTAGATTCTTTTGTCCTTCCCACTCCCACTCCCGCACTCCCATCCCCCTAGTACCTTGCAATTTCTGGCTGTATTCACTCCTGTCGGACTGAGTCCTCCTCAAAGCCCCAGAGCTGTTGTGATCTCCAGAAATCCCACTCTCTACCACAGTGTCCGTCTTCCTCCTCTCCAGCATGTAGAACCTGTGCCTTAAGAAGGGCATGGTCTTTTTCTTGGCCCCCAGGCTTTCTTTTCCAACAGGATCTTTGGCTTCCATTTCCAGGCCTCGGCGGTGCTGAAAAAAAGCTATGCTGACCCTCGGGAAGGTGGCGTGTTGTGCTTGCCTGTTGCTTGGATGAGTGGAGCTGTCTTGTTCAAAGCCCTGCAGAAGTTCAGTTCCTTGCCTGGCTCACCTGACTGCCACCTCTACAGCCTTGCAGGACTCCACCCTTATGAAGTCATCCTTCAGCACACGGACTGGGGAACCAGACACCTGTTACCTGAGAGACTTGCAGCACAGGGAGGAATTGGCAGAGCAAGGAGGACTATTCCTCCCTTGATCAGCCCCTTTTGGAGCACCTGTTCTCGCTCTTGTATATTTTGCTTCTGTACTATAGAAATACAGGTGCCTTTAAAATAAATCCATTCCAAAATAAATAAATAAATAAAAAGAAGGTGGGGGGAAAGAAATTTTACAAGCCAAAGAACCTTTCCAATGCACCCTTCTCACCCCCTTCACATAAAGTAATTTTTGCACTTAATGGGTAGTATTGTTATGCAAGACAAGGGGAGCAGGGCATTCCATTCTCATGTTTAAGGATTATAGCCCTCAAGGTGTTGAAGGGCTTGAGATGAATCAGTAAACTGCACCATAAACAACCTGCCCTCAGGCTGATGCAAGTTATTTATTTTGACAATGGGGAGGGAGTGCAGAAAAATCCCAGGAAAAAAGAGCTAAATAAATAGATAGAGTAAGCTGACAATGAATGTATAAGAAGTTGTTGCCCTTTTAAGCCATGCAAAATTGGTTGCCTGGGGGGAGCTGACTCCCTCTGTTTCACAGGAAGAGCAACTCTGGAATCCTGTGCTTATTTGTTAGAGCTAAACTAGACTTGACAAAATTGAACTGCTTCTCTCCAGCCCTATTAGAGATCTGGAAATCTCTGCTACATCAGACTTTGGGCCCCATATTGCCACCTCTGGCTGGCAGCAGCTCTCCAAATTTCTTTTCAAGCTCTTTCTGGACATGTTAGACACTGCTCTGAGTGACAACATTACTTACCACAATATGGTAGCCTTCATGAAATGCTAGAAGACACTAGAAGCAACCCAGAATTCTCTTCAGCTCTCAGAGGTTCCATTGTCAGCACAGATGGGTCTCTAGGAAGACCATAGAATCATAGAACCATAGAATCATAGAGTTGGAAGAGACCTCAAGGGCCATCCAGTCCAACCCCCTGCCATGCAGGAACCCCCCCCCCGCAATAACAGTATTTCCGACAGATGGCCATCCAGCCTCTGCTTAAAAACCTCCAATTTAGGCTGACGGGAGTTTAATAGCCCAACGTTATTGGAAAAGCTGAATGACTGGTCCAGGATCTGAAGCAGTATCTCAAAATTTATCTAAGTCAGGTGCTGTAGCCATTACACTACTCACACAGGTTCTCAAATGGCATGTATTGTAATTATGTTCTATAATCACTGATACAATTAATGACTCTTGTTACTCCAATGCCTTAATACAACATACAACACAATCGTGTAGGAAGACTTGCTCAGCAGTAAGTACTGCTGTGCTTCAGTGCAGCTTGCTCTTCTATAAATGTCAGATTGCTGCCTTGCCATGCAATACAGAAAGTATATGTGCACACATCTGTATGCATACACTTAAAGGTAAAATGACCTTTTGTTTAATGGAGCATAATCCCACATAAGTGTATATAGGATGGTGGCCTCATTCTATTTAATGGCTATTTAACATCACTGGATTAAATTGGTAAATACATTTGCCTTTTTCCAGACTGAACATTAGTTAGTTGGCTGGGTAGGAACATGTCTTCAGCCATTTCAAGCTATAAAGATCATAAACAGAGAGGCAAACAGTTCTACACTCCATTTGCAAAAAGGGTGGGAGAGGTCTGCCAATGTTGTTGGGAACAGCACTGTGTTCTGTCACCCTAACCTTTATCCCACATTAAAACCCCTGCTCTGCATCATAACAATACTTATTGCTAAGCAATAGGAGTTCTATCATCCCCTATATTTTATAAATGTTGATTAGAAATGCAGGAAGAAACATTAGTCAGCCTTCTTCCTTCCTTCCTTCCATCCATCCATCCATCCATCCATCCATCCATCCATCCTTCCTTCCTTCCTTTGTTCTTTCTTTTCCTTCCTTCCTTCCTTCCTTAGTATACCACCCATCAAGTGGCAAGCCATTGCTCTGGAGGGGTAACAACAAATTAAAACAAATACCCTCCCACCCAACAAAACAAACAAATAATAAAGATTGAACCACATACCACAGAGACAGCATAAAACAAAATTTATATTTGAGTTAACCTAAGTATCAAAATGGGAGGATACAATTGAAGGCCTTCTTGAAAAGCTCAGCTTTCACGTGTTTCCTGAAGGTCAAGAGGGAGGGAGCCAGGTGTATATCTAGCAGGAGTGTATGTGTACCATAGTATTTCACCCACCACTAGAAAAAGCCTGGTTCCTGGTGGTAGTTTCTCGGGCGTCTCTTGGGGTGACCAGCCACAACCCCACAGCCAGAGTGGAACAGGCCATGTGGGTAGTTGATCGTAACTAGACCCACTCAGACAGGTTACGCACCGGTTGGTAAAGGGATGGACTCACATTGGATTGGAAGTGGGAAGGGAAAATAGGCTTTGAAGAACTTCACCTGGCTACAATTAAGTCCATTTTGCTTCTATAAATATGCTTTTATCAAGCTGCAGCACCTGCTACTTCAGCATTGAGTAAAATGAGGATAAAACAACCACCCTGCTGAAGTTAAGCCATGTCTGTGCCTGAATGACTCTCACATTTAGAGTGACCCCTTGTGTGTGTGTGTGTGTGTGTGTGTGTGTGTGTGTGTGTGTGTGTGT
>JAHTLZ010000330.1:19193177-19211775 GCA_023846285.1 Phrynocephalus versicolor | reverse complement strand
GTGTGTGTGTGTGTGTGTGTGTGTGTGTGTGTGTGTGTGTGTGTGTGGTTACAGTCGTGACCGACTCTTTGTGACTCCATGTCCATGGAATTTTCTTGGCAAGAATACTGGAGTGGTTTGCCAGTTCCAACTCCAGGTGCCTACTGCACCTGGTATTTCCTGGTGGTCTCCCATCCAAGTACTAACCAGGGCAAACCCTGTTTAGCTTCTAAAATCAGGCGAGATCTGATGAGCTTAGGCCGGGCATCTAGGAAGCAAGTGACCCCTTACATATAACCAAAACAGATGATGTTCATCACCAAAACAAAACAAAAAACAACACTAATCTGCATACATATCCTAATTTACACACATCCATTCAAAAAGAGAGGTTACCTACCTGTAACTCTAGTTCTTTGAGTGGCCATTCTATGAATTTATGCATATGGCTTCTTCTGCATCTGCGGAGACTAAGTCACTTGCTTCCCAAAGCCTATTGCTTGCTTGCCTAAGGACCTCCTCTTCATGTGTGCATGCTCTGCCCACATTCTCTTCAATTCCCCAATATGCCCACCACTGTCAACCGCTCTTTCTTCACCACTGTCAACCACTTCTTGGTGCTCTTACATGAATGCACACACATGGGTGATTAGCAAGCTGACTTACCAGGTGGTGGGCCGTCATGGCAAAATAGAGGTGAGGATGGCTCAACCAAATACAGGATGGCATGGACATCAAGTTTGTAATGTGAGGCAAATGTGGAAGGTGTGGACCATGTATCAGCCTGACAGATGTCCAGTATGCTACCACCTCTTAGGAAGGCAGTGGAGGTTTCAATTGCTCCAGTGTATCAGGACCAAAGCAGGGAGAGGAACAAAGACTAAGGCTGCTTTTACACGACCCCTAAAATTCTCTGGCAAGTTAAATGCAGATCCCCCAATGTGGTTTTTGTTCTGCTTCCTGTGTTCCCACCTCCCACACTCTGATTCTATTGCTTCTGTCTGCGGTGAGGGGAGAGAGAAAAAAATGCAGGCTCACCTCCCCCTGCCCTCAGCAGCAGCTCATTGTTCCCTTAGGATTCCTGTCTGTTAAAAGGGGGGGGCAACAAAAACAAACAAAAAGCGGAGGAGGGCCAGGCATGCAATGCTTTAAAACAGCAACAAGGATTTTACCTCCTCCAGACCAGGTACTTGTAAAATGCGCTGGGGCACGCTTAAGTGGGTGTGGTGGTACTTTATTTTTTTAAAGTCCACTGCTGGTGGGAAAACAATTTTATGCTCTGCATCTGCGAGCATTTTGGAGTGGATTTTAGGGGTCATGTAAAAGCAGCCTAAGTAATAAGCCAACCTTACAGTTGCAAAAATCCACTTAGAAACAATCTGTGAGGAGATGGCAGAACCCCCAGGTTGGCCATGAGAGCTGGCAATCTTGCTGGCCAACAAGCAGAAGTGATTGACACCAGAAATGTGGTTTTGAGAGATAGTAATAACTCAGAAGCGGATGCTAGTGGTTCAAATGGTTTTCTAGATAGTTGTTTCAGAACTAGCTGGAGGGTCCACGGATGAGCAATTTCTGATGATCGAGGGCAAATATTTCTCAGGCCTTTGAGGAATTTTGATTTTGAATGGGAGGACAAAAATAGGGCAGATACAGATTCTGGCTAGTCACTATCACCTCTATATAGATTTTCAGAGTAGAATGGGAAAGGCAATAATGAAAACTATGGAGAAGAAAGGTGAAGAGGCCCTCTAATGAGGTTGGAGTGACCGGAATATTATGTTCTTCCACAAATATACAAAACATAGGAATGCTGTAATATTTCGGCAACTGATGGGTTATTCTCCACACAGTGAGGTAGAGATTGAAGGTCCAGATGGAAGGCTCAACTGTTGTCTTGGATTAACAGATGGGGAAGCATTGGGAGGAGGACATCACAGGCAAGACTTCTCAATATTGTGAACCATGTCTGGTGAGGCCAAAACAGTGCATTCAAGACTCAGTTGGAGTGATCCTGATGCAGTCTGATGATGATTCTCTGGAAGAGAGGTATTGGTGGAAATAGGTGTAACAGGCTTGGAGTGGTTTCCAAATCCTGCCCTGGGGTAGTCAAGACAGCACTTTGCACCTGCTGTTGATGCAAACACATATAGTATATTTGTGGGGGTGCCCCATCTGAGACATAGCTGGTTGAAGATGTTGCTGTCTAGAGACCATACATGGCTGCATGTGTGATGCCTCCTGAGCTGCTCTGTTCAAACGTTGTCCATCTAAAAGTTACATAACAGGTAGTAATTGTTTAAACATTATGCCAACGGATTATTCTTATGATTTATAGTTTCAGATATGTTGTTCTTATTTTTAACATATGTACATTTTAAGTCTTCTGCATTCAATCATGACCCACAATTATAACTTAGGGGTACCCTAAGGATACCACCACCACCCCTTTTAAGCAAAGAGATGTATCCCTTCTACAGGGTTCCCAGTGTGTTGTAGTGGATCGAGGGATGGGCTAGAACTATGAACAGGATTTAAATCCCCACTTGGCCATGAAAACTCACTATGGGGATGGAACTGCGAATACCTCTCATCTTGAAAGCCCTATTTGGATAGTTCTAAGTCAGTTCAAACTTGGTGGCACAGAATACAACACACACACACACACACACACACACACACACACACACACACACACACACACACACACACACACAAACTATGGTTAGTACACAGTAAAATGTTGCCAGAGATTTGTAGCACCCATTGTGTAAAGTCAGCAAGCTTGCCATTGGGATCAGGATGGCTTCATCCTTCCGTGCCTTTCCACATGGCATGAGTGAAACATCCCTAAGCACAAGCCCCCACTCCTAGTTTAAGCAGTGTTTCAAACAGGCAATGATCTGAAAGCACTGCTGATCGAAGTGTGTCTTCTCTGCTCACAAAAGGAGAACCCCTTCTTCAAATGGCATTGAAAATCCTGAAAAGTAGTGGTGGTGGGTATCTGAAGACAGCTTTCCATACTTAGAAGCCAACAGTGCAAACCTACATTTCTAATACTGCCCATGTGCCAAAAGGCCTAAAGAACCACCCTTCCAAGAAGATGAAGTGATCATTTGCATGAAGAATGGGCATCTGGGTGGATGCAGCTCAGAGCTGATTGATGGAAACACTTTAAAAACCTCTTGTGAGTGTTGTCTGCCCCGAGAGCAAACAAAGTAATGGCTAACATGCCATTTACCTAAGCAAAAATGTGAAATTAAAGGTATAACATACACATAAATATGTTGCAAGTAAGCCTCAATAAATGCATTTATATTTCAAAGTGAGAACATGAACCGTGTATACAAGTACACACTGTTCTCATGTCCATTGCAGCCTAATGTTAATGCCCATACGCAACTTCTCTATATAAGAAAAGGTCCCCCCCCCCCGGGGAAACAGGTGCTGATCATCACATGGAAAATATTGGTACTGGGTTCCTAAGCAACAGTATTGAAGCATATCAAAGCAGTTATTGTTATGTGGCTAGTGCTAATCTTTGTCTTGCATTTCCGGCAAAGGCATATTCCTGCCTCTGACATCTGCTAAGTAAACAAATTGTTCCTTGCTACTAACTCATCACCCATGCTCAGCATTCCTTATTGAAAATATAATTCTGTAACATGTACAACCATTTGTCCTCCCTCATTAAACTAATTTGTTCGTTCACTCCATTTGCAAATGAAATTCAGTTATGAAACATCACCCCCCTTTTTTTTATAAAAAAGAGAGAGATTAAGTATTCTTAAAATATTTTTAATTCATTCACCTCGGGTGCCATTTCTCACTTATTCTGTCCTTTAGTTAAGCAAGAAGCAGGGGGACATGACTGTGATTTAAGGACAGCTCTCATTTCCGCTGTATCATGGATGCGTTTGATTTGAAGACAGTTCAAAGGACACCAGCTACCCGAAAGCTTCTGGATTTTCAAAGGAGATGGAATCAGGAAGCGAAGTTTCAGCATGTGATAAGGACAGAAGTGCCATTCAGCAGGGTAGTTGGAGTCTGGTTAGCACCTGGATCAGAGACCACCTTCAAAGATATATGATCAAAACATTGTACACGCTACCTCTGCTGTCAGCCTCTGAATATCATTCGCTGGGGAACTGCAGGAGAGGGTTATTGCAAGAAACAGTACAGTGGACTATTTAGGTAGAATGAGATAGAAGTTCAGCTGATACAGGGGAGCTCTGTTCTTGAAAATAAATTCTTTAAATTAAGGATTTGTGTTCTACAATGTCAAATTGGTATAATTTCCTATGCCTAAGCCCATTTTATTCTTATTGCATTCATGGCCTTGGCCATTTATTCATACACATTTATGATTTACACGTTCACTCAGAACTTTACAAGAAGATTGGAGATTGCTGACTGCAGATTCTGGGGCTTTTTCATGAATGAATGAAGAAATGAAAAATCGTAACAGCCTTTTCTAATCCCCTGAACTTTGCAAGAGGTGCATATTAAAGAAATATCTACCAACCAGCTCTTTCTGAGAAAACATTGACTGCAATAAAACAAAGATGGAAGAGATTACTGAGGTGGAAAGTCACTGGGAAGAAAACCCACACTACCAACCCACCGAAACACTGTGTTCCAGCGGACTTTGGACACTGCACCAACGAACCGTTTCTAACTGATAAATAACCAGAAGAACAAAAGTGGCACTTGAGTATTGCTTGCTAACAATCAATATGAAGAAATTCAGGAACAGCGACACATGTCTCCAATTCGTCAGACAAAAAGCAGCATTATTAGAGACTTCTCATTTCAGGAGAATAAGCCAGTAAAATAAGTAAGCAAATACTGTGCAGATTATGCATCTAATTCTCACACTGAAACTTTTATCTGCTGTGTGTGATGGGGTTGCAACAGCAGCCAGGATGAAAACACTTTTAAATTACAAAACTCCAAGGGTTGCTGAAGGCCAGTAGCTGAGCGAGGTTCCTTTTACTCTACATCAGGCATGTCCAAACTTCGGCCCTCCAGATGTTTTGGACCACAACTCCCACAGTCCTTTGCCATTGGAAATACAGGCTTGGAATTCTGGGAGTTGCAGTCCAAAACATGAGGGCTGAAGTTTGGATATGCCTGCTCTACATGCTTCAGATCAGATGTAATGAGGGTTACCAAGAAAAATAAATATAGGAGGGATACTCTTGGCCATGTTCTAAGGCAACAGTGAGACTATTCAAGGGATAGAGCTAAAATTACAAGCTGCCAATTGGTAAACAGTTGTACCTTGTATAAAGGAATTACCAGTAATTTGTTCCAAATGAAATTCTGTTAAGCAAATTCTTTGCAAAAATTTCCCATAGGAATGCATTGAAAACGGAGTAATCCCTAATCGCAACCCTTTTTCTGTTGTACGGATTTGCCCCATAGGTGATTCTGTTAAGCGATTTCCCCCTATCTCCAGAAATGTTTTCCTTTAAGCGGATTTTCTGTTAAACAAACTGCTTGTTATATGATTGTCCACTGTAGTTGGAGTAGGAAACTGACAAGCCTGGTATTTTGGTCTCTTTATCCTCATTTTCTGAGAGAAAAGAGGGGGATGGATGGACACCCGAGCACTTTAGCAGCTGCTCTTAGAGACAAGTTTGAGAACTCATCAGCAGCTGCCACACAAAATGATAAAAATGGGTGCCTCTATTAATATGTACAATAAGACAGTTATATAAAACCATATGCTCAAGGAAAGCACTGTGCAAGGACATTCCAGCAAATACAGGAAAACGGTAAGATGGCTGATAAAAGACTTTTTCCACAAAGAGGGAATTCCGATCATGCGGCATGTATCTGTGGGCACGTTCCAACTGAAAGTTACCGAGTTTGAGAAAAGCATATATTTAAAACCCAACCTCTGTTGGGGTGGTTGGTTGAAACCATTTTATGGATGAAAGTGTTGTCTATAAATCTATTTAATGAAGTTATGTGCCCTTAACAATCCTTAGAGATTGGGTAGGAGAGAGAATTCAAACAAGGAGTATTTTGTTTTGCTCCAGTTGTTTTAAAAGAGAGAGTAAGCACACCTGAAAACACACAGACACACACAGACACAGACACAGACACAGACAGACACACACACACACACACACACGTGTTCTGTATGTATCGGCAGAAGGTGACCAGATTTTCAAAGCAAGTAGTCAAGAAAGGCATTTGGATGTGTTTTATTTCTGCAAACAACCTCAAGAGATTAATGGAGCATTTTATTGTCAGAGCTTGCAAAGACATATTTTGGTGTTATGACTTAGTCAAAGGTCCTTTTGTGGAATCATTCAGTATTAAATAAAATAGTACTGTTACTTTTTTTTGGCCTTTCAATATTGAAAACACCACAAAGTTGAATCCGAGAGAAATGTGCATAACAGGTAATTGCCTGGCCCAGCAAAGGGGTTCTAGGTGCATCACCCAACAAAATAAATGGGAGTTGAAAATGCTGAATTATGGCTCTATTTGTGCCTCTGGTCCTTGTCATCTGGCAACAGTCAATTAGAAATTAGGATATCTCAAAGTGAATCTCAGGATGAACTCTGATTCTTGTCAACACTTTTGGTCTCCTCACAAGAAATCACAATAACATTCCTTGCTCAGTGAGTCACACGACAGTACTTAGCAGCTGTTTTCTCTCTGATTTATTGCTGTACGCTTGATGATTTATGCACACCCATTTTCTAATAGCACCACTGGTGCAGTCTATGAAATCTGGGCATTTATAATACGCCATGCTTGGAAAAATTTACTTTTGGATTGCAGCTCTGAAAACCTCCAAGCATGGTAGACTAAAATAGTACTGTAATTCCAAGTTCCAATAATGCTCATCATCATGTCCTTTACCATAGAGCTAATATCAACTAGCAGCTGCCCTTCTGAGAGCACTAGCGTCACCAGTAACTGTAGTTCCACCAGGTTTTTTTTTTGGGTTTTTTTTGAGTCCTGGCCAGAGTTAACGGACTAGTCTGGAACTGGTCTGACCAGTTTCCTTTTAGCCTCCTGGCTATTTCCTTTTAGTAAGATGAGTAAATACTGTATGTCTAAATGTATCTGGAAGTGGAGTCATGGCAACTGGACTTCTTGAGAGATTGAAACGTTTCACTTGTCATCCAAACAGCTTGGTCAGTCTGAGGAAAGCTAGTTGCGAGTCCTCCAAACAAAGCTAGTTATCACCACGCTTAAAAGGAGGATACCTCAAAGTGCCAGGTGCAGGGGAGTGGTATCAGGAGACAGGTATCTAGTTGTCTCCTGTGCTCCCAGAGACAGCTGGTGAGGCCACTGTGAGATACAGATAGCTGGACCAGATAAGCCCTTGGCCTGATCCAGCCAGGGTCATCTTATATTATTTTAACTGCCCAGAGTGACCACGCTGCCAGATGGGTGGCATAAAAATCAAATAAATAAATAAATAAATAAATAAATAAATAAATAAAATTATTTTAAGTCATTTAGTAGCTGATGTAAAATAACTGCACGAGACAGACTGCATCTAGAGCTGGTTTTACAAAAGAAGCTGCATATTTTCTCTTTGATGCAATTTACCCCACCGCCTACAAACACTTTATGTTAATGTTTCAAAAGATGTTGGCTTAAAAAACAATGGCAGTTAACTAAGTTAGCTCTGTACTACTGCTAGTATAAGAGGCAAAACACCCCTGATTATCAGAGGGCTACTGCTGGACAGTTAAGAAAGCTGACCGGAAAACAAACAACTGATTCATTTGAAAATGTGGTACTGGAGGAAAGCTTTGCAGCGGCCCTGGACAGCCAGAAAGACAAGCAACTGGTTCCTCAATAAAATCAAGACTGATTTTACCTCTGGAGGCCAAAATGTTGAAGTTGAGTCTGTCTTACTTTGGGCATTTGATGAGAAGGCAAGAATCTCTGGGAAAGACAATAGTGTTGGGAAAGGCCGCAGACAAGAGGAAGACCAAATATGGGATGGACTAAATTCGTAAAAGAGGCCACGGGCAAGATCTGAACAGGGTGAGGACAGGTCATTTTTATGAAATCGCTCATATGAGTCAGAGGTGACCTTACTGTATATAACAAGATCTGCATTTGTGGCTTGCTCATGGGCTTCCTATAGCCATCCATCTAGCTACTGAGCCAAAACAGGATGCTACACTGAATATGGTTTTCATCTAATTCATCAAATATTTTCTTACAATAACCTTGGCAGTTGGCAACTCCAGCGGCTCACCTGTCCTATTTGATTCTGCTTACCATCCTATCTAACACCAAATATTAATATGACACCAGAGAATACACAAAATAGGGAACTTCTATTATTTAACAGATTTTAATTTTCCAAAACATATTTCATTTTCCAAATGTTATTAAAATAGCCCTTGTGATACTTTTAAGGACACCATACATTAAAAGCAATCATTGCATAACCAGTTTTACCATTAAAACAAAGCACGGACTCATATATTTGCGACCTAGCCTGCAGGGCAGGAGGCCTCCTCATTGTTGCACTGAAATCTGACCCCAAGCATGTTGACCCAGAATGAACCCTTTCACTGAAATGAGACTTGCAGCAACTGGATGCATTCAAGAGGAAACTGGGCAACCATCTGTTAGATGGGCTTTGATTTGAACTAATCCACTGAGCAGGGGGTTGGACCCAAAAGCACCTTCTAAATTCATTGCTCTGAGATTAACTGTGTTCAGGGTTGGCTACAACCTACACATCCACAGATTGAATTTCAGGATTTGTAGAATGCTTTAAAGATATTGTTCATGGTAGTTTTCAATACTGTTTGGTCCTTGGGCTTTTTCCCCTTAATGTTGCATCTTCCACTGTTTTTAATTGTGACTATTGTTTTTTATTCCTTGGGAACCATATAAGTCACCTATGGGGAGAAAGACAGCATTTAAATAAATAAAATAATAGACAAGTTCCATGGAAATTATGTTGTTTGCAGCTGTGAGTTGCTAACCCTTCCTTTGCCTGTTTACTTAGAAGTAAATTTCCTAGGCTCAACAGGAACTACGGTACTGTATTCCCAAACAATTACAAGCGACTGTTTCTCAGGGGCAATCTGGGATGGATTTTGCCCTCGGGTACTTTTGATGTGGCCTGCACCCACTCAATCTGCCAATTCCGATATTAAAGAGGTGATTAACATTTACAGCCGGCCATTCCTACAGCATGCTGGAAGCCTACAGGACTCTCTCTACTTTAGCCTCAGGAGTTCGAGCCGGTCAGGGAGCGTTCCACCTAACCGGCCCCAAATCAACATGGGGTTCTCTAGACCTAAAACTTGAGATTTTCCAAATCCCAGCCTAACGCTCTGCTATACCCCGCTGTTTCTCGTGCATACAAGTAAAGCAAAGCTTAGAAAAGCGGGGAATCTCCAGATGCTGCTGGCGAGCAGGTGCTAGGATCCCTCCACAAACGGATACAACTGCAGGGATCTGTAGGAGACCTGCAAGAAGCACACTTTGCGAACGAGAAGGACAGGCCTTGCCCATGTTTATACAGAAGCTCCTGCAACTTTCAACAGGTGTCTGCTGAAGCCACCTCTCCTGCAGAACTATTGGAAGTGGAGACTCCCGGGCCTCACTTTCCACCTGCCCACCCCACCAGGATGCCAGCGGCGTTGCAAACGTTCCCCTCCGCGCAGGGCCGGATCGGTCGCCCCGGGGCCGGGCTCCTGATGCCCCATCCCCTTTTGGACTCCCTGCCCGTCTTCTCCGGTTCCGCTGGAGAGAGTAAACAAAGCCCAGGGCACGCGGCGGCCGCGGCTTCACGAAGGTCAGCTGAGCATGCTCAAGCTCCACCCTTGGCGCCCGAGGAAGCGCTGGCTGCTCCGGAGAAGCGGAAGGCATCGTCATGCGTGCGGGTTGCGCTTTGGGTGGGCTGCTGTGGGCGCGCACGGTGGCGCAGCGCGGCCGCTGGGCCGGCAGGAAAAGTCTTCCTCCCGAGCGGCTCCTGGAGCCGTGGTCGCGGGCCTGGCGCTGGCCCTGGCCCGGCCACCCGATGGCGGCGCAGTACGGCACGGAACAGCGCGGGCAGCTCCACGCGCCCGATTACCGCCTCTACTTCAGTAAGTGCCCCCCACGCGCTTCGCCGCGCGCCTCCCAACGCTCCCGGGGAAGCCTTTGGAACGCGGAGCTTCGCTCGCCTTTGTGACGTCAGGTTCTTTTAGGGGGGGGAAGCGTTCTAAGGAAACACATCGGCCGTGACGCGAGACGGTGTTCTTGGGCGGGACTTAAGGGTGACCCGCCCCTGTGTTTAAATCATGGGGGTGGGGGGAGCCAAGTGGGGGGTTAGAATGGAATAGAATTACTTTATTGTCATTGAACTTCCCTTCAACGAAATTAAGTGACGTGCCCTTGAGGTCTCTTCCAATTCTATGATTCTATGATCTCCAGTGCACATTTAAAACACAAATACTGTACATAAAACACGCATAACATACCCCTCACATTCTATTGCACAACCCCTGTTGTCACATTCGTAGCGCCACATTGCAGCAAATCTCTTGTAGTGCTAAAACCTTGATAAACGGGTTAAATGGATAGACAGAGGATGGCATGTTGCCTGAAAACACCATGGTTTTGTTCCAAATCAGAGCTTATGTTGCCTTCTTAGACGGGAGTCGTTTTTTATTGTGGCTCCTAAGGTGTACGATTCAAGTTTCTAATTCTTGAAAACGTCCCATGGTTTGTACACACAACATTGCCCTGGTGGAGGATACAGTGTTGTGAGATCTAGACAGGGAAGGTCCCATGGTTTGTACACACAACATTGCCCTGGCGGAGGATACAGTGTTGTGAGATCTAGACAGGGAAGGTCCCATGGTTTGTACACACAACATTGCCCTGGCGGAGGATACAGTGTTGTGAGATCTAGACAGGGAAGGTCCCAAGGTGTAACACCTTTTGAACTGTGACATTCACTGTAGGAGTAAATTGCATCTAGAGTTGACCCACTAAATTGTTGATGATTTGGTGAGTCCTACTGTAAACACAAAGTCTGTGTAGCCATGTATGGTAGATTCATATAAACTTATAAAGACATAGTAGGTAGTCCATCATTCAGAGAAAGCTTGCCTGAAGAGAATGGTCTTTGCCTGTTTCCGGAAAGGCAGCAGAGATGGGCCAGTCCTGATCTCCAGTGAGAGGGTGCTCCAGCATAATATAAATGTAAGAAAGAAATAAAATTACACGAGCTCCAATCCTGTTGGGAATTTGGGGTCATGGGGGTGCAGCTGTGTAAAGTTCAGTGGCGAAGGGCCACTAATAAACAAGGCACAGCTCTCAGTCTCAGACACACAATTGGTATGAAACCCGAAACACAAGGAAACATCTGTTAAATGGGTGCAGTCAGCTGCTGCTGTTTACGTCTACACTTATGCCAGCATAAATCCACCATAGGATTCTGGCCATAGATTTTGGCATCCTGTATAAAGCACAGGGCTCTTCCACTTTCCGTTTTTTCTTTGCAGTCTCCTTTGCCTCTTGAAATGCCAGGGTTTTCTAGGCATAGGCCATAATGCTGTTGGACTGGGCCTGGTTGCAGTAACAGGAAGGCTTGCAGATTGCTACTGATTAAAGGCTTCTGTATGTGATTTTTGGGTTCATTTGACTTGTTGCCATGCATGCCATGAAATTGTAAAAGGAAGTCTTTGGTCAGCATGCTATTGCCAGTGACATCATTTTTGTTTGGCAGGTGGAGCTGTAGAACAGGATTTCAGCTATCACATACTTAGAAGTGATGCACCAGTCCCTCTGGTAGTACCCTGGGGCTGTGCAGCTTGCCCCAGGTTACACAGGTAGCAAGTCACGTAACTTCATAAGCCACTAAAATGGCAAGTAATTTCAGTTGACTTTTCTTCTGCAAGTCACTGTGGGGATTTGAATTCCCTGCCTCGGCACTCCCAACCCACCAAACCAAGGCCATAGTTGCAAACTCCTCTGTATCCATAAAGGTGCTGTTTATTTGTATGCAGGTTTGCTTATAACCTTTTGTTTAATCTTGCAGAGAATTCAAAGGGCAAGTACATTTCTCCGTTTCATGACATTCCTCTGTGTGTTGGATCCAGCGAGGTAATGACCTATGAAATAAGACATATTTGTTGTAGTTGTTCTTATTTGTGGTAGTTGAAGTTTGTGAATGATTTATTTTATAAATCTGTCTTCCATATTTTAAAAAAATTGTTAGTGCTTAGGGCAGTAAAGATAACAAAAGCTAAACTTTGTTTTCATCCACCACTCTCTATGTCGGATCCTATCAGGTTACAAGAACCAGGTTTAATAACTTTGAAACTAAACTTGTTCAGGTCATGAAACCTTGTTAAATGAGGATGATGTCTCCAATTTTCCACTTTCTAAAGCAGACCTCATAGCATGTGGCTGTGTTTTGTAGGTGTGTAGGTATTGGGGCCAAAACAGCCTTATGCCAGTAGGCCAAGGTACATGATCTGTGTGCAGAAGTTGGGGGTCTCTGCACCAGGGCAGGGCAGTGATGAGATTCTGAGACAGACAGTCTCCTGCCAATTATTTATTTTCAAGTTCTGGCTCTCGACCTGCATTTTCATGCTGCTCAGCTGGGCACCAGACAGTGGACAGGCACGGCTCTGGAACACCCATTAGTAGCACCAGCACATGAATCCCGGTCAGGATGGAGAGGGATGACAAAAAAACCTCTCTGTGATCCCTTATGGCAGGCATCTCCAAACTTCGGCCCTCCTGATGTTTTGGACCACAACTCCCAGAATTCCAAGCCTGTATTTCCAACGGCAAAGGACTGTGGGAGTTGTAGCCCAAATCATCTGGAGGGACATGCCTGCCTTATGGTATATTGCCTTTTCCCTATCACTCCTTAAAATATACTGCCCTGTGCATGTTTGCTCACACATGCATGTGGCCTCTCCTTAGTGGAGGGGCTTCCTCCAACCAACCCCAATATTAGGCCCCCGTCATTAGATTATCGCCCTTATGAGCAGGTATCCCTGATTTCTTGTTTTGTGAATGCTCCTTTAGCTGGTTTTTTGCACCCCAGGTGATATTTGCATTCTTTTTCCTTTTGGAATATTTATTTATATAGTGGCCATTGCTGCCAGATGGGCAGTATAAAAATCACACACGCACACACACATATACACACACAGGGTGTGTATCTGTTACCAGCAAAATAGAACTGCATTGGCTCCCATAGAATTGATGCTCTAGTATTTATGCTGTTACATACTGGCCCAAATCCTGTTGCTTAGTATAGTTAATTGCTCTAGAATAGGTCCATTGAACCAGTGGGGATTTGGTTGATTCTGTGTAGCTATTCTAATGTGATTTAGCCTGTTATATGCTTTCCACTTCCCACAACAATAGGAAGTTCCAAGGGCAGACTACTGGATTTTTTTTTCTCATTTGCATGGAAAAACATAGGAGACTGTTGATGTCCTTGGTTTTGTTGTTAAATATTTGTTATGTTCGCAAACAGACCAGGACATTTTATTCTGTTTACATCTTGTCTTTCACAAAATATGCCATTAAATGTCTTTGCTAAAAGTATTATAAACAACCAGCATTCAGATCCAAAAGGTAAATACAGATAAACAAAAGCGATATTTATGGCAACAGGAATTAGCTTCATATATAAATGCCCAGATGAACAATGAGCTCTTAGCTAAGCACCAAAATGTATCTCTGTAGAGAAGGCATTTCAGGAGATGGCCCTGGTTCATGTTATCATCTGCTAAATTAGACCTGATGTGAGTACAGAGTGGTACATATAGTCTTCTAATGTTTTTCTCTCTCCAGAATTTGGAGGTTATCATCACAATTCTGAATTTGTATGAGGCAGCATTAAACAAATTTCCCTTGTTGCATTTTGAATCAGCCTCTTAAAAGTGTTTCAGTCAAAAATTTCTCCTTCCTACTTTTCCTTTCCCACTTGTCTTACTTTGAAGGATCACCTGGAAGAGTATATACTTTTTGCTGTTTTTATATGACTGGTCTATTCTAACTTTCTGCATTTTATATGGTTTCCCCATTCCTTCATCTTCTTGGTTTTTTTTAAAAAAGTATGCTTTATACTTTATTGCTGGTCTTCCTCTTGATTCCATAAATTCTTAACATCCTGCTATAAATATACACTTGAAATGTTTTCCTTTTTAAAATAGTTGCCAGTGTTAATCTGTGATTCCCTATCATACAGTAGAACTGAGATTTCATTGCACTATATAGTACATATTCTCAAACTTACTTTTAGAAGTCTGTGGTCTGTTTCATTCATCATTGAGGCAGTTGCTGTGTGCAGACTCTTTTCTGACTTTCATTGCATGCCTTTGGACCCACTGTACATTCAACCAAATTCTAAGGGTGTACTTATATTTTTTAGCATGTCCCACACTTTGATTTTGCATTTTTAATTACATTTTTTCACTTTGCTTGTTTTTCTTGATTACCATGTACAGTACTTGGTTTTCTTAACATTCATCCATGGTTATTACTTCACTGCCTATATAGAATTCCAGGCAAATATCAAATAAAAGCAAACAAAACAAAAGATACAAAAGACACAAAGCATGTGGCACCTTAAAGACTAACTTTCATATTTCAATGTAACCTTTTGTGGACATGTCCACTTCTTCAGACATATAGCAGCAGAATGAGGTGTGCAAAATAATATGTAATATTTTGTATCTTTTGTATCTCTTGTTTTAATTTTCTTTGATTTTTGCCTGGAATTCTTGAAAGGACTAACACGGCTACCCTCTCTGAAACATCTGCCTTTATAGAGTACCCTTTGGGAATCATCAAAGGTGTCAGTTAATAACACTGTATCATCTGGACGTTAGATGTTGCTAATGACTTCATGATTCTGTATCTCCAGCTGCTTTAGTTGTATGCAGCCTTTGGCTTTCTCCATTTTCCAATAAAAATGACAAAAGTGCTGATTCCAATACACTTTCCACTCCAACACTGGCCTTTGTCGCAAACCTTGTAGGTGAATTACCAGTTTAAGAACCATCTGTCAGTCATGACACATCCACTTTTTGGACGGCACTGCAGTGGTTTAAATTCCTACCTGTAATCCAGTATCACTTTTGGTTTTTTTTTAAAAAGTATAAATCTGCTTATTTTATGATGAAACCTATATTATGACTTCAATCAACAAACTCATAATATTTTTGAAAGCTTTGGCCTGCTGCTAGGACGAGCAGTGAATTTGATGGCTGGTTCATGGGTAGGGATGTGCTTGCTTAGGAGCAGAGCTTTTCATGCAGATATTGCCAAGTTCAGCCCCACCATCTGGAGAGACTGCTACTCATGCCACTAGAATCTGTCTGGAGCAGTAGAGGCTGTAGGGCAGTAGTGGAAAGCACATGCTTTCTGGCCGCAAGGTTCCACATTCGATCGCCAGCATCTCTGGACCGGATCATGGGAAACCACATGCTAGAGCAGTGTTGGCGAACCTATGGCACGGGTGCCAAAGGTGGCACTTGGAGCCCTTTCTGTGGGCACCCGACATCGGCCCTTCACAGCCACCTGTATTCAGGTTAAATTGCTGTATTGGCACTTTGCAAAAAAAAAATTAATGGGTTTTGAATCACAGTTTGGGCACTTGGTCTCTAAAAGGTTCGCCATCACTGTGCTAGAGTAAATACTAAGCTATAGAAACTATTGTACAGGCTCATGGAGGGGGCACTTCCTTTGCTTCCATTTCAAAACAATGAGGATGAAGGTTGTGGCATTCGGGACAAACAAAGGGGAATACGTTAACCGCCCTGAGTTCCCGTTCTGGGAAGAAGGAGCGGTATAGAAATTTGAAAATAAATAAAAAATAATGCACTTGGTTCCCAACCTTGGGTCTCCCGATGTTCTTGGACAAAAACTCTCAGAAACCTTCACCGCTAGCTGTGCTGGCCCAGATTCCTAGGAACCCAAGGTTGGGAAGCACTGATGTAATTTGCAATGCGTGTGTCTGGTGTGGAATTCCCTGTCACACATTGTAGCGATGGCAAGCAGCTTGGATGGATTTTAAGATCTGACAAATCCATGATGTCAATGGCTGCTTGGAGAGCTTTCAAATAGTAACTTTTTTTTTTGGGGGGGGGGGGACCATAAGTCCTAGAATTTCCCAGCCAGCCTGGCCAGTGTCCATGCGGCTTGGGAAATTGTGGTGAGATGTGATAAAAAAGAGCATATTATGTCTAGTAATGATGACTCGATGCTACCTTTGTTAATGGAGGTAGTACTGTATGCTTCTGTTTGCCACCTAATAAGGGAATAAGTGCAGGTGGACCCATGCTCTATTTGTGGACTTCCCATAGCAAATGTGTAGCCACTATGGGGCTATACAGTGATCCCCCACCTATTTCAGGAGTTAGGGACCCGACTCGACCCTTGATAATTGAAAATCCGTGATATGCGGATGCAGGTCGGGTCACGCCTCAGGCACCTAGCTGGGGGCTTTTGTATTTACCTTCAGCCTGGTGCTACCCCAAACAGGCCTGCAAGGGCCTTCCCGGGCCTTTGGGGGCTTCCAGAAGTCTCGGGAAGGCCCCCGCATGCCTGTTTGGGGCAGTGCCAGTAAGTAAGGGAGGCCTGAAGCAGGCCTTTCCCCCCTTACCCCAGGGGGCCTTTTTTCATATACTGCGGGGCCGCAGTATATGAACCGCGAATGGGCGGGGGGGCACTGTAGTGTCAAATGAGATTTATTTATTTTATTTTATTTATGAGTATTTCTACCCCATCTTTCTCCTTGGAAAAGGACAGTAGTGAGGGACAGTATACAGCTCAGTATATATAATAGATAAGTTGTTGGTTTGATCTTGCCGTGCTGTCCTCCTGATGGTTTGATAACCTGGTATAAAGAAGATCCATGCTTCACAAGCAGAGGATAGTTCTGTGTTTCAGTCTTGCAACAGACTTTAATGCACCAGTGTGTGCATTAAATGCTGCATAATATTGATGGTTCAAACCATGGGGGAAGTAATCCATTTACACTAGTCATAATTTGAATGTTCAAGGTACTTAAAAAGATGTAGATCATAGAATATGCAGGAAAAGGAAAATGAGCAGTGCTGTTTATTGCCTGTATAAAGCTATATAGCATAGGTGGGCAATTTTCAGTCCTCCGGGGGATGATAGTTAAATAAAAAAATCCCATTAACATTGGCCAGTGGGATACTAAATATATATGTTGCTTGATCCTATGTGTGTTCTTTTAGAAGTATGCTCAGTAGAGTTTACTCTCAAGTAAGTGTAAAGAAAATTCAAGCCTAATGTTTTCCATACGCACTAAAGCAAAGCAAAGTGTTCTGCTTATATCCCGCCCCATACCACTACAAGTAGTCTCTGGGCGGTTTACAATTTTAATTACAGTGTGCAGGCTACACATTACCCCCCCCCCAGCAAGCTGGGTACTCATTTTACCGACCTCGGAAGGATGGAAGGCTGAGTGAACCTTGAGCCTGCTACTAGAAGCCACATTTAGTATTTTTCAGTTAAATGATTGCCATTTTCATTATCACCTTTTGTGTTTGCCTCTTTGCAAGATAACCAGTGTTTATGTTTTCTGGCACAGGACATGGAGATTCCAGCAAAGAGACCAAAAATCAGTGAAAATGAGGTATGACAGCAGAACTTTGTCTTGATTCCCCCTCCCCCAACACAACACACACATTTTACCTGATCAAACAGGGGCACATTGTTTTAAAACCAATAACAAACTGAAGAGCTCTTTTTAGTTGAAGTCAGACGCAGATGCATGGCAATGCAGTAAAACAGAATCTAAATGTTAAAATCTTATATTTTTTCAAAAACGTCTGTCTTTTGCATTCTTCTTATAAAAACCAGAGCATCTTACAAGCGTAATTCAGATTAGAACAATTAGCCCCATTTTTGATCAGGAAACCCTCTTGTGCTCTCAAGAGGATGTGTGAGACTCTTCCCCCCCCCTTATTTTCTGAACCTGCTGCCATCATAATGACTGCTCCTCACTCATCCCTTGTGTATGTTCTTGCAAGTCGGGGAACATCTGAGTGGGGCTTACATGCACGGGTACCAAAATCTTTTTATAGACCAAAGCACTGGGCATGTGCTCACGCTCTCCAATCTGCTTGGGCTTGCTCTTCTCTTCCTGCATCCCCTTGTTTCCACAGGGGCACCTTTGATTCAGATATTCTTAGTGGATGTCCACTTAGTATACTTCCTTGAAACACATGGAGAAGTTACTCTTTGGGATTTCAACCCTATAATTCCCATAGCTGCTTGATGAGAGGGTGAGGCTATAGAGTTGTCTGAAAAAAAGTCCACATTCTGTCTTGTCCTGCAATGGCAGTCTGTAATGAGCTTTCCTAGTTTCTTACCTTTTAACGGGGAGACATCTTGATGTCCTGTCCAGCGCTGAAAGGCTTTAACATACTTTTTATATTCTCTTTTGTTCTTTTCCCCTTCTCTGTACCCAGATTCTCTTCAACATGGTTGTAGAAGTACCTCGCTGGACAAATGCTAAAATGGAGGTAACCCTAAAAAAACCAGACAGACCCCTTAGCAAAATGTTTTTTAAATCAATCGTTGTTGTTGTTGTTGTTGTTGTTGTTGTTGTTGTTGTTGTTGTTGT
>JAHTLZ010000330.1:19175014-19189893 GCA_023846285.1 Phrynocephalus versicolor | reverse complement strand
AGAGAGAGAGAGAGAGAGAGAGAGAGAGAGAGAGAGAGAGAGAGATCAGCTTGTCCCAGTGATCTGATGTAGTTCCTCTTTTTGATTTTAAGATTCGTCGTACTGGTGAGGTTATTCAGGTGAAGGCCCTTGGAGTTCTAGGTCTGATTGATGAGGGAGAAACTGACTGGAAGGTCATTGCTATCAGTGCAGATGATCCAGAGTCACAGAAAATCAATGGCAAGTATTTTAGACTTCCTATTAACTTGTACAAATATTTACAAATGTAATCTGTTCTGACCTGTTTTTCATTTTGATATATTATCTATTTGCTACATTTCAATCTTGCATTTCATCATTTGCAGTCACATTATTGTGTGTGGTTCTCCTCCTCCATACTTGACTGCAGGCATGTTCAAACTTCAGCCCTCCTGTTTTGGACCACAACTCCCAGAATTCTAAGCTTAGATTGCCAATGACAAAGGACTGTGGAAGTTGTGATCCAAAGCATCTGGAGTGCCGAAGTTTGGACATGCCTGCTTTACTGTCACAGCAACCCTGAGAAATAATTCAGGCTGAGGGAAAGAAAGAGTGTGTCTGGTCCAAAGTGACTTGGTGGCTGACTGGGGTTTCGAACCCAGGTCTCGTAACAGTCTAGCCGCTACATCACACTCAAAGAGATTCAACATCTGTATAGGTCTCTTGAGTGATTTTGGTCTGAGTTGCTTTTTTTTTTTGGTGTCTGAACCCTTAGCACTGGGTAGCATAAATTGTTACCAGAATATAGAGAAGGTCCACCTAATATCACTCTGTTCATCTTGAAAGTTCTTTGCAACTGGGGAAATGAGATACTGAACTAGGTAGACATGATTCATTATGGCCCGTCTGATGACAAGCCCTGCTGTCTGTTTAACAAATAGTCGGTGTAGGTTTTTGTGAGCATAGAGAAGCGTTCTTATTCGGGATGCTTCTTCCACAATTGTAGCCAGATGTCACAGTGGATGAATCATGAGGTGGCAGGCATTTCAAAATCAACTGGCTGACACCCCCATTTGTCTTCTGGGTTCTCAGTTTCTCACTGCACATCTGGCTTTGTTTATCTTCCTTCATTTTTATTATTGGAGAAGAGAATAAGGGCAGATATTAGAAAATTATTTCTCTGACAGAAAATCTGAGCAAACCATAGCATAGCTAGCTTGCAAACACGTGGGAATCTTTTATAAATATTGGGTCATTTCAATCCAGTACAGCTGTGAAGTGCTCATAAATCTAAGAATTAGGGCATCTGTGAAATTGCGTTCAGCCTAGTATGAATGCTAACAAGTTGGTAATCATGTTGAGTAGCAAGAGGAGAACTTTTCTATGCTTTCTTTTGCATTGATCCAGTACCTAGGGCAGTGGTGGCGAACCTTTGGCACTCCAGGTGTTTTGGACTGCAACTCCCAGAATTCCAAGCCTAGATTGCCAATGGCAAAGGACTGTGGGAGTTGCAGTCCAAAACATCTGGAGTGCCAAAGGTTCACTACCACTGACCTAAGGCGTTCAACCACATGCTGTGGCAGACCCAAGTAATAATTGAAATATAAAATAAAATAAATGCATACTTGGATAATTGCAGTTTTAACTTGTGTCAAATAATCTGGTTCATTTAAAAAGTATCTTGTACCTGTCACTTCCCACGTTCTTGCTTTGGGTGTCTCATTTTAGTCTTACAGTAACTGGAAGTTTGCAACAGCACTTTTTTTCATGGGGTTGGATAAATATCTCAGCAGTCCTTGTTTAATTTCTCTCCATCTTTCTTTTTAAATTCGCAACTTCATTTGCCTTTGAATAACTGTGCCTTTAAATTTAATCTACAGCTAGTATAGTGTTGTGCTCCGAGAACTGAAAAAGCCTGTAGTTGTGTTAGTATGTTGGGGGTGGGGGGCAGGAAGCTTGGATCCATTCCCAAGGGGGCAGCTGGCATTCCTAACCTTAAAGTCCATCTTATTGACAGTTCTGCGACGAAGGGCAGCAAGTTACAGCTTGTGTGAATGTATGTGTTTAATTTCTTTCTAAACAATGTTGATTTTTTTCTTTGCCCTGTGATTTTATTATGCATTGCTTTGGGAGCTTGAATGCATTAAAATATGTTTTTGAAATCAATAGATACATAATCAAGTTTTTTTTTTAAATGCAACTCAAAGTCCTGTCCTGATATAAGTCTGGCATCCCAGCCAGACAACATTTTCTATGCCAAGATTTTGCAATATACTATACTACAGGTAGTAAATGTTTAAGCTGCCTAGATGCCCTGAGCACATCCGATCTCGCCTGATCTCGGAAGCTAAGCAGGGTCAGGCCTGGCTAGTATTTGGATGGGGGAGCACCAGGGAATACCAGGTGCTCTAGGCGCCTGGAGTAGGAACTGACAAACCACTGCAGTATTCCTGCCAAGAAAAGTCCATGGACATGGGGTCATGGAGAGTTGGTCACGACTGTAATGACACAACAACAAACAAGAAGTAAATGTTTAAGAGAAACCTGGAATACAGTACAACCAAATCCCTTTGTGCATGTGGAGTTGATAGAATCAAATTGAAGAATATGCTTATGATCCTATCTCATCTCATCACCTTAGAGCTGGCAGAGACCCTTATGGATCAGCCCTTATCAATGGGGGCACAATGGCGAATCAAAGTTCCAATCTCTACCACTAAGCTATCCAGCACTTAATGGAAAATGTAGAATACTCTTGAGTGTTTGAAAGCAGCTGTGGGACTAAAATAGATTTACTTTTGTAAGCAATGAAGCATTCAGAATTCATCTTGGAAAATAGGAGCAAACAGTGGCTACCTTACCAGGTTTGTTTGTTTGTTTGTTTGTTTGTTTGTTTGTTTGTTTGTTTGTTTGTTTGTTTGTTTGTTTGTTTGTTTATTTATTTATTTATTTATTTATTTATTTATTTATTTATTTATTTATTTATTTATTTGTATTTATAAACCACCCAACTTTCCCATGGGAACTCTGCGTGATGAACAACATAGAAAAACAAATAGGCAATAGGATATACTGAAAAATAACAGAGAAAAGCAATTAAAAAGGCAAATGAACTGGCAAATGCAAGATGGTGGCAAACAAACAAATAGGGCAGCAAATAAACTAACAAACGACCTCAGCGATCGCCAAAAGTGGCTTTAAATAACCAGGTTTTTAGTTGTTTCTTGAAAACTGGGAGCGGCTCCGCAATCCTTATCTCACTAAGAAGACGGTTCCATAGAGTCAGGCCAGCCACTGAGAAGGCCTGGCTCTGTGTCGAAGCCTTACAGTCCTCCTGAGGGATGGTGACCCAAAGCGAGAGGTGCTGCGATGCTCTGGTGGGTGATAGGCTCCACCAGGTACTCTGGTCCCATAGTCATATGACTTAGAGTCTATAACTTATCATTTTGGCCCCTGGGGCTTTCTTTGCCTTATTGGTCACTTCTGTTTGGGTCCCTTAGGATTGGTATATGCAGATAGTGGAGAGACAAATGGCGAGGAACATGAGAGAGTCAGTAGGCGCATGGCAGCCATATTGGTTGGACCCCAAGTCTGTCTGTCATGTGTTTCTGCCTGCCAGAGGAAAAGTGGCTAGAAGATGCATACGTGTTCAAAGCAGACAGGTTTGCACCATACCAGTGGATAGGTTTGTGCCATTCTTGCAAAAGCTTTGGGTTCCTTGGGTTGAAGCCCCAGACGTCTTGCACAAGTTATGGTTCTGTTTTTTCACCTTGTCTTTCTCTTACAACTGCCCTTAGACAATCAATGGAGACTAGACATGGGCATTTCGTTTCAGAAGGGGTCCAGTTCCGAAACAAATCACAGTACCATAGCTGCCATTCGGTACCAGGACCCACCTTCCAGAACGAAATCAACTAGTTTCTTACCTTGTTTTGGGTCACGCAAGGCTAATATCCAATGAGGAAGCAGCCTTTGATGTGTCATCTTTCACTCTCCCTGGTGCTGGCTAATCAAGAGCTGTGCTGGGACATGCATCATCCCGCCTCCCTGTCTGATTGGCCAGCGCCAGCGTCAGAAGCTGCTTCCTTGTTGGAGTTTAGCCCCGCACGTCCCAAAACAAGGTAAGAGATTGGTTGATTTCATTCTGGAAGGTGGGACCAGTACCGAACAGCATCTGTGCTGTCGTGTTTCGTTTTGGAACCGGACCCCTTCTGAAATGAAACACCCGTCTCTAATGGAAATCCTTCCTTGGCCATGGTTGTTGTTTTGTAAAAGGCTGGGGAATCTTTTTTTCCCTGCTAAATTTTGAGCAAATTGTTAACAGATCCATTCTGATGATGAGCAGGACCAATAGCAGCATAGTTGGACATGGCCGGAATCAGAAATGAATGAGAACATACCTTGTCTTGGCCATAACGTGATTTTATTTCTGGTTTGCCCAGCAGGCTGCCAAGGGAGGGTAGAAGGACTTTGCTGGCTATTGGACCTGATATCTTTGCTGTGGATTTATTATTTAGGATTTGGAGGTGAAGGTTGTCCATCTTTGGAGTAGCAAATTGGGTCTAGAATGAGGAAACTTAGGTTCTGATCCCCTCTCTGCCATGAAAAACAACCTATGGCCTTGTGCCTAAATCTACCTCATAGGGTTGTTTTGACAAGGCAATAAGGCATTGCCTCAATTTTTGCAGTTGGGAACTCCTTGGAGGAGCTATAAGCCATTATTATTGATATTCATTTTTCTTCTGAGATAGGTAGCCAATTTTTCAAATGAGAAAACAAGAGCAACGAGCTGTCCTCTGTGACTATTGTGTTGGCTCTCCACACATAATTGTGTTGCGGTTTTTATACGTGGAGTGACTGGGGAGATATATGAATTCTCTGTGCGGAATTTGGGGAAGCATTCAAAAAATAAACCTATTAATGTGATGTGTTTTTTTCCCACGCTGCAAAAATGCAGCAATTGCCTTGATATGGACTGAAGCCGCTGCTTCCTGTCAGTGTTTAGAAGTCATCATTAAAAACATGTGTCCTCTTCCCAGGCGACGATTTCTTTTTTTGGAATGTGGTTGCTGGGTATTGTCTGTGTTAACTGAGGGAAAGCAGGGATGGGGAGTGTACATCTGTTAGATGAAAAAGCTCTCAGGGCCACCTCTTTTTCTGCTGGGACCAGTCCCACTTCAATCAAGAGCTGCCTCCCAGTGATCCAAATTGTTTCATGCATTTAATACAGAACATGAAGCTGAGCTGTGCCATGTCAGACCACTAGCCCAATTAGGCTAACCCTGTGGGTTCTGGAAGGAGCTAGCTTCAGGCTAGGACCCCATGTTGCTTGGATATTTCCCAACTGGCCTGTAAGGGTCTGTGGGCAAGTGCCTTGCCCAAGTCTCTTCCCAGTTTAACTGGAGGTGCCAAGAGGAGAACCTGAACCTTTTGGCCTGCAAAGCACGTGCCCTGTTGTGGGTTAAAAGTGCCCACAATGAGGCACCGGCGTATTTGCCAGGACTAACTGCAGCCTCCTGTTGCGTGACCACATGGCTTGGGTTATGGCCTCATAAGTGGCAGTATGTGTTGAGCCATGCTCCCAAGCCATAATGTGTAACACATCCCTTGTGCTTTTGGCAACAGCTGTGCTGTCAGTGCCATCAATGTTTGGCACAAGCTAACTCATATTTTGTTCACATGAGCCTCTGGGGCCAAGCTGACAAAACCACCTGGAGCTTCCTACAGTATAGCTGGCAGCTGCCCCTCTTGGTTGGCTTCAGTTCGTGTGTGAGACTCGGTAACTTGAATCCCTGTGGGTGTTGTGAGCCACTTGCTTATACAGCACGCTAGAGAAGTGCCCCGGAAGAGGTGCATTTTGAATGGGGTTTGTCCAATACAACCTTTATTGTTACACATCCTTGAGATCTCATTTTCTTTCCTTTTGTGTGTGATCCAATGCATGGCTCAAGCACACATTGTCTAGCTGTACTCAGTAGATTAGGCACAGCTCAGTCTCATCACCACTAGTTGTGCAATGAGACAGTGACATATGCCACAGGATGTGGTGATGGCATCTGGCCTGGATGCCTTCAAAAGGGGATTGGACAGATTCCTGGAGGAAAAGTCCATCAGAGGTTACAAACCATTATGGAGATGTATCATATTCATGCTTAAACTGGGGTACTTCAATGGCCAGAAACAGGGGAGTGGTATCAGGAGACAGATATCTAGTCTCGTGCCCTCCCAGACGCATCTGGTGGGGCCACTGTGAGATACAGGAAGCTGGACTAGATGGGCCTTTGGCCTGACCTAGCATGACTCTTCTTATCTTCTTATTTTCTTACCCTCACCCCCAATTCTCTGCAGGCCATATCTCAGTATAAATGTGCATATTCTTCTAGACTTCTGACAATTATTTTATTTTATTTTAAGAGTATTTTTTACCCTGCCTTTTTCCTTGGAAAAGGACCCAAAGCGGCTTACAGTAATGAGGAACAATATACAGATCAATACAATTAAGACATACTCAAGTAATTGAGAGCAGGGAATTGAGGGACACCTTACAGCATTAAAAGACAACAGGATTACATTAAAGTTGCAAGAGAATGAAGCAGTTCAAAAGAGACTGTAAAAGTTATATGTGAGGGAAACTACATTGAAAACATTATCAATGCAATCACAAAATCTATAAACACAAAGTCTATGTGATTGTGTACGGTAGATTCAAATAAAAGTCATATAATAGGTCAGTGATGGTGAACCTTTTAGAGACCGAGTGCCCAAACTGCAATTCAAAACCCACTAATTTTTTTGCAAAGTGCCAATACAGTAATTGAACATGTATACAGGTGGCTATAAAGGGGCGATGTCGAGTGCCCACAGAAAGGGCTCTGAGTGCCACCTTTGGCACCCATGCCATAGGTTTGCCATCACTGT
Organism: Phrynocephalus versicolor; assembly: GCA_023846285.1. Classification (NCBI taxonomy): domain Eukaryota; kingdom Metazoa; phylum Chordata; class Lepidosauria; order Squamata; family Agamidae; genus Phrynocephalus; species Phrynocephalus versicolor. Next base: position 19,183,017 of record JAHTLZ010000330.1, on the reverse strand, counting down.
AATAGGTAGTCCATCATTCAGGGAAAGCTCGCCTGAAGAGAAAGATATTTGCCTGTTTCTGGAAAGACAACGGAGATGGGGCAGTCCTTGCCTCTATTGGGAGGGAGTTCCAAAGTCTGGGTGCAGCAGCTGAGAAGGCCCTTTCATGGGTTCCAACAAGACGTACCTGTTGAGGGTGGTGGGATGGAGAGAAGGGCCTCTCCTGATGACCTTAACACCTGAGCTGATTCATACGTGAGATTTGATCTCTGAGGTAGCCATGACCCAGGTCACACAGTCCTATGTAGGTTAAGGTCATCACTTTGAATTGTGCCCAATAGCTAATTGGGAGCCAGTGGCATTGCTTTAAAAGGAGTGTAATGTGATCTCTGTACCCCGCCCCAGTCAGCAATCTAGCTGCTACATTTTAGACCCATTGAAGTTTCCTGAGACTTTTCATCGGTTGTCCCACATAAAGGACATTACAGTAGTCTAGGTGGGATGTCACTAGGGCATGTGTCACCATGGCCAGAGCAGCTCAAGAATGAGTCCAAGAGCACCCCTAAGCTGCACACCTCTTTTTTTAATTAGATGGAGACCCCATCCAGAACAAGTTGCATCTCTGTCCCTTGTTTTCCCTTTCGACTGACCAGGAGCACCCCTGTCTTGTCTGGGTTTAGTTCCATTTTGTTCATCCTCATCCAGTTCATTACTGCAGCTAAACACTCGTAAAGTTGAGATAGTAGCACCCTCAGAATCTGGAAGTGATGAGAGGTAGAGCAGGGTGTCATCATCATACTGGTAGCACTTAATCCCAAAAGTCCTGATAATCTTCCCCAGTGGTTTCATATAGATGTTAAATAACATAGGAGACAAAATGGAACCCTGGCTGTATGTTTTAATTTTACATTACAGCTATTGGATAGATTTTCAATTTTCTTGTCTGGTGTAACTTAATTGTTAATTCTGTTTATTTTTATTATATTTACATTGATCATAGTTAATTTTGATATTTTGTACTTTGTTCTTGGTTTGCATATATTTATTGTATGTGTTATATAATTGGTATTCTTTACTTTGTAAATTGCCTAGATGGCTTCGGTATATAAATCTCATCCACCCATCCATTCATTCACTGAGATTTAATTAATTAATGAGATTTAATTAAGCAATTGACATTACTATATATTTTGTTAAATACATTATACAGAGTTTCCCCCACTAATTAATTAATTAATTAATTATATTACAAAATTAAATTATTACACAATTAATAAATTCTGTATAATGTATTTAACAAAATATATAGTAATGACAAATAATGTAAAATTCAATGCAGTAAGCATATTGATTGTGTCCAACACAAAGAATGTAGTTGTTTATAACCCTGCCATCAAATAATATATAACAAATAGTATAAATCAACTGTAAAGGACTGTAAACAAATCAATACGTATATGCTACTACATACTATGAATTAGGAATCTTGCATGATATTTCTCACATACCACATCACCCATTTCATGGCCTTTATCAAGAGTTGGTCTAACGTGGAATGATAATCTCTGGAACACCTGGGAAGGAATCTGAAACACCCACTTCATGGAATCCTTCTCCTACTAAAGTGGCGCCTATCCAGATTTATTTATTTTTATTTATTTATTTTGAATACTTTTTACCCTGCCTTTCTCCTTGGAAAAGGACCCAAGGTGGCTTACAATAATGAGGGACAATATACAGCCTAGAACATTTAAGATATACTCAAGTTAGGAACAGATTCTGAAATGAGAATGTTTTAGTTTTAGCAGGGCTGCATTCGGATTTGCAGGCTGGTTAGCTCACTGGAGTGGGAGCACCTGAGGCAGCTCCTGGGAGTTCAGTTCCCCACTACGCCTCCCAGGAGAAATGCCAGACAGTTTGTCTTGGACAACTCCAGCGTTGCAGAGAGTCACCTGAAGAAGGGAACTGGCACATGACATCTGAATTTGTTATCCCTACAAAGCCCTGAGAAGGATCACTGGAGATCATTGACTTGGTGGTGTGCAGTTGTGTATGAGGCACACCCTGAACTAGTAGTATGGGTGATGCACACTTACCTTGCACTCCAGCGACTATCAGGAAGTAGCGGTGGTGCCTTCTTTTCTCTCTTGCCTCTACTCTCTATGCCACACCGGGGTCAATTCAGGTCCTACTACTAATATCAGAATACATGTATATTTTTAATAATTTTTAACAATTCATTACAGATATTGAAGATGTCAAGAAGTTCAAGCCAGGTTATCTTGAAGCAACAGTTGAATGGTTCAGATTATATAAAGTCCCAGATGGAAAACCAGAGAACCAATTTGCTTTCAATGGCACATTTAAAGACAAGGTGAAGAATCTCATTGTTAAGAGGCAATATGTTTACTAATAGTTGTTGCTGAATTGTCTGCTCTGAAATAATGTCTGAAGAAGTTCTGAAATCACATTCTAGAAAATAAGCATTTGGAGATTCACTTGAAGATGAATATGTATCAAATGCTTTTCAAAACTGCATATGGGATACTCCATCTTTGGTCTAGATGGGCGGTATAAAAGTCAAATAAATAAATAAATAAATAATACTATTGGCATAGATATTTTGGTCCTTTCCATGGAATCTCTGAATCGATGTATGGTGAGGAGACTTTTAAAAATGTATTCATACCTTCATAGAAGCTAAAAGAGACATACTTAGTCTCAGAAATGATGTTTTGTCTGAGGGATACTAGAGCAGGCATGTCCAAAGTCCAGCCCGGGGGCCAAATGCAGCCCCATTTGAAATTTTGAGTGGCCCTCAGCCTCTTCTCCCTACTGGCTCAGCCTGTCACTCATCCCGGCCCACTGGCCCTTCCCTGTGCTGGCTAGAGACGCCAGCTTGCTGTTTTATGGTTTCCCTGCCCTCCCTGCCTCCGTCCATTACCTCAGCCACCCTCCCTGCCTACCTGCTCCTGGCTGCGTTGCTGCAGCATCTTCCCCACCTCCTTGCAAGGGAGGGCAGCATATGTGAGCAGTGGTGCACCTTGGGTGCACGTGGGCTGATTCCCAGGCTGTGCAATGGGCGCCAGGCTCTTGGACATTTTGAAACCGGAGCATTTGCAGCTGTTGCAGATGTGCATGGGCCACACCCTTTCTCCCCCTTCAGGCTGAACGGTTGCCCCCCCTCCCCGGCAACATTTTCACCTCACCAAATCTGGCCCTCCTTGCAAAAAGTTTGGACACCCCTGTACTAGAGCATAAATGGCCCCAAATGTTGAACACTTTTGTTTAAAACAACAACATAACTACTGCATATATCAGTTAAGAATGGAAGATTTTCATCATTTGGGATAACTAGCAGGTTTTGTTAAAGCTGTCTAGTAAAAATAATACCTACCCTTGCCTTCCATTTTTGGACCACACTTGCACAAGTTCTCTAGCCAGCATGGTTACAGTGGCCAGTAGACTAGTGGGGTGGAAATCCAAAATATGATCTCCACCAATTCTACTTTTGTGGCCTGTTCATTTTTTGCTGATCCCCTACGATCTCTTGCAGGTTACTTGTGTTGCATTCCATCTTGCTCTGGAGCACTGAAGCCCAAACCTGGTCTCCAGGTGTTGAATTTCAGCACATAGAAGTCTCAGCTATTTTGTCCAATAGTTAGGGCTTCTGGTGACTTGATATTTGGGATGCTGATCTAGAGTACTTGTTATTGATTTGCAATGGGTGTGGGCTTCATGGCCTGTGAGCTGTGCTCTTATTGCAATCCCTACCATCAAGAAGGTTTTTAAAAGAACGATAGTTCTTTTGATTTACAAAATCCACTGTTGGCTCCTGGAAGCTCCAAAAGCAGTGATTTTCTCAGAGAACCCACCCTAACCCTAACCCCAACCCCTTCCCATTTAAAAAAAATAAACTAGAAGTTTCTATCCAGGTATTTCCTGTTTGCATTTCATTAAAAACATTTTTTACACATAATTGTATTACTTATTTATATTCTGCGTATTATTGTATGTTTATATGTCAATATAATTTGTTGTTGCTTCTGATATGAATTTTAAAGTGGGGAAATCAGTCATTTTCTTAGCTGGTGTAGAGCTCGAGGCAAGCATTTGGTCATAAGGCCCCTGAGGCTGTTCTCATGCCAGAGAAGCATCTGCCTGTCCTTATGAAAGCAAAACTGGGGAAAGATTTTTTTAAGGGCTTTACCTGAATGTACCTGTATTAATTTTCCACTCATGTTTCTTAATTGCAAAAAGGGATGGGCACTAACTATTGTTGGGTTTTGTTTTGGACTCCTTACCTGCTCATTGTAAAGTTCTCAAAGGCAGTGAGCCCTTTACACACTTTGTGACTGAAAACTGTGTTCTCTTGAAAAATTGACTAGCGAAACACTCTCACCCCATTGCTTTGTGCGAGATACCTATTCCTGGTCAATTAAAAAAAAAACACATGCAGGCTTCATGTATGCGAAAGACTTGTTGCACACAAGTACTTAGCTTTCCCAGTGCTGCAGTTGCCAAATAAGTTTGCTTGTAGTTTTCTGGTAAAGCTTTTCCTGCACTGCTGTTCCTAAAGTACCATCCTTTCAGGAAAACAGTGTTATTGACCGTGTTCAACCTCTGCCCCCACTTTGGGGCGGGGAGGGAGAGCTCTAGGCCTCAGCTGCATTCCCGGCCTTTAATTAGACCCTTTCCAACTGTTTGGAGTGAGATTTGGAGAGAGTTGAGGCCTAAACAGCTGGCATTTTAAAATTAAGCACATCCTGAAAAGCTTTGCCTAAAGCAGAGCCAAAGCCTGCACTAAATTCCTTGGCTTTCTGTTGGAACTGGCTTGGAAAGACTTCTCAAAATGGTTCTGGGAAGCTTAACAAGCTGACTCTTTTCTCCGAGTATGGCTTGGTTCCCATGGCCTGCATGGAACATAGTCATGCTCAAAGAGATCCCTTTTACAATGAAACATGCATCGTCATTCTTGGGTTGCTCCCAGCTGAAGGCTGCTGTAAATTCATCAGCATTTGGAAATGTCTTGACTGATTTTTTTTGGAACTAGTTTCAGAGGGATGATTTTTTTTTTAAGGAAAAGATTAGAAATGGTTTAACAATTCATCTGGAAAAGACCAAGCTGTGCTTGGAGGTGTTGTTTAAATCAGAGTGTTATTTGGAGCTGTTCGTTGAGTATTGCAGATCAGAACATCTGATGATGACTTTTTTAGGGTGGGAGGAAAAATTCAACATTTCACTTTTGTTTCTTGACTAGGCATTTGCTCTTGAAATCATTAAATCCACCCATGGATACTGGAAAGCGCTTGTTCACAAAAAGGCAGACGGGGGAGCCATAAAATGGTAGGCATCCAATGTAGAATGTTACATCGGGAATCAAAATCCTAAATTAATGCTAAGTGGTCTTGTGTTTTGTTTTGTTTTTTAAATATTATTGTGGATATTAGGTGTATTGCTCAAGATCGCTTCTGCTTATTTTTGCTAGCAAATCAGCATTTAATGTTTTTTTTCCAAAACAAACAAACAAACAAAAAACCAACCAGGACCACAAGAGGTGTGTGAACTAGTTGTTAATTAAAATTCAGTTGATGAATCCAAACATTGCTTGGGTCCTAAACTTTGGCTTCTAGTTTTAGCTCACCAGAAATGTTGACCTTGACACACATACACACACAGGAGGGAGGAATGAAAAGGTAGCTGTTTAATCTCTCTACTTAGAAGTAAGTACCAATGACTTCGGTGGAATTTACTGTCAAGGAAGTGGGTATATTACTGCAAGTCCTGTGGAATGGAGCAGTCCTTTGTATTAAGTAGAAGATGTTTATAATTGCACTGCTGGGCTGCAGTCATCAATACAAATTTTGTACCTACCGGCAAATACTATTGAACTTAGTGATGTTTACTTTTTGACTGGCCATGTGAATCTTGATTGCATCCAAGATCAGGAGCAGTCCCAAGTTGTTCCTTGAGAGGAGGCCAATAAATAAATAAATAAATAAATAAATAAATAAATAAATAAATAAATAAATAAATAAACAAGCAAGCTGAGTTATTAAATAGACCTTGGAGGAATCATTGCTTAACTATTGCCAGGCGGCGCCAGAACCGCTCTCTTTGAAGAGTTGGTGAGTAAATTGACCCTGCTTCCTCATTAGTTACTGGAAAAGTTGCTTTTTTTCAGTTCTTAGAATTATAATCTGCAAGTGTAAGTTCTAGAGCTTTCTACAAATCTTGGTCTTGAATATGCAAAGAGTATGCAGGTGCAAGAGAAATGCACATTCTACTCTGGCTTTCTTCAAATTGTAGCTCTCCAGATGAGTTGACCTACGATTTTCATCATCTCTGACTGGGGAGGATGGAAGTTGTAATATTAACAGATTCAGAGAACACCAGATTTGTTACATCTAGGTGGCTGCAGTGCATCTTTCGTGTGTTCCTTTTTTTACCTACCTGATCATAAGGCTTGCGGTGCTGTTGTTTTTCCTCCATTGTTTATTACTGTGTTCTGTTTACAGCACCAACCTTCTAGTCGACACCAGTCCCTATTGCTGTAATGAAGAAGATATCCAAGCTATTGTTCAATCGGTAAGGGAGATTTTTCTCCTTCTGACTCTTCTTAAATGCTGAGCCACTACAGGAGAGAGGGAGCGGGGAGCTATAGTCCTAGGTCTTGGATCTAGAACTCCAATTGGCCGTAGTCAGCTTAGGCAATATAGTGTGGTTGGGAAAGAGTTGCAGTCTTAACAGCATCTGGAAGGGCCATAAGTTGCCAACCCCTCCTGCATTAGCAATGTCAGATGACGTTAGATATGGGAATATGCAATAGAAAGGAGGCAGCAAATTTCCCCACTGCGACTTGAGCCAGGCCTGTTGGTTTCCCAATCTGGGGCACATGCACTGCTAGGGGCATGCAGGGAGGGCCAAAATCTGTGAAATGGACCATCATTTGTCTGTGTTAAATCTCTTCTGTTTCTGCTGTTTCTTAAGGAATATCCCCCTTTTTAATCATATATAGAAAAATTAGGGTGTTTATTTTTAATTTATTTTTTTACTGAACTTTTACATTCATTTTAAATTATGAATTGAGGGTTCTTATCCCCCATAAAAGGATTTTGGATAATCACAATGAATTGATGGGAAAGTATTTCACAAATCAGAAAGGACCTGTGATGGGGGGAATTTTTGAGAATAGCTCGCTGGAAGCAACGTCCCTGTTGGAGCCCATTAGTTCTTCAGAGTTGCATCCTCGAAGGGTTTCTTTTGGCCTTTGAAGGCTCCCTTTTGTCATCCCTCTGCTTGAAATGCTTGCTTAAGTGACCCGTGTGATCTCACCTCTTATTCTTCAAATCTAGCCTCAAAATCCCCCCCTTTTTTTTCAAAAACAAGGTGCTTTGCGACCTGATATGTTTACGTGCAAAAATAGGATAAAGAGAGGAGGAAAGCAGAAAAATGCATAGAACATAATTATGGGCCTAGGCTTGTGCATTGAAACAATTTGTGAAAAAATGTGCATTCCATGCAAAACAGAACAGCCGTCTTCCCTGCCCATTGAATGGCGGCTGGTAGGCATTTGGTCTTTCCAGCCTGAAGGACGTGTCTTTCTGCTACAATAAGCATACACAGGACCAAGCCACGCTGTTCAGAAATGGAAGAGTGAAACTATATGGATATACTTTAAAAAGAAGCTGCCATCGTAAACACCCATCATATGCTACAAGGAGATATCGTTGGCTTCTTATCACTGACGTTTAGCTGAAGCAGCCAGTTTATTCCTGAAAAGAGCTGTGTCCTAGTTGTCGTGCTGTTTTGCAGCCTCCCGGGATCCTGGCATTCTACTCCTGCCACTGCACTGCAACTTCCGCCTTCCCCAGTCCGCATAGCTCGTGGCCAAAAGCTTTAGTCCAATGAAGCAGATAGATTCAGGAAGGCTGCTCTAAAAGGACACCTAACTGAATTTAGCACGTACTCTTCCGGTTTATTTATTTATTTATTTATTTATTTATTTATTTATTTATTTATTT
>JAHTLZ010000330.1:19154303-19175004 GCA_023846285.1 Phrynocephalus versicolor | reverse complement strand
ATTTATTTATTTATTTATTTATTTATTTATTTATTTATTTATTTATTGGTTTGTTGGTTTGTTGGTTTGTTGGTTTGTTTGTATACCATGCCAATTTCCCAAGAGGGAACTCTGGGCGGTTCACATAAAAGACACAAGAAATCAAAAAAATAATAATAATGATATTAAAGGGGGGGGGGGGAATACCCAACTTATTAAAGGACATTATTCTGCCTGTCCTTCCCCCACTTTCCACAGTGGATTTTTGACTGTCAGCTTCTCAAGGCAAAGCCCTTTCCTTTTGCATTCTCTGTAGCACCATGAACATTGATAACACTGATTCAGTGCGGGGTGGGGGGACCCAAATTAAAGCACAACCCTATTCTTTCTGTAGGCACCACCTGCTGTGGAAGAACATTCAGTCTCCAAAGAAGGTAAGAGCTGCAACAGGTCATGCACATTCTACAAGAGTAAAGCAAGTGTGAAAGATTTACAATGCCACCCTGTTGCTCTCTGTTCAGAAGAGAGTTTCATTGAGTGCCAGGGTGTTTCATCCTGGGGAAGCTGGGGAAGAATTGAAGCCGGAGGCATGATCCTATGATCTCTGCCTCCAGCAAATCGCTTATAAAGAGGTCTTCCAGGCTTCTCCATTAAGCTGGTGTAATAGTAAGTAGATGTGGGATTTTCGTATTGTTTAGACCAGTGGTTCTCAACCTGTGGGTCCTCAGATGTTCCTGGACTGCAACTCCCAGAGATCCTTCCAGCACAGTGAGTGGTGGAAGCTTCTGGGAGTTGCAGTCCAGGAACGTCTGGGGACCCACAGGTTGAGAATCACTGGTTTAGACTCTAGGAACAATAAGTCTGCAGGAATTCCACCACCCCCACGCCAGAATTCTGGGATTTAGCCAATCCCTCCCCCCCGACTGTTCATCATCATTTCATCTGAAAAATAAAAGTATCTCTTGGCACATGATGAAGATGGGGAAATTACTGGTGGGTGTGTACTAAGCTTTGTGGGAACTGCAAGGGATTATGGATCTGGTAAGTTCCTAAAAGCATACTTGGGGGATTCCTGCAGACCTCTGGGTGATGTTGTCCAAAAATGCAAAAATCCAATTTCTAGTAGTAAGTCTAGCCTTCTCTAGCATACTTCCTTGTGGATACTTTGGATTCCCAAGCTGATTGCTTATATCAGGAACGGATTAGTGGGATCTGTTGAGATGGCCTAATGATGGGAATGACCATATCAGGCACTGCAGCGTGACAGCTCATGCTCAGAACAAAGAAACTTTCAGTTCAGCCTTGATAGTTGAGGCTGTTGGTGGTGACAAAACAATTTCCCTAAGGAGAGCCAAGGAAGAGATTATTCGCCATGCCCTCCATGTTGGTTTTCGGGTTTTCGAGCCATTCAGCGGACTGGGCTGCCAGGGCCAACAAGGAAGAGTCTGGTGGAGTTATGAGGCAACTGGTACTGCAACTTTTTACTTAGCCAGCACCACCATCTCAAAGCAGTTTCTGGGGGGACAGAGTACACTCAGTGGTAGTTTAAAAAAAATAATAGTTGGGTTAGTTTGGTCTTCGTATTAGCTGGAAATTTAGCTTAGTTTCCCACAGGTCCAACACAATGATTTTGCAATAAACAAGGTGCGGAATTCCAGAAATCTAAAAAAATCTACAATTCTCCCTCACTGCCAAACCTACACAGATGAAATGGGAAGTGCATTCCCAGCATTATGTGGCATTGATTTTTTTTTAGTAATGTGGGGTTCACCCCTTAGCACTTCTTGATGGTAGAAAATAAGCCCCAAACCTTGGCTATCCTTCCATAAAGAGGGACAATGCAATCTCCAAGAGGTGGGATATGGTTGCCTTGAATGAAGGATGAGAGTTCTACAAGTGTCTAGCTCAGTGATGACGAACCTTTTAGAGACTGAGTGCCCAAACTGCAATTCAAAGCCCACTAATTTTTTTGCAAAGTGCCAACAGAGCCATATAACCTGTATACAGGTGGCTATGAAGGGGCGATGTCGGGTGCCCATAGAAATGGCTCTGAGTGCCACTTTTGGCACCCGTGCCATAGGTTCGCCATCACTGGTTTAGCTGGTTCATTTCATTCCCATGCATTGGTATCAGCCACTTTATGCATCAGCTAGCATAAGTGGAGAGTTGTCTCTCTTAAATTTTGAAAGTAGGCTAGGTAATACCTTTATTGGTCGCTGTTAAAACAAATAAATGTAAGCTTAGCTTAACTTTTGAATTTGTTTTTCTAGTCACACGACTCAACCCACTTTAAAAAAATTGAACTATAGAAACATTCAGACGGAATGCTTTGTGTATGGTGGACAGGTAGGGGGAGCCATGGTAGCTCAGAGGAGAGACCCAGTTGGATGTGCATTTGTTGATGTAGGATTCCAGAAGCTCTCTCTGTTGCCTCCTTGCAGACACCCACTCTGATTGTACATTGGGGACAATGTTTTCCTTGTGTAACTTGTGTTCCTTATAATGAATAATGTTTGGTCTCTTTTCTTTTAGTTGACCAGTGGCATTTTCCTGGCCGGGGCTGACCAGCATTATGAAATCTTCTAAGTCACTCACCTTCCCTGTCATCTCATACATAAAATCACCTGCTATGTTAAATACACACAAGTGATTTCACCACAGCTCCACTTGCAAATATGAACATCTTTATGTACTGAAGATCTTTTAATGTGTAAATAAAAGTGATTTCTTAGAATGTTTCTTGGTCTGTATCTGAAATTACAAATTGTTGCCCACTGTTAAAAGTAGGCAACTGGTGGTGCTGGTGGTGGTGGCCCGCCCCTCGTCCCCCCACCCAGCCCCACAAGCTTCTGCTCACCGGCCGGCCCGCCCAGCCCCTCAAGCTTCCCGGTGGTGTCAGTGTTGGCAGAAGATTATTTTTTAAAAAAACATGGGGCGAAGGAGGGGGAGGGAAGGGCAGGCCAGCCAGCCGCGGGCCTCAGAATGGCCTGACGGGCCAGATTTGCCCCCCCCCCTCCCGGGCCGGACTTTGGGCAGGCCTGGCTTAGTAGTAGTGAAGAAAATAACAGTGGCAGTACAGAATATTACATTTGGTAATGACTTAGGAAACCTTGACTTATGTTCATTCATACATATAAATTTTATCTCAGCTGTTTCACTTTTTATTCTTGATTTATAATCATTCTGTTCTAAAATTGTGACCTTCAAATCTTCAAGACTGTCATGGCAGATTGAAATAGTTTTAAACAGATTGCTGTGTACGTTGAAACATAATAGTCTTTAAGGTGTCACATGTTTTTGTCTTTTGTTTTGTTTTGGAAGCAGAGCACTTTTTTGTTTCTTTGATTTTTGCCTGAAATTCTTGCACAGACTAACACAGCTACCTCTTCCAAAACAATAGCATTATTTTCAGTTCATCAAATGACTCTGTTGATAGTGTGTGTGTGTGTGTGTTGTGTCATTACAGTTGTGTCCAACCCTTCATGACTCCACATCCATGGAAGTAGGAAGCAAAAATAGGCTTTGTAGAACTTCACCTAGCTATAATTAAGTTCATTTTGCTTCTATAAATATGCTTTTATCAAGCTGTAGCACCTGCTACTTCAGCATTGAGTAAAATGAGGATAAAACAGCCACCCTGCTGAAGTTAATCCACGTCTGTGCCAGAGGGACTCTTACATTTAGAGTGACCCCCTTGTGTGTGTGTGTGTGTGTGTGTGTGTGTGTGTGTGTGTGTTGTTATAGTCATGACCGACTCTTTGTGACTCCATGTCCATGGAGTTTTCTTGGCAAGAATACTGGAGTGGTTTGCCAGTTCCTACTCCAGGCACCGACCCTGCTTAGCTTCTGAAATCAAGCGAGACTGGGATGTGCTGAGGGCATAGTAGAAAGTGCCAAAGCCAAAATTAAAATTAAAATTTAAATAATTAGCTAACACATACATTGGGAGAGCAGCAACAATCAGAAAGAAGCTGGTTCCCATGTCTATAAGTAGGGTTTGTATTTGTATCCAGTACAATATTGGATGATTAATTGGGGCAGCTTTAATACTTGAAGCAATTTTTCAGTTTCACTTTGCATAGTAGTGTCATGTTTAGTTAAATCATATGTTTTTGAATAACAATATAATCTCCCTTTTCCAAAAAAGAGGTTTCCAGAATATGTAAAAAAAAAAAAACAGTTTGTGTGTGGAAAATGATGGGGTATTATAATTTGTCAATTTGAAAAACAAAATGCTAGTGTTCAATTCCATACTATATAGCTATCCAGTAGAGGGAGCCCAGGAGCTGCCTAGATGCCCTAAGCACATCCCATTTCGCTTGATTTCAGAAGCTAAGCAGGGTCAGCCCTGGTTAGTACTTGGATGGGCGACCACCAGGGAATACCAGGTGCTGTAGGTGCCTGGAGTAGGAACTGGCAAACCACTCCAGTATTCCTGCCAAGAAAACTCCATGGACATGGAGTCACATAGAGTTGGTCACGACTGTAATGACACAACGCACACACACAGAGGGAGCCCAGAGTTCATAGGTTTTTTTATTGGTCTGAAAGTTGCATCATGAAGGGAGTTGTTTTATCACACATATGCACATGCCTATGATTGCAGTGATACTTTGGGAAACTGTATGGGGCAGATGAAAGCACAGGAAAGGACAGGAGAGAAGTCCTACTGTATGGGTAGAAAGTTGACCTTGAGTGAAGGGAAGCCAAGTGTGTAATGACATGGATGAATTTTGCTGGGATGTAGGCCAGTCCAACACAAGAGTCTATCCATTGCTTGAGGCAAGACTCCTTTCTGTTTCCCTTGTTGTCTCATAAAGCCAGTATAGTGTAATGGTTAGAGTGTTGGGCTATGAGTTGAAAGGCATGAGTTCAAATTCTCACTAGGCCATGAAGTTCACTCAGTGACCTTGGGCCAACCACAGTCCTTCATCTGACCTACGTCAGTGGGTTGTTGTGCCAATAAATGGGGAGGGATGGGATGGAGAGTCGAAATGGGCACAAAATGATTTTTTGTTTCATTTTTCATTTTTTGTTTCGTTTCAGAATGAAATGAAAAAATGGACTGATTTTTAAAGAATAATAAAACAAACTGGAAATTTTTGTTTTGTTTCATTTTGTTTTCTGCTTCCCCAATGTGCTCAACTGGTGGCTCAAAGACAGTTTGGAAACCCTGTGCCTTTCCACCCGCAAGCCGCCCGATTAGGAGGGGAAAAACGAATAATGAATAAAAAGAAAAAAATTCAACATTTTTTTTAAAAAATGGTATAAACAAAATGAAACACAACAACAACAAACAAAATGAAAAGAAACACCATTATAGCGTTTCGTGCCTATTTCTAATGGAGAGCTATATTGCCTTCCACTCAATGGAGGACACACAGAGATAAGCATGAAACTTTGCTATTAAGTGCCATCATATTTGGTTCCAACTTAATGACAATCATAACAGGGTTTCCACAGTATATGGCAGTCATAATGCCAATCATAATAATGTTTTCAAAATGTTCAAAGAGTGGTTTACAGCTTCCACTGAGTTTTCTTGGCCAAGCCAGTATTTGACCCTAGGCTTCTTGAGTCTTAGTCCAGAGTTCTAGCCACTATACCACATTGGCTGTCACCTCAAGGCAACAAACACAAACACACACACAGAGAGAGGGGGGGAGCCATGACACAAATCCACCCTTAGTTGTCCCCTGGATGTGACAGAATGCTTAGAACTCTCTTTGCTACGCATTAATTATTATGGTACCTTTTAATTTGAGTTTAATTATAGGCTACCAGCTGCCAAAGCTGTTGCCAGATAAGACCCAAGCAATATATCTGGGTTTCGAGACCCTTCAGAGGCAAACATATGCTTTAGAACTTATCAAGTTGTTTGAAACAACAGATAATATGAAACATACACTTGTTTTTAACACCAGTAGCATTTGTATTTGTTCCTTGTTCCTCTTCCATAGGTTCAGCTTTGCCCATGTGGTTTTGAATTTTTCTCCCCTGCAGAAATCATAACTTATGGGATCATGTTCTCTAAGTTAATTATATGTTGTGTGGTGAAATACTTAATTTTGATCTTGCCCTGAACCTACTGACATTCAGTTGCATTGGATGACCCCTGGCGTTATTGGAAATGGAGGGGGTGAAAGCATAAGACCCAGAAACCCAAATTTCTTCATAGGCTTTGTCTACTGAGTGACAGATTGCTTGGGAAGGTAGTCTAATGCCCTGATCTTTTTCCAACTTTACAGCACCCTTATTAACAAGTAGGCAGCCAAAACAATATACCTTATAGATATACATGCAGGGAAAAATGCTGTTGGGAATTATAACTGGCTGGACAAGCAGCAATTTTAGCCCAGAAGCACTTTTTCCAAGCTCTGGTTATTATACTGCTCAGTCACCAATCCCCATCCTTTTACTAACAGTACCTAGCATTAAATTTACCTTCTCTGTTGCAGGCACACACTACTTCCATGTAACCTGTGGCAATGCAAATACAGATAAATTGCTTCTACCACCATCCCTCACCATCAGCCAAGCAGGCAGGGTTTGTTGGAAACTGGAGGCTAGCAGGTGAAATCCCCGACATGTCCAGCAAAAAGGTATCATATAACATGTGGAAAGTAACTGAATCCATGGAAAGCTCCTTCCAGCCCATGGGGACATTAGCAGTTTCAAGCAGTGCTTCCCAATAGGGATGGGCATTTCGTTTTGGAACCAGTAGTTTACGAAATGAACCACGCCAGTCCAGGTGGTCCTCGGAAGCAGCTGATACACACAGATCCAATCGCTTTACCTTTCTCTGTCTCGCACAGAGTTAAAATCCAACGAGGAAGCACGCTGCGACGTCATCTTTCCTGCTTCGTGGCAATCAAAGAGGGAGGCATGATGATGTCTGTCCCTGCACAGCTCCTGATTGGCCAGCATCACAGATCTAGCATGTTTCCTTCTTGGATTTTACAAGGCAGCGTGGTTTCTTGTAACCTACTGGTTCCGACACGAAATGCCCATCCCTAGTTCCCAATCTTGGGTCCACCAGTCCAATGTCCGGCCTCCAGCTGCTTTGGACTACTGTTCCAAAAAGCTCCAGCACACATGGCTAAGAGTCAGAGATTTTGGGAACTGTGGTGCTTAACCTCTCAAAAATGCTGGGTTGCCTTCTCGTAGGTTATTCCAAGTTTGTAGATCATTGTAAGCTGGCAAATCCAAAGTGAAGCCCTCCAGTTATTTCTGGCATGCAACTCCCCTTATGCCTCCCTGGTCAATGGTGAGGAATAGGGTTTGGAATTCCACATCTGGAAAGTCTAACTTTGCTTACCATTGACTTAAGACAGTAGTCAACAACAGAGCCCAACAGATGTTTTCACAAAACAAGCATCAAGTGCATTAAATAAATATAAATTTTATTAAAAACACCCACATTTCAGCATTATCAGGAATGATATAATAAAACAGCTTTTCAAATAACCTGCATTCATTACATTACAATACTTACAGTATTTATATAACCATTCTCAGATTTTTAGGGAAAAAGCCAAAGGGGAAAGGGAGACTTTTTTTTTGAAAAATGAAGGGAAGCAAAATAATAATTAAAAAAATTCTGAAACAGTAGAACATAAGCTTAGAAAATGCACACTTTTTTAAAAAAAGTCACTATTTTAGTGTCAAACTGTTAACGTTCCCTACATAAAAGTTAACTACTAAGCTTGAAGGGTTAATTTTAACGCCGCTGTGCGTCGATCAAGATGAAGCAGGGAAAAATCATTCAAGTAAAGTTGACAACACTCAAAAGCATCTTCAAGTATGGCTATAGTCAACCTGATAATCCTATACAAGCAGTCTGTTTTAATCTGATGTCCTCTGCCATTTACCATGCGGCAAGGCTCTGTACATTAAAACCATAATTTCTATTTACAAGACATTATTTCTCCCTCCCTGTTCCCAACTAAGCTTTTTCCTGTTTGCAAGTAATTTGGCAAATGACATTGGGTTGAATTTAATGATGCATTGCTCTTCTGCCTATAGGAATTGCCTCTCAACTGCAGAAAATCTGCTTTACAGCTTCTGCTACAGCACTGTCAGGGGGAATAGTGCAAGGAAACCCAATGCCCATTCATGCAACCTCTTGCACAAGCAGAAGTGTAAGATCCACCCTAGAACCTACCTATTATACAGTCATGGGCAGGCTCTTTTGCACAGATATGTAGACATCAACATCTTGCAATTAATTTGCACACTCTTCCTGGCTCTTCCAGAATTCAATCTATTAGGTGTTTTAAGTCAAGTAAGGAATGGAAAATCCAAAGATTGTGTAAGTGCTCTGATCCAGCATCTTTCTCAGGTAGAGCAGCAGGCAAGGGGAGGCTGCTTGATTCCATCCAATGTCAGGAAGCATCATGCTTGCTAAGTCTTCTCTGTTAGAACGGGGGGGGGGGGGGCGCGGGGGGAAACAAAGCAAAACAGAGCAGCCCTTGTTTATGCTGAACTCTTCAACATGGACCTCAGAGAATCTCACACTTTGCGGTGATGACACAGATGAGAACTGCAATTAAATGACAAAGGTGGAACATTGGCTTCGAGCCTGCATTTCCGTTGTGAATGGAGGCCATATTCAAGCTGTAGTTTTATTAGTAAGAGGTTAGAAACATCAAAAGACCTCTCATGACTGAACATAATTGTTATTGGCTTAAAATGCTTTTTCAAAGAAGGCCAAATTGAGGCAAATTGGTCCTGTAAAGGCTGGTTCTCAGCTATTTCAGTTCAATATGTTAAAGTGGGGAAAAATAGAAAGTCGTTTCAGGAACAGGACCTTCACCTTATCATATATTGCACAGCCATTAATTTAGATATACAGTTTAGATAGTTTTTAAGCCCTTGTAAGAGCTATCATGCTGGATCATATCAAAAGCCCATTGACTCTTCATCCTGTATCCTTCAGTGGCCAACATGAGGACTAAGAAAAGTCCTGGGGAAGAACAAAAAGGCAGCAACAAGTCCCCCACCATGGTTGAGGAGTGTGCTGTTTCATGGTTTTGGATTGCAAATCCCAGAATTTATAGTCTTCCTGTCCACTGAAGTCTATAGAGGTACTTCCTGTGACACCCAGGAAGTGCTGGAGTGAAAACAGCTTACGGCAAGAGCACAGCAGCATCTTGAGCAAATTAGTCCTTCTCTTGGGTGGGGGTTAAAATATGGAGGTCATCAGATTTATGTCTGTGCACTACAACTCCAATAATTTTGCTTGGGCTCTTATTCCAGAATGCTGGCCTTTACTGTCTAAAAACCTGGAAGTGCACACTTGACTGTTGTTTCCAGGACTTCACCTTCCAAGACAGACTGCCTACGATCCCAGATCTGGACTATATAATCATCAGGGCAGTGACCCCTACTGGACATCTCCTCCTTGAATGTGTCTAATATCTTGGGTCATGTTGTCATTTGTTTTATTCCATTCCGTCTCCAAGGGAGGCAAGATTAGAGAATATCTGATAAGAAGGCAACAATACAGAACCCTCTTGTCAATGGGTCAATTGCCAAATCCTTACTGTTACAGTTTCCCTTTTGTCAGCTCAGTGCATTCTATTTTTTCTTTTTTCTTTTTTTGTGAAACATACAAAAACAGCCCCAACAGAGTTAAAAATGTTGCAATACTTTGATTAATGTAAAAAAGGAGAACACGAGTTTTCAAAATAAAAGTTTGTTAACATCCATACATTTACAAGTAAAATTAGAAGGATTGGAAAAAAAACAGATTAAATTCTTAAACAGAATAAAATTAAATGTTTTAAAAAAAAAACTTCCCAAGGAGAATATATTTATCAATTTATACAACTGATCTTTATACACACACACACTCTTCTTTTTCTCTTTCACACACATGGATGATATGTTGGCTTACTAAGGAGATCATGAGCTGATATATCCCTGAAATTTTTAGAACAAAAACATCAACTCGAAATTCAAGTTGTACTTGCTATAACATCAAGTATTAAGATTTTTTCCCAATAATAAGCGGGGGGCAGAGAGAGTTTGGAGAAGATGGTGTAACATGTTATTAACTTCCACTCTCAGCTTAATATCCTATTGCCAACTAGTGTTGAGGTATATAACAAGTAGTAACATCATTCAAACATTTTAATGATTTTCTAAGCTCACATATTTTAATAGCAGGCTGAGTAGCACCATGATGTGATTTCAACTCCAAACCCATATATATATATTTATATTTTATATTTATATATAGATATATAATATATAATTATGTATTTGTACAGTATTAAAATACTAAAGCATTAAAAATTCTATTTACAAATTAAGTTACTATACATCTCTTTTGTTTACAATTTAAAACAAACTACCTGTTTAAAACCCACCACAGCAAACCAGCTGCCTTTTTATAACCTTTTTTTCCCCACCAATAGAATCATACAGATTAACCCTGTGTCTCTTGATTTGATAGTATTCAAAAGTCTTCCATGGAAAGAGGGACAATGCTCACTGGACAGTCATGTATACTGTAAGATAATAGCTCATCAGCCCCTAAAGCAGTCTGCTCAGTTATTTCAGACAGCTCTATGGATCATTTTAAAAATCACAATAGAAATAAACTACTCAACTGTCAAGTCTAAGCCATGTGGTTAATTTATAATCAGTGACATAACTATTTTAAAAGTATACACCTTAAGAAATAAGCTTGTCATCATACTTACGAAACACAAAATTCACAATATTATTTGTGAAACAAGCACCAGGATATAGGTTTTGAGTACTAAAAGTACGTACCCTTGTATCCAGTGAGACCTAATTTGACTTTGATCATCGATACGAAGGGATGTTTCTCTTCTCTGCTAATTGCAGTAAAAAGCCTAACAACATGCATTCAAAGCTCATGATGGAGGACAGAAACAGTAGGCTGCACAAATATAAAGCACCTATCTCTGCTTTTCCTCAGTGCCAAAGTTTGCAAACACCTGTGCCTATCTGCCTACAAGAAAACAAAAACACTTAAAGGCTCTAATTTTCAATAGGTCTCTTCGTAACATCCAAATAAGATTCTAAAATTGTTTTAGTACCTTAACACCCTTAGCTGCCAAGGCAAAGTTTTGTCAAGCACCATTAAAAAGTATGGCCAGAATCCAACTCATGCTTTACAGTTGCATTGAATGAAAGGGTGTAAGTTATGGTGGCAAATTGCAATAATTAATGAGGTATGGGTTATGTTCTTGAATGTGTGCCCAGGAATGCAACCAGCACCCTATTAATTAGCAGCAATTTACTGCTGCAGCCATCACCACTTCATTTCTGCAAGTGTAAATGCCAGATGGATTCTGACCTATATTATTCACCTCTTTCTGGCTCATAATCAGATTTTAACTGGATGGATAAACTCCAGTAAGAACCAACAAAGCTTACAGAGGGATTGGGCACGACAGTGCAAGCAATGGGATTCAAGCATGAACTTTCTCTGGACTTTCCAGTGCATTGTTGTCTTTAACATCATACTGCTTAAGCCAATAACATGTTTTTCCCCTCTTCCCCATGGTATGAGAAACCACTTTGCTCAAACTGGAATACTTAATATTATACTCAGCTAGGTTTTAAGTAGAGTTTATAATTAATCAATTAATAATAGCTGTTGTGAGTTTTTCCGGCTGTTGGGCTGTGTTCTTGGAAGTTTTTCTTCCTGATGTTTCGCCAGACTCTGTGGCTGGCATCTTCAGAGGGCAAGGAACTCAGGGAACTAAGAGTTCTCTCTGTGCTCTGGGGCTCTCTTCTCTGTCTTAATTAATAATGTGCTGCCAAGTCAATTGTACAGGCAGAGAAGACTCAGATGTCATTTACCACTCCTTTCTCTTGGGGTGGCATGAGACTCTGCAGCAAGCTCAAGACCACACAGGCAGGGTCTACTCATAGGAAGCACAGTGGGACACTGAACTCTCAACCTTTGGCTCCACTGAGCTATCCAGTCAGATTCAATGTCAGTATTTGTCATCTTTATTGGTAAATGAGGGTGTAAAAAGTTACATTTAAATCTAAGACGACCAGAAGGAAGTTACGTTATTCTTTAACAGACAATGCTTTCTAGTTCAGATTTCATTTAAAGTCATCTTTGAAGCTTTCTGACAGAAATGGTTTCCAGTTTTATGGTGTTCTATTAATCCTGTCAACTTTTCTTTTTTTACATACAAAAGAAATGAAAAGTAATGTCATGCAACAGTTTGTTCTTCTGTGCCTCCAAGTCAAGCAACTGACCCACAGTGACCCTAACAGGGCTTTCAAGGTAATTGAGACATTTAAGGAGTGGTTTTGCCAGTTCCACTTCCCCAGTGAGTTTCCGTGGTCAAGTGGGGAGTGGAACCTTGCTCTCTGTAGTCTTAGCCCACCACTGTATCCACTATACCACACTGGGTTATGGAAAACTCTTTTTAAAAGCTAAGATTCTGAGCAACGCTTCCTTGCATTGGCAAGACAGATTGGGGTAGGGAGGGAAAAGCAAAAAGTAAACATGAAAGTTATTGTAAAGTGCTCTTCCACTGAAATAGGAACATCATAGCTAAGAAGCAAGAGAAATAAGAAAGAAGTGCCACAGACATATTTATGACCTGGTGGAACGAACAAGGGATTCTTCCTAGTGCCCTTATCACTATATACATTTTGAAAATATCATTTTGAGAAAATTCAGTCCAGTTACTTGTTGCGGAATTTAAAAAGGAAGCTCATCTGCTTTATTTCTTAGCATGTTTGAAAACCAAGATGCTATATTAAATTACTTTTCATTATATGAAAAGCAGCAGAAGAAAATTTCTTAGGATTGATACAACGGCATAAAAACCATAACACGTCAAAATCCCTTTAAATGTAACTTTAACTAGAAAGCATTGCTTGTTAAAGCATACAGCAACTTCATTCTGGTCATGGTAGTCTTATTTATTTATTTATTTATTTATTTATTTATTTATTTATTTATTTATACAACTTATATGCCACCCACTACCCAAAGGTCTCTGGGCGGCATGGTTACAGCTTCATTTATGAATAAAGATTGTTACAAGTACTGGCATTACTTGTAACTTGTTATTTCCGTACCCTGTCATTGCAGGAACCTGCAAGGTTGATCGGTTCCTGTCCTGTCATGGCAGGGGGTTGGACTGGATGGCCCTTGAGGTCTCTTCCAACTCTATGATTCTATGACTAGCCAGAAACCAAGATACAGTGGTGTACAGTACTTGGATAGCCATTACCTTTCTCCCGACATAGCTGTTGGTTGTGTCAAACTGTTTTGGAACAGGAGTTTAGGGTACCCTGGGTACCAGAGGGAAGCAGGGCCATTAATTCTGCCACAAACTGTGGCATTCGTAGAAGCACAGCATTGGATTTTAGCCAAAGTGTGCTAGTAGACACACAGTAAATTAGAAAAGGCAGGAAATCTTTCATTATTTAATGGATTATCATTGTAACTTACTACCGGGAAGAGACAGATGAGCACTGTAAGGGCAAAATAATTTTACTGGCCTAGGGAGCCATGCACACTCACTTCAGGTGGAGATAGAAACCATTTTTGGTTACACCTCAGGGTACAAATGTCTTGAACTACCCTTCAGTAAAGATATTAAATAGGTACAATAGGTTTGTTGTTGTTGTTGTTGTTTTGGTACAGCAATCCCCAGAATTCACCAGGAATTCCTCTAGGCAGCATTATAAGAGCTACAGGCAAAAGGTCAAAATCTGTATAGGTGTTTTCAGTTGCTCACAGGTGCAGGCCTCAGAAAGCCTCCTTCACCACCTGCAAATCAGTCTCTGTATAGGGCAGTGATGGCGAACCTTTTAGAGATCGTGTGATTCAAAACCCACTAATTTTTCGCTAAGTGCCAATACAGCAATTTAACCTGAATATAGGTGGTCGTGAAGGGGCAATGCCAGGTGCCCACAGAAAGAGCTATGAGTGCCACCTTTGGCACCCGTGTCATAGATTTGCCAACACTGGTATAGGGTATATCTCAAAAATTTACAAATCTAATAACCCCCTTGTGGCTCTCCTGCAGATTAACTGTTCCCAGTCACTTCCTCCTTCACTTGTCAAAATGAAGGTTGCTAAGGAGCATGTCAACTGGCTGGATAGCTCAGTGGTTTATGTACCTAGATGCAGGGCCAAAGGTTAGGACAGTGGTTCCCAATCTATGGGTCCCCAGATGTTCCTGGACTGCAACTCCCAGAAGCCTCCACCACTCGCTGTGCTGTAATGGGTTTCTGGGAGTTGCAGTCCAGGAACATCTGGGGACCCACAGGTTGAGAACCACTGGGTTAGGAGTTTGATCCCCCACTGTGCCTCCTGTCAAATACAGCCAGCCATCTGTGGCTTCGGACAGGTTGCCCAAACCCAGAGTGCCCCCCTAGAAGGAAGGCACCTTGCATATCCTCCACCTGGAGAACTCTGGGAATGGTCACCATACATTAGACAGCACAGTAGTTTACGTATGTGGCTGTGGAGCCAGAGGTCGGGGGTTCAACTCCCACCTGTGTCTCCGGAAGGTTTAGCCACCCTAGCTATGGAGCCCCAGGGTTCTCCCAGAAGGAGGGAATGGTAAACCATTACTGAGCATTTGTTACCTGGAAAACCCTGAAAAGGGTCACCGTAAGTCAGAATTACCTTCAGTAACCTGCACCACTGCACCTATGAGTGACTGAAAACATCCCCGAGAGCTTTGATCTCTTGCCTGTTGCTCACAGAATTCTGGCTGTGGGCGGCAATGGGGAGGAGACTCCCTGTCAAATTCTACGGACTAAACTGCAAAAAAAAAAAAAAAAAAAGGATCATGCCTTATGTCTATGAAGATTCTCAGCTTCCAGATACCATGCCTTATGTTCAACTATGGCAGTTTAGTAGTGCACTCTTTATGGTTTAACTTGTGAGAAAAGACAGTATTTCTGGGGGGGAAAGGGTCTAGACCATCAACAACAGTGGTGCCTCGACTTACAAATTTAATTTGTTCCGAATGCATGCTCTTAAGTTGAACTACTTTTAAGTCGGGGTACCTATCTAAAAAATTGAAAAAAATAAGTTAAAAAAATTAAAAAAGGGAAAAAAATGTAAGTTGAGCAGACCATATCTAAAATTTGTAAGGTGGCAGTTTTCCGCTCTTAAGTCGGGGTACCACTGTACATGTAACAAATGAAGTTGCAAATGCATACTTATTGTGCTATAACATGATTGGTTTAATTTGGAGCATGGTATTGGATATGAATGAACTGAATCAAAGCTTCACTACCCAGGCCTCACACTAACTCTATCACAGGCACAAGGAGAAAAGAGAAAGTACTCTACATGTTGTTAAAAATTAACTAGGATTTAACTTTATAGCCATGATTAGTTATCTTAAACTGTTAACAAGCCAGGATCATAAGCCATGCTTGATTAAAGCTTATTAGCAAAGTTATAATTCAGTTATAATTGTAAACTGTGACTGGCTTAGAATAGGATGTGAATTCAGTCTTGTTTCTCTTGACTGGACGAAGGGGAAAGTGGGTTAACTGAGAATTCATGAGTCCAAGTTCATTACAGTCCCAATAATAAAGTGGATATCTATAATAGAAAATTTCAGAGAAACCTCTGACGTAGCACGCATTAATCCCATTGCTTTTGTATTGCTTTGTTAGATCTCTCAAATTCCCATATGTTAAAATGCAATTTTTAGAAAGTTCTGGCTTACTGGATACAAAAGCACAACTTTATGAAGATTCCGTTTACAGTTCAAGGATAGCACAGTATAATTTTAACGTCTTGTGGCTTTAAAAGGCATCAAAACCGTTTAACTGTTGCATTAGACACCATTCTTGTACATAGCACCATGTTTTAGAATATCCAAACAAATTCAGTGTTTTGCTTTGTATTCTTTGTTATATATGTAGCTATCCTGATTAAGAAAAATCAAGTCAGTGATAAGATTACAGCAAAAAATAAACCAAAAGCAAAACCTGTATGTTAAAAAGCTGCATGTTTAAAAAGATGTACTTCCAGTATTTCAGCACATTGTAAATTCAGCACCTGGAGATATTTTAAAATTTCTGCTACTGAAATACTACAGTATTTTCACTTTAACAGACTTCTCTTACTCAATTAGCTTTCATTAAAATGGTCACAGATGCAATTTCAAAAAATTATGAATATGGACTATTTCTTCCAGTAGTCGAACCAGATTCTCTATGATAACTGGTGCCGATCAGTGATTCGTTTTGCATAGGGTGCTTTGGCTTGAGTTCTCAGAGCATTACCCATGTTATCTGTGACCACTCACTGAATAAATGCAGTGGTATAATGGTACGTCTTTTGCTGGTAAGAGAAGGTTTTCCTATTGAGAATTTTAAAAAGGAAAATACTTTCTTTCACTCTTTCTCCGTCTACATCCCAGAAAGAATAATTATTACCTTACTGACATTAAAAACAACAATAGCAACAGCAACAGCAACAGCAACCACCACAACAAACCAGATGAGGTAATGAACAAAGATGTGAGTTATATGTATCTGTTGTAAGGCCCTGTAACCCGAGTAAAGGCATATGGAGATGTGGTGACTGTGGAGGTCGTGGTGAGCGACATCGTCCTTTGTGCCAGAGAGCGGATGAAGCGCATGTAGGTTGGTTCCAAGTTCTCGTTGGGTTCCGTCGGTTCCCGCTTGACTTTTTTGCCGTGCACTTTCTGAGGCACATAATCGGGGCCATACTTTTCGCAGTCCTCCTCTTTCTCTCTCGCCTTCTCGGCCATCTTTGCCTCCCATAAGGCGAGACCATGCTTTGGCTCGTTCATACTTTTGTGCTGGTAGAAGACAAGAGAGATTCTCGTGGGATGGTTCCTGTTGGGGTTCTTCAGTGGGGTGGTGGCATGCAGTTCGCGTTTGGCACACTCTATAAGAATTGACCCATGAGACGGAGCAATAGCCACGCCGCCGATGTCTGGATCCAAAAAGCTCTGCTCGTTGTCTGACCAGACCTCATCAGGATCCTCTGAATGATTAAGCACCTCAGTTTTATTCATGCCTTCTTGGGAAGAAGAAGTTCTGTTGGGGATAACACCTGGAAACATGTTGGACAACCCGTTAGCTGCTTGGTTATCCTTGTTCTGGAGGTGGAGTGAATGTGGACCATTGAACATACTGGCAGCAGAGTGGTAGTCATGTGTTAGGTGTGGAGGGGGATACAGATGGTCACCATTTTTATTCAGGTAGTCTATACCTGGCTTATTGAGATTAGTTTTCAGCCTGGAGGCAATGTCCATAAAAGGGTCTTCAGCCTCATGAGTGGGGTAGGAAGGAAAAGAACTAGCATGCTGCACATTTGGTCTGATGGTGCAACTGTTGAAAGCATCTAGCTGCACATTTTGGTTTCCATAATTCAAGTACCTGGGCCCAAAGTTCTGGTCATTTCCAAACCTGTGCTGGTATAATGTATGAATTGGAGGTAGACTTAGTTTAGATAGAGAGTCTTGGCTCTGATACCTAAACAAGTCCATATGCTGAGGCTGAGAGGAATAGGAACTGTAGTAGGGGGAGCAGTTGTCCATAGGCAAGTTTCCATTGCATTGGTAATGGGGATATTGGTTGTAGGGGTTCATGAGACTGGAAGAATTCAAATAAGCTCCTGTAGGCTGTGAGGAAGCTGGGTAGATGTTCATGGGGCTGGCCCCTCCATAAGGAACCGAAGCATGTGAAGAATTTGGATAGGGATTGCCTGAATTAGGTAGACTCATGTACAGATTTGTGGGGCCAGAAGCAGAGTAGGAGTTGATCTGATTTGGCTGAGGTTTAGTAGGGAAGGTATGATGAGAATGTTGATAGAGCTGCTGCTGTGACATGGCTGGTCCTGAAAGATGTAACAGATCTGCAGGCAAAAACCAAACCAAAACAGGGAAGTAAATGAGATAAAAGCAAAGCAAAGCAAAGTGTTCTGCTTATATACTGCCCCATAGCGCTTCAAGTACTCTTTGGGTGGTTTACAATTTAATTATGCAGGCTACACATAATGCCCCCCCCCGCAAGCTGGGTACTCATTTTACTGACCTTGGAAGGCTGTAAGGCTGAGTCAACCATGAGCTGGCTATCTGGGATTAAACCCCAGGTCGTGAGTACAGTTTTAGATGCAGTGCAGGTCACCATTTGGCTCAATGTTAAATGACTAAAACTCTAACTCTCTCTCTCTCTCTCTCTCTCTCTCTCTCTCGGCTTCTCTTTTATTAGGAAGAGGAAATGGATATGCCAGTATTTTTGGAAGGTGTCCACAATGATCAGTGAAGTAGGACTCACTACTACTACTACTGACATTCATTTAGGCTGCCATCATTGTTGGAGAGAAGGGAATGAGATGAAGCCTGGATCTTCGGGCCATTTCTGGTGTGGGTCACTCTTCATAACTTCTACAAGTCATTTTCTTAATAAAGACAAGCTCCCAACCCCTGGCTTTGCAATGAAGACACCAAATCCATTGAGCTATCTAGCAGGTCATGCATTTTGTCTACCTCTTTTTTTGTAGGTTTAGACACCTAGTATGACTTGTGAGGGTACCTGCAAAAACTGTGGAACAAACATGACATTGGAATCCTAAACGGTACCATTGCATAGAGATTGTGTCTGCACCCAAACAGGTTGCTTATTTTTTATATTCATTCAATAGACCTCTTCAATTGAAAATCTAAGAGTCAAACTGAATGTGATACTAAATGAATGCACTGTTGCTTTTTCTTGCATTATGTGCAATTTCAAAAATGGAAATCATGCCTTCTGGGCAGCTGAGCACAATCCGGAATGCACTGGGTAGACAAGAATAAGTTTATATTCCTCCTCTGAAATCATTCTGGGGGGAAAAGGCTTGCCTCCTGCGTTGCTATTTGCATTGAGAAGAAAGCTCCCTGTGGCGTGTTTGCACTTAACAATACACTGGATGTCCTGTCCCGTTTTGTCCTTAAGTAAACATTTCATTTCCTATCAACAATGAAGCTTTCAAATGCACCATCAAGGATAAAGCCATGGAACCTCTGGGACCTCCTTTCACTTGAATCCATTTTCAGATCAACAGAGGGATTCAGTCAGTCCTGAAAGCCTGGAGTGCCAAAGCAGGCAACATTTGTCTAAATGGAGAAACAGCCTGATCTGATATAGGGCAGTTGCTTTCTCTTTCCTAAGCTTTAACTGTTGATATCTGAGCTAAAGAATTTGGAATCGAATACAGTGGTACCTTGTATAAAGGAATTAATTTGTTCCAAATGAAATTATGTTAAGCAAATTTTCCTTTATACAAATTCCCATAGGAATGCATTGAAAATGGAGTGATCCCATTTTTATGTTGTATGGATTTGCCCCATAGGCGATTCTGTTAAGCAAATTTCCCCTATCTCCGGAATTTTTATGTTGTACAAATTTTATGTTATACAAGCTGTTTGTTATACAAGGGTCCACTGTATTATGTTTGACCTAGGAAAGTCAAATGCCTTAAACAAAAAGTGTGCAATGTGTGGTCTTCCTGATGTTGTACCGGCTGCATCACCAATGGTCCATCACTGACTATGTTGCCCAGGACTGATGGCAGCTGAAGCTTACCAACATCTGGAAGACCAAAAATTACCTACTTTAGGATAAGATAGGAATAGGATAGGAATCTTAATTGTCATTGCCCCCTTCCAGGAACAACGAAATTTCATGGTTGCTATATTCAACTCACTTAAAACATTCCACATAGATTTAAAAACAGCTACAACACATAAAATATGACATATAAAATAACCTGACTTAAAAGTCCAGAATTTCCGTTTAAGGCCAATATTGTTCTAAAAAAGAAGCTATTTTTGAGACGGTTTGTTCTTGCCCTCAGTAATCTGTATCTCCATCCCGATGGCAGCAACTTGAAGAGGCAATGACCAGGATGTGATGGATCTCTTAATATATCTAATGCTTTTCAGCGGCACCTGGTAGTATAAATTTGTTCTAGGGTGGGGAGTAAACAGCCCACAATACTCTCTGCAATTCTGTGCAACACTGTCCTATCCCGATGGGTACAACTGCCATACCACACACATAACCCGTAGGTAAGCACACTCTCCATTGCACAATGATAGAAAGCCAGCAGCATTATTTATCTTAAATCATTATTTAATTTATCTTAAATAAGTAAAATAGTAACTAAATAGAATGTAGAGCTGTTTAACTTCAGGAATGGCCCAGAAGTTCAACAACTTTCCTCAGAAAATGATCTAGTCTATTTCATGCAACGACACAAATGGCAGATGCAATAGCCATTGGTGGGTTTGTGTTTGGAACCATACCTGCCAACTGTTTTCCATGGCCTGATGCCTCTGAGCTGGCTGGTTTCTGCCGTGCTGTGGCTGATTTTTCCTTCTCATGTTTACTGGACCCATTTTCCATGGAAGCCAACTTCTCAGTGGCTGCCTTCTTAGCTTCCAGCTTTTTTTGCCGGCACGTCTTCACAGGTTCGGCCAGCATTCTGACTTTCCGCCGAAAAGAAGTAAGGACCTGGATGCTGCCGTTCTGTTTTTTCTCCTCCTGCCCATCTCTGCTTCCAAATTCATCAACATCAGATATTTTGTACAAAGGGAGCACGTGGAGTTGTTCATCTTCCGGGGTTTGGCCAAGTTCACGATTGTCTTCTCGGGTTAGCGTGCACACCTATTGAAACAGTGGCACAGAAAGGCCCTTTAGTAAGACAGGACATTGTGCTAGT
>JAHTLZ010000330.1:19094187-19154293 GCA_023846285.1 Phrynocephalus versicolor | reverse complement strand
TGACTGACTCTTTGTGACTCCATGTCCATGGAGTTTTCTTGGCAGGAATACTGGAGTGGTTTGCCAGTTCTTATGTGCTAGAGTTTATTTGTATATAAATGGGATTTCCACCTTAAGATCACATACTTGCTCTTGAACTGTAGCCTCTGTGCTGGGAACTCAAACTGAGAAACACCCTTTTGATTTTAAAACCTTAATGCCTTCTATTTTCCTTACTTACTATTTTTCTTTGTGTTTCCAGATGGAAGGATGTGACCTAACTAGGTGTTACAAGGCAATTTCTATAAACTTGCAGCTCTAAAAGCAGAACTCTTGACTCAGTCATCAGTTGCCTTATCTTGGCCATTGTTAGAAACAATAGCCTGAACATTCATCCCAAAGATATAATTTGCTTAGCAACCTTGAGGAGGAGTGCTTTCTCATTGTTATGATGCACTGTTCTCTCCCAATTTGCTTAGTCAAGGGCCACATTGTTAACATCAGCATTGGAGTTGGTGCCTCATTTCTCTGTAATTGATGATAGTTATGATTATGTGTCATAAAATCATTTCTGACATGATGGCCTTTCTCATGGTTTTCTAAGTACAGAGTACTTAAGAGTTCTCAAGAGCATCCAGTTCCTTTCACCTGGGAACACTCTGGAATTGTGCAGCTTGCCCAAAGCAACAAAGGCTGGTTTTTTTCTCTCTGAAAGGCACTGCAGGGGAATTGAACTCTTGACTGCAGGCTTTGCAACCAGGTACCCAACTAACTAAGTATCTAGTCATCTCATTTCTCTATAGCTTATAGAAACCAGGCATGACAGAACGTAGTTTCGAAGGTGCTAGTACACTATTGGATAGTTTGCAGTAGATCTGCCAAGGTCTTTGACTGAAGGAAAGCAAGGCATTCCTCACCCCACCCATAAAATCCTTTTTGGTGATTATCACAGAATTAAGAAAAAAATCCTCAAAGAATACATGGTGCAATAGGGAAACAATTAAGATCCCCTGCTTCAATTCTTCATTGAATAAACTTGAATCAAAATAGTTACTTTTCAGTTAGTGGCAATAATACATTGCTGCTGGTGATGCCATTCTCACTACACTGGTGTAGGCTGTGGATAAGAATGGTATTTCTCTCATTCATAATAACAAAAGCTATGGTCTTCAGAACTGCATTCCTGAAGAATCAGATAAAAGACACAAGATCTTGTATGTCCATATTAGATCTTTCAGTTCACGGGCTGCTCATCTGAGATATCCTAGTACTGTATATTTTTTTCACTATGGAGGAAAAACAACAAGGCCAAGAGCAAAGATCTTAAGAATAAACCCAGGGAATCTCTTTTAATTAAAAGCCTGGAGGCTTTATTTGGCCTATGTATTAATATTTCATTCTTTCCCCTAGCAGCCATCTTGCGCCTACTTAATAGAAACAATAGATTGTGAAGCATCATGATCTTAACATAGGAATTTAGTTTTGCATGCATACACCTGCATGCATCAACCACATACCAGTGTACTACCATTCTGCATATTATGCAAGTCCCTGTGAGCATGAGCACAAAAATCCAAGCAGGCAGTGACCCCGGAGAATGGGCGACCTTCTTTTAAACCCAGACGACACTCGGGTGCTCTGTGTTCATATTCAATCTGGAAACAAAAAGAATCCACAATCATTCCACATTGCCAAATCAGCTCTTAAGAATATACGGTACTTACTATAGCTTCAAAATCTTGTAGGGATAGATCTGCTCAAATTTAGGACTAGTGAGCTATGATGTGCATTCTTTTTTCACCTATTTATAGTCACTTTCATACACAAGAACTGTTTTGTGGGATTACCCCACGGCCCATTTCACCTGGAATTCTCACATCCAACAATGACCACCAAGATGCCCCAATAAACTCCTAGACTGGGATGAGTCAGGTTTGTTATCCCCTCACCCTTTTTGTCCTCAGCATCTGAAAAATCAAAGATAACCTATATCATATAGACAATTTCGGTGGGTCCAATTGGACCAATTTTGTCCTTTAGGATCCACACAGAAATTCCAAAGGTCCATTTCCAGTTTAGAAAAAGAAGTATTTTTAATCTTAAATACTAGTCTGGGTGGAACAGGAGAGCTTACAGCTGATGGGGCTCCCAGGAGTTACAAGTAGACATGAGGATGCATCAGAAAATTCTGATTTATTTTGATTCATGATTTCATCAAGGTCACAAAAAAGACTCACAAAAAAGAAATTATGATTTTTTTCGCGACAAATCAACAAATCAATTTGTGAATTCAGTTTTAATTTAAAACCTTATAAAATGGCCTCCAAGGCACCTGGATACACTGAATTTGCAGGGAAGCTTCCCATGCTTCTTCTCTACAAGCCCTGCAAGACTGGTGGTGATGCTTGATTTCTGGACGGCTGTGTTATGCACCCTCAAGGAGGGACACCCCAGGAAAGTGCCGCCCAGGCGTCTAGAGACACCAGAATTTCAGAGAAGCCTCCCATGGCTCTTCTCTACCAGTTCTCCAAGTGTGGTGAAGTTTGGGTTTCAGACATCTGAGTTATATACCCACAAAAAGCTCCCCAGGAAAGTGTCCTTTACAACTGGTTTGGAGAAAAACCCATCTTCATCAAACCTGGAGGGATTGCAGAAAAGAGTCAGGAGAAGCTTCTCTGAAATGTTGGTGTCTTTAGGTGCCTCAGGGGAAAATTTATGTGGGGAAGGGTTTTGGGGGTGAGTTACTGAGAAACCAGAAATCCAATATTCTCCAACTGTGAAGGGAGGTACAGAAAATTCAGGAGAAGGTTCCTTGCAAATTTGGTATCTCTAGGTTCCTTGGGGGCCATTTTATAGCCTGACAAATCAACAAATCAAAAATCACTAAAAATGTATCAACTTGTATTCATTGGGGGTATCAATTCATACAAATACAAACCACTGAATCTGATTTGTTTGAATAAATTTTGTTTTTAAATTTGTGCTCAACTAGAATGGCAAGATGCTTTTCTTCCCTGTGATAGTTGGGGATTTTTAAGCAGCAGAGGCCAGGGGAATCAACGACCTATGGAAATAGTCAGGGAAGGAACCTACTGCCCATAATTACTGTATCCTAACAGGAAGCTCATCCTCTAATTATGGGTTTCTATACTGTATAGGCAAAACAGAACACACTACCCATAAGGGGAACATACCACAGAGCTTGAGGAAGCCATAAGTTTTGCAACAGTGTTGTTGTTGTGTGTTGTTGCTGCTGATCTTTATGGAAAAACCCAAAGGCTGGAGGTGGAGATGGCATCATAAACACTTTAAAAAGGTCTAAGGATGAGCACGGAAAGTTGACAAACTATTGAGGTGCATGTGTTGGGGCTGGAGAAAAATTCCAGGGTTAAGTGAACTAGAACCAAACGTCCTGGAAGAAGTCATTTCTGCCTGTAACTACAAACGGAAACTTTTATTGTTGCTCCCACTTGTCTCGGTTGTCTCTAAATCTAAATGTTCTCCTTTGGGTTACCATGATCATTAGCCACTGCTACATATATCCTTCATTAAGCTTGTCTGTCTTGACAAATAAGAAGATCTGGATTCTTAAAGAAAGCGTTCATTTAAAGATTTCCTGGCACCGTCCTTTTTGTGAACAGTGATGCTGTGACATACTTTATCATTTGGCCTGACGTGCCATCTCAAGAAGCAGAAAAGAAGCATCAATGTTAACTGAGAGAGACACACACGTCAATAAAGGAACTGACCTAGCCAATATCAGATTCTTTGCAGACTCAGAAGGATGGATGTGATTTATCGACAGTTCCCTCTATGATCCAGTTTAATACTACTTCCAATTTTATATACTGATAGAATTTGTGGATTTGATGAAAATGTACTGGATGTGCGTGTATGTATGAGTATGGGGGGCATGGCATTAATCAATATGCAACACAGTGAAAGACATTGCAGTTGGACAGTTAAGATATCCCAGCAGAAAATGTTCTAGCAGAGTCATTAATATAGATCATTATGCTCTGTTTCAGGAGGAACATGCTACACCAGCTGTTCTGAAAAGCATTTTGGGCTCAAGAAGCCCCAGAGACATCTACAGAATCTCACCCAGGATACACTGTCACTATCTTCAGTGCAAAGGAATAATCTGTGTAGATAACTTCAAACAAGGTTCTCTGAATCATTATTTAATAGTTTATACATCATTTGCTTTATATTATTAAGAATATTTGAATGATATACTTTGATCCAAAGTATACTTGCCAGGTGGGGTAACTGTTGTTTGCATTAGGAAATTTGTACTTAGGAGTGCAACTGATTTTCAAAAATATCCTAGAGATAGTGAACAATTCTTTGGCCATTAGGGCCAGCCAGAATTTGTGACCCCTGACTACTTCATACTATTAGAAAATATGTGAACATATATTATAATATTTGGATGTGGGGGAAGAGAATCTATTTCCTGCAAAGGATTATTTTTTAAAAAGTTGTTTTAACAAGACTTATGTGCAAGCAAACATTAATATTTTTATATTGTTACAGAAGTCAGCGATTTATTTACCTACCTGGTTGTTATATGCATCTGGTGCCAGTTTCTTGTACGTGGGAGCCATCAGTGTTGACAGTGTCTGAAGATTGGATTCTAGTTTTTCTTCCTATTTTTAAAAATAAAATTAATTCCACACATTACCATTTAATTGTGCTAATTTAACAAACTAAATCTGAAATGAATTTATACTTCACATCACCAGAATATGGCTTATTAAATGGACATGTGAGTATGTGGCACTGTATTCTGAAATGAAAAGTGGAAAGAGCTACATTATCCCTCGCTTAGAGAAAAGAGATGGCAGCTGCCTTCAAATATATGAAAGGCTGTCACACATGGAACAGACTTGCAATACAAGATTAGACTAGAACTTAGAGATGGAAATTGCAGGGAAACAGTCTTTGGACACATACCAAGATAAGTATCACAGCTGTTCTGGCCGTGGAACATACTGACCAGAGAGGTCATGGGTTCTTGGGAGGTCATAAGAGGCTGGTCAGCCATCTGTCAGGATCTCTATAACGTCTTCTTCCACTGAGCTAAAGACAAGATAATCTCTACTGTACTTTCCCACATTCTGTGCTCCTTTGTTTTTATATGTGGATTTGCCTTATTGCTTATTTTATTGCATCAGTGGCTACATAGACAAAATGACAAAATGCAACTCTACAGCTAAAGGCGCAGGTAATGAGAGAGGTGCCTGGGGCCCAATGTCAAGAGACTAAAGGACTAACATAAGAACATAAGAAGAGCCATGCTGGATCAGACCAAAGGCCCATCTAGTCCAGCTTCCTGTATCTCACAGTGGCCCCACCAAATGTGTCCGGGAGCACACAAGACTAGATATCTGTCTCTTGATATCACTCCCCTGCATCTGGTCCTTGAAGTACCCCAGTTTTAAGCCTGGAGATGACACATCTCCATCATGGTTTGTAACCTGTGATGGACGTCTTCTCCAGGAATCTGTCCAATCCCATTTTGAAGGCATCCAGGCTACATTCCATTACCACACCCTGTGGCAGGGAGTTCCACAGACTAACAACACGTTAGGTTAAAAAAAAAAACTCTTTTGTCTGTTCTTACTCTCCCAGCCCTCAATTTGAGTGTATGTCCCCTAGTTCTGGTATTTTGTAAGAGGGAGAAGAGTGTCCCTCTATCCACTTTACTCACGCCCTGCATTATTTTGTACGTCTCAATCATATCCCCCCCTCAGGCACGTTTTTTCTAGACTAAAGAGCCCTAAATGTTTTAGCCTTCCCTCATAAGGAAGTTGCCCCAGCCCAGTAATCATTTTAGTCACTCTCTGATCTGACTTTGCTAGTCATTGAGGGTACTTTGATGGGGGTTCTTGCATGGCAGGGGATTGGACTGGATGGCCCTTGAGGTCTCTTCCATTCATTCATACTGAGGCCCGCCCATCACCCCAACTGGGACAGAAATGCCAACAAACACAGTTTTACTCAGCTCCTACCTCTTTGGGGTCATCCCCTAAGAGTTTGAACTTTCTCGGGATCTTGCTCCTGGCAAACTTGCATCCGTTGTAATACATACTCCATGAACAACCAAAGGAAAAAGATGCACCACAACTTTCAGGATCAAGACCTTGGCACGCACAAGTTCGCCTACAATGTAAAACAAGGATATCTCTAGCAGTACTGCAGTCACAGCATAGATACCAGTGAAAGCCTGTTCCTGGACAAGTAGACATCACAGTGTTTTGTTCTTTTTTGGTCTCACTGCTGATTTTTTCACTGTGTGCCACACCACCAAGTCAATTATGAAACATAATGGCCAGAATCCAACTGTATTTTTATACTGGCATAATGCAATCACTGTAAATTTTGGTGACAAATTGCCAGAAATCAAACCAATCTAGGAATTTGTTATTTATGCAGTTGGCATTCAAGAGCAAATGCCTCCACTGACTTCTTAACTGGAAGCAATTCATTGTTGGTATCAAGGGTTATTGAGTTATGCCTAATAGGATTCTGTCCACTAACTCAAATACGTAATAGTCACAAAACCACGATGTAGGTTCTTCATGAAACACTGAATAGGCAATTAATAGTTAGAGAGGAGACACATCACATATTGTCTTAATTATTTAACACAATCTTGCCTATTATGTTTGCCAATTTTAGGTGTTCATATCTCCTTTCATGAATATCTCCTTGATTATAGCTCTATCTATCTATCTATCTATCTATCTATCTATCTATCTATCTATCTATCTATCTATCTATCTATCTATCTATCTATCTATCTATCTATCTATCTATCTATCTATCTATCTATCTATCTATCATAAATGGCCTCTCTTCAGCTTAGAGAGATGTGACCAGTGGGGTGCCCCAGGGTTCTGTTCTGGGTCCAGTGCTGTTCAATATCTTTATTAATGACTTGGAGGAAGGAATAGAGAGTATGCTAATTACATTTGCAGATGATACTAAATTGGGAGGGGTTGCTAATTTCCTAGAAGATAGGATGAAAATCCAAAATGACCTTGACAGATTAGAATGCTGGACCAAAGCTAACGGAGTTTCAACAGAAGGAAATGTAGGGTGCTGCATCTAGATAAAAATAATGAATTGCACAGATATAGGTTGGGAGATACTTGGCTGGAAAATAGTACCTGTGAAAGGGATCTGGGAGTCTTGAAATTGAAATTGAACATGAGTTAGCAGTGTGATGGAGCAGCCAGGAAAGCCAATGCGATTCTTGGTTGCATTTACATAACCATACTCTCTAGATCAAGGGAAGTGATAGTACCACTCTATTCTGCTCTGGTCAGACCCCACCTGGAGTACTGTGTCCAGTTCTGTGCGCCTCAATTTAAAAAGGATGTTGACAACCTTGAGCGGGTACAGAGGAGGGTGACCAGGATGGTTGAAGGTCTGGAAGAAATGTCATATGAGGAACGGCTTAGGGAAGCAAGGAATGTTTAGCCTTTTAAAAAGAAGGCTGAGGGGGGATATGATAGCTATGTTTAAATATTTTAAAGGATGTCATACTGAAGAGGGAACAGGTTTGTTTTCCATGGCTTCAGAGACTAGGATTCGGGGCAATGGTTTCAAACTACAGGAAAAGAGATTCCATTTGAACATTAGGAAGAACTTCATGACAGTTAGAGCTGTTTGGCAGTGGAATATGCTGCCACGGAGGGTGGGTGGGGGCTCCTTCCCTGGATGTTTTTAAGCAAAGGCTGGATGGCCACCTGTGATGGGGGTTCCTGCATGGCAGGGGGTTGGACTGGGTGGCCCTCGAGGTCTCTTCCAACTCTATGATTCTATGATTCTATGAGACCTAAAAGAACCCAATTTGTTTTTTATTTTGGATTTAATAAATACAATGTAAATGCAATCAGTATTAACCAATTCTGAAATAAAATGTGTTACTTCTTGATTGAGTGAATGAACAAACAAACAAACAAACAAATGAGTAGCATTTCCATAATCTCAGATGGATTCCAGAAATAATTACATAAAGTATCAGAAGGAAATTTCAAAAACACATATTCATAATTAGGATCCTAAGCTAGACACTATTGATGGAGCTTGCTGCCATTATACCACATTATATGCTGGGCAGAGGTTATGGAAAAATAATAATAATAATAATGAAGGTGCTTTATGAAACTAATGGAAGACATGAATCTAAACTTCTGCAGCACACCACGTGTGCCCATGTTAAAAATGTATCAAATCTGAGGCAGAATTGCATTAAAAAGGGATATTATGTGAACTACTGTTGCCATAGAAGGGAGCAGAAATGAGTTATCCATTGAACAAAATGACTCTTCTTTCTGATGAATGAAGATATAGAGACAGGACATTCAGTGGAGACAATTAACATGTTAGCATAAAGTTAAAGTACATAACTTTGGTGGGAATCATTTTTCTTTGTATAAGATTCTCAACATATAATTAGTTCACACTTCTAGGTAGGGAACATAAAGCTAGGTCCCAATTCCCCATAGGGGAACTTTCACAACCTCACTCTCATCAGGTTAAATCTGTGGTTTTTTTTTAAAAAAAATATGGGGCTAAATCCAATTATTAATCTGTAATTACAGTGAATTCATTGAATCATGGCATATATGTTAATATTGACTTAAAATATTCCACTCATTTATTTATTTTCTTATTTTAGATTATTTTTACCCTGCCTTTCTACTCAAGTTGAGACTAACAATTGCATTTAGCTCATGATGTTGATAGTATCTGGAGTGCTTTGGGTCTGATACTCAAATACATATTCCACTGATCGGCAACTGGAGTTAAGGACACCACACTGGCAAATGGAAAATAAAACACTTTAAAGCTGGAGTTCATTTGTAAGTAAATACCAAACAACCTTCAGAGTTTTTTTTAAAATATATTGAATATTTAAAATATACTAACACACACATACCAAACCCAACTTAGTATACACAGTGCATTTAACAAATACCAAGTCACTAAGTCTGGTGCAAAACAATGCATTACCGATATCCCACATTAGATCTGAAATCACACAGGTGTTCCAGGACATGACAGAGGCAAGCTTTTATGTCTGAGAAGTCAGATTGAAAACCAAAGCCAGGTTCAGCTCCAAAAACCAAATACGTAATAAAACAAGCTAATTTTCAAGATACGAGAAGTGAGTAGAAATCCTGTCATGAGGACTATGAACTACATGCAGTAAAATAATTAATCCCTCTAATGACAGATGATCGGTATGGTACAGTTTGACCTTAATATTTTGGTGTCTTCTTCAGCTCAGTGCCTAGAACCAGTGGTTCAGATGGCCCACCCTTAAAGCTTGGCCTGCATGAAGGGAAATAAGCAGATAATTAACTTACTCTTCGTTTAGAGCACATCGACGGTTGGTGTGTGTACCGTACTTCCTTAAAGTGTCAGAGAGCTCCGAATACAGCTTGTCGGCCAGGCTCCGTGGAATCCCTTCCCAAACCAAAATGAGCACGACTATCACTGCCGTTTCGCAGGTGTGGCCTGCGCGCTCCCGTACCAAACAAAGGAGTTTCTCTTCAGGACTGCCTCTACGAATTACCTGCATTATCCAAAAAATTAGACAGACACACAGTGTATATTTTAAGTGAGATGGCAAGGGAAGGAAATCAGCTTACTCTTCATGTGAAATAACTCACAAAAGGTAATACACATACAGTGGTACCTTGTCTAAAGGAATTCATTTGTTCCAAATGAAATTATGTTAAGCAAATTTTCCTTTATACAAATATCCCATAGGAATGCATTGAAAACGAAGTAATCCCTAATTGTGACTATTTTTGTGTTGTATGGATTCGCCCCTTAGGCGATTCTGTTAAGCAAATTTCCCCTATCTCCTGAACTTTTTATGTTGTACAGATTTTACGTTATACAAGCTGTTTGTTATATGAGGGTCCACTGTACATTGTAAGCCAAAGACTCGTAGATCTTCACATAATGAGGTTTGAACACAGGAGGTCCCGGAACACTCTTGCAGAAAGAAGTCTGTACTGAGTTGCTGCCCAGTCAGAACCAGCCATACTGAGCTAGGCAGACCAATGGTGTAACACAGAGCCTGAAATCCTCTGGGGTGGACTCCTCTGACAGGATTTCAGGCACTGAGTTATAGCATGGGTCTATCTAGCCCAGTATTGCCAAAACAACAATAATTCTGTTACTAGCAGTCACGGACTACTGCTGGTTAAACACTTTCTTTTAATTAAATTTCTTTTGTGATGTGAGGGGTGCACATGGCTTTGTCACATCATGCATGAGGTGTGGCTAGTTTAAAACCCAAAAGGAAGTGCCAATGAGGACATCAATCTTTTTGCACAGATAGAACCGTGCAACATGATTTCAGCCAGTACAAGGTAGCATTGTGTCTTCTACCAAGCTACAATAGTACCTTGGGTTTTGAGTACAATAGTACCTTGGTCTAGGAGTGTTTTGCAAGACAAGCAAACATTTCTGTTCCATTTTGCTTGGTCAATTAGCAGTGTCTTGCAGTATGAGCACTGGAGCAGTTAACTTAATCACAGGTGAGCCAATGGTGGCTCTCTCTCTCCCCCCCTGCTGGATTGTGGGGGATCATCTGGGATGTTCAGTCTCAGGCAAGCCTCCAAAGCAGAGGGAAGAGAGAGGAATAGAGGTCTCCCTTTCACCAGCCATGAACTTTTTCAAAGAGGAGTGCAGGTTATATTTATATTTATATTATTATTTACTTTGCTTTCAACATCCTTTCTT
Source organism: Phrynocephalus versicolor (assembly GCA_023846285.1). NCBI lineage: Eukaryota > Metazoa > Chordata > Lepidosauria > Squamata > Agamidae > Phrynocephalus > Phrynocephalus versicolor. The sequence continues at coordinate 19,143,538 of JAHTLZ010000330.1, read as the reverse complement.
ATTTTTCAAACCATTTATAGTCATAGGGCAGCTAGCCAAGTGTATATAGAGCTACAAATTGCATTTTATTTTTGTCACATTAACAACATAGAGTAAATTGCAGTTGTTAGTTCCAAGCAGAGCAGATTCCGCAGCCAGGTACCTGAGCTGTGGTGTAGACGTGGACTTCTAGCCAACTTCTTTTGTGAGTTTTGGCATTTTGTGTGTACAGTGTATGGTCTGTGGGCCCCCAGAATGAATCATCTGAGTTTCCATTATTTCTTATGGGGTAATTTGCTTTGGTATACAAGGGCTTTGGTTTACAAGCATGGTTTTGGAATGAATTATGATCGTAAACCAAGGTATTACTGTATATGTTAACAGGTTGGAACTAGAGATGGGCACGAATCAAAAAATGGCATTTCGTTTGTCGTTTGGAGGGTTCATTTTGTTTCATTTCCATTTTTCGCAAATTTTTGCAAAAAATTCATTTTCGTTTTCGTTCATTTTGTTACCATTTCATTACCATTTATTTCAATTTTTTGTGATTTTTAAAAAGATTTTAAGCAATTCACTCATATTGTAGTAACGGAAACGAAACGCACGACAAAATTTCCGGTGTTTCTGTTCGTTTCGTTTCATTTTAGAGACAAAATTCGTTTGTTGTTTCATTACGTAACAAAATGAAAAAATGGAAATGGAAACGAAAAATTGTTCGTTTCGTGCCCATCTCTAGTTGGAACCATGAATAATAGGGTAACATTTTCCTGATCAGATTATGATGAACACCTTGTGTTGCCTGGTTACCTCCAACTTCAAGCTGTTCCTCACTGATATCTTTAATTTTTACTAATTACTTTTACTGCATCTGAAAGCTATTTTGAAATAATGGGAAATACACACTAAGAATTAATATGTTCATAAATGCAGAACATTTACTGAGCTTGGAATGCCTTTGATGAGGCACATTTTCAAAGCATTGCAATTTTTCTAATTATGTTTTTCTCATCTCAGTAATAATATTAGTAAAGTTTTTTTAATCTTCAATGGCATACATTTTGTGTACAATTTGGTAAGTATGGACAATCATAAATTTTAAGACACATTTTGCTATTCACTATTTTATTTTCTAAATCCATTTCTGTATTTATCATGTGTCCTTTATAATTAATCCCAGTTCATTCCTAGGTTTATCATTTCAGTCACTAAATATTTTGACTTACTTATTTACATTAAGCATACTATTTTCACACTCAGATGAACAGTATAGCTTGTATCTCTAGTTTCTGAGCATGGTGTGTGTACTCCATGGAGTTATGAAGAAATTCCGGTAGGGTGGGGTGTGTGTATGATACACTGCATTATCTTTCACATTAAATTTACTGTGTTTCTCCTATTTCTTAAGGTAAATTTCATTTTATTGTTTTTGTTAGATGAAAACATATTTTATTTGTGCTTATTTCAAATTTAAAGTAATGTGTACTACATTTTGTTGTTTATTTTGATTTTAAATTTCAAAGTGATTTTCTTTAAAAAGGCAGATAATGATAACAGCTGAGTAGAATGAGAACTTGTCAAAATAAAAAGGGGAAATATAATGTTCAAATATTTTCAGTATATTGCTTTCTTACCCATTTTGCAATAGGACATCCTTGGGCACTCTTGCCTTCCTTTCCTGTGTAGACTATCTTCTCTATTCTTATGGCTTTGCCTTTCTGTCCATATCTTTAAAAAAGAGAGAGAAAATCCAAAATCATGTGAATGAATATAGGGAACATGATAGTTGTAACTTAGTTAGATTTACATGTCATTAGGGTCACTGTTTCACTCAGTCTTTAGTTAGTTTCACTCTCAGTTTTAACAACTTTTCAGCGTATTGTTAGTCTGTGAAACTCCCTGCCACAGGATGTGGTGATGGCATCTGGCCTGGATGCCTTCAAAAGGGGATTGGGCAGATTCCTGGAGGAAAAGACCATTCCAGGTTATGAACCATGATAGAGATGTATGTAATCTCCAGGTTTAAAACCGGGGTACTTCAAGGGCCAGATGCAGGGGAGTGGTATCAGTAGACAGAGATCTAGTCTCGTGTACTCCCAGACACATTTGGTGGGGCCACTGTGAGATACAGGAAGCTGGACTAGATGGGCCTTTGGCCTGATCCAGCATGGCTCTTTTTATGTTCTTATGATTCCATCATGTTTCTCCACAGGTTTTTCAATATAAAAACTCTGTACACACATTTCTGCACACACATTTCCCAAGTGTAACACATTTTGCATATTATTTTCATGAACACACAGTTTGAGATGGGCACCAAATGAAAAACAACATGCTATTTCATCATCTCATTATGTAACAAAGCTATGAATTGCTGCAGAGCAAGTTTGGACTCTTCTCTGTAAACTGCTGAAATATAGAGAGGTTTCTTAAAGCTGTCAAGGCTGACAACCGTCACCAGTTCTTCTGGCAGGGAGTTCCATAGACCAGTGATCCTCTAGGTGAAAAAGTCCTTCTCTTATTTGTTTGAGATCTAGCACCCAGAAGTTTCATAGAGTGCCCCCTAGTTCTAGGGTTGTGAGATAGGGAAAACAGTTTTTCCTTATCTATCTGAGTTAATAACTCAGCCCTCCAGACCTCCAAGACTCTCCAAATTTCAGGGGCTTACAGGGAAAAGCTTTAGGAAGCTCCCCTGCCATTTTGGTGCCTCTAGGACCCAGGGGAGCATAGCGTTTCATTTCATTTTGTTTTATTTCTTAAGGAAATTAGCTTAAAATTTTGTTACAAAAAAAAAAACTACTAAAGAAACAAACCAAACCAAAGTGAAACATATTTCTGTTTAATGTCTATCTGTATACACAATTATTGGAGTTTATCATTACTTAATGTGTGTGTGTGTGTGTGTGTGTGTGTGTGCATGCGCACGCATGTGCAAAACATAAAGTGAAAACATTCATAAAATACAATATCAAAGCATGCTTCTGTTGGGCTTGCATGTAGGTTTGAGATGTGTGAATCTGACAACTCTGCACTAAAGATAGAACTGAATATACTGTATCTCACTCAATCTCTAAATGTAATATTTATGGCAGAATCTATAACCTTATAAATACAATAAGTACTCAAAGCTATGAAACTCTCCACAAAAAATGCACCAGTTGCTGCAAAAATTTTCACTCCTAGATGAAAACAAAATGGCTGGCACTTCTTTTGCCTGAAGCAGCATTATTTTTGAGCAAAAACACACACAATTTTCACTAAAAAAATCTTTTTTTGCACAAAATCCTGGGCCTTTTTGTGGGCTTGAAATGTGTCATTCTTACTGACAGATTAAAGATATAAAGATATGAAGAAACATGCAATAAAAGATTTTTTTTTCAGATTTCCTAAGGGCTAACCCAGCCAACTCTATATAATGTATGAAATCAATTGTGCATATGGCATTTTTTTTTGTTCCCGCCATTCGCCATCTCTGCTTACTCTGGAAAGTTAGCTGTATGGCTATCGAGCCTTTTTCGCTAGAATGCTAAGGGTGCCAGAAGTGTTTTTTAACTTGTTGTTTGATTGTTATTGTATTCATTGTCTATTGTATCTGCCTATTGTATTTTGTACTGATGACCACTGTTTGGTCCGTCCACTGGAAGCCGCCCAGAGTTCCTCCGGGAAGATGGGTGGGATATAAGTCCAATAAATAAATAAATAAATAAATAAATAAATAAATAAATAAATAAATAAATTTGCCTGGCTACCCCTATGAAAAATGCTAAGATAAAACCAAAGCAAAGCTTGCCTCCTCATCTCGGATTAATGTTCTGTGGAAGAGAACAAACATTGTGACATTGCACTGCACACCTAAATCCAAGACAAATTAATACCCAAGCTGCAGGTCACTTATTCCCATGAGGAATTCAGTGAATCACACCAGATTCTCTTAACAGATAAAATAAGGATGAATTTAACCCTGATCTCTCTCTCTCTCTCTTCTTTCTTTCAAGCAGCTTGTTTACCCCTCTTTTAAATGCATTGGCCTCTGCCTGTCTCTCCTATGTACCTTGGCATGCCTGACACCACTGGGAACTCTAGGCCACTGCCTGCTTCTGTAGCCACTGCCAGCCTTCTTCTTTGGCAAGCTGGTGAATGTTTGCTCCTGTTTGGATTTGCTGGCATCTGCCGCAGAGTAGGCAGCTTAGGACAGACAGCAAGCCAATAGACCTGTCAAATCATGTGCCTCCCCAGGGAACAGCCCAGTGCCCAGTGCTAGCAATGGCAGAACAGCCAGCCTAACAGTAATTACATGGGTCTCCAGTTGTGCCATTCTTCATGTGTGAAGGCCAAGGGGGCAAATCCTGACATGCACAATTGGATCAACTTTGATCTGTTGTATGGCTTGGTAATTCATTACCGTTCTTCCATTATTTCTCTAATTGCAGCCACATTAGGACCAGCTCCTAGATGGGTATAGAAAGGGCCTTCATCTTTTTCAATGATCTGTTCTGTTTAAAACAAGATTGAAACAAGGGAAAAATGATTATTACTGCATTGTTTTGGAAGATTTATTTGAAAGTTACACATGTGCACAAGCTAATGTTTAGTTTCCACATTCATTCTGATTGTCTTGGGCCAAATTTCTCCACAAGACCTAAGACTGTTCGAAGATGTAGTCAACAAAAAGAGCAAGACAAGCCAGCAAATGTCACTTCCACAATTGGGTGAGTGTTCATTGCTAATTAGATTGGGTGGGTGACATTTTTAATTTCTATTTTACTTTGGAATATTTTCTTTAAAAAAGTAAATATTGGCACTGAACAACATGATAAGCAATGTCTAGGAAACGAGAATCGATTTGTTCTGACTGATAATGCTATAGGTCGGAAATGTTTCTGAGGCACGTTTAACACATTCAGTATATGCTGCTATGTTACCATCAGATCTCAAGGCAATTTGCTTCTAGAGCTTTAACATGCCAGCATTTAGACTATACCTCCTAGCATTTCCCACAGGCAATGCTGGCTGTATGATTCAGAGAGCTGGGGTCCAAAAGGCAGCCCTTCCAGCCTCTCCTTATATCTGTGTTCTACTAGAAGAAGAAGAAATTGTAATCTTGAATTTTATGTACCAAAACCCAGGACAAATTATATTTTGGTGTGGCCAAAGAGAAAAATAAATATCCCTTTATGACTCCTGGCTGAGCCATAAGCAAACCATGAGGGCAACATGAGTTGTGTTTTTGTTTTGGTTTTAGTTATGCCCTTCCTAATCATACATGCTGGGGCTAAGATGCCCTAAGATTGGTTTTCAAGCCAGCCAGCCAGCCAATAAAATTAAATCAAATCCGTTTTCTCCAGAGCAGGAGGAAAGGAAAGAGATAAGCATAAGTAAAGCACCTGGGAGATATGGTATAGCTCTGTAGCTTGAACAGCCTGGTGGTTGAGGGCCCAGAGGGGCTGGAGTCTGAAAATGCAGCATTCCTCCTGACAGAGGTACCAGCCACCATTATCATTCATGTGGGGAGAGGGCCACTGGGCAGGCTGCATGGTCCCAGACCACCACCAGAAGCGGGCAAACCTCCTTCTGAGTACTTTAAACCTAGAAAGTCTTATGGAGGTTATTACATCAAAAATCACTTGGCAGCATATGGTCATAATAATACTAATAATAATTAGGAGCATTGGGAGGCCTCAGTAAGCTGCAACAGAATAAAGGCTGCATTTATATTCATTTGGGGGGTGGGGGACTCTGTAAAACTCCACTCACCAACGCAGCTGCAGGAGGGGAAATCATACTGGGTTTTGATGGGTGTATCTATTAGGTTTTTCACAGGACTATCAAATAACTTAGAAGGTGACTCTAGGAAATGATTGAGAGCTGTTCCAATAGTTCTTTTCGTGGGTGTTTTTTCATTAGAATGAAAGGCCTGTTGATCTAAGGAGGAGGCATGAAATTCTGCCGCACTGGAATTCCTTGACAGAATAGTGATGGGTCCTAAGCTTTCAACTTTCATGTGTTTTGGCGACTTGATAGTAAGGGACTTGTGATCAAAGAGTGTCTTGACCTGAATCTGTTTCAGCTGCTGCTCCATGGTTTCAATGATGCTCTTTTGTTGCATGTTCTCACAACCAAAGTGCTGAGCCTCTTGCTTGATGGTTTTCTTCCATGTCTTGTTCTCCAGCTGCCCTGCCAATGAAGGGAGGCAGGGGTTCAACTTGGTCCCAGCTTCAGCTTTGATGGCCTTGTGGGTCATAGGGTGACAGGTCTCAGGTTTGTTTTGGCTAATCTGTTGCTCTTGCTTGTTTAAGATGTGCCACCGAAGAGCGGCATGCTTCTGAAAATCCTTGTGGGGTTGAGATGGAGGATGGATATCCCTTTGATCCAGGCCATGAGATGCTACCTGCTGGCTATATGGTAAGTATGTTTGCTGAGGATGAATAGATTGCTGGCTGCACGTGTTAGAGGCTGAATTAGGATATACCTGTGTTTGCTGGAAGGGTACTTGCAAAACAGAAGTTGGAGGAGACTGGGGTTTTTGTTCCTGAAAACACTGGGAAACTTCCTGTTTGGGGCCCATACTATTTGGATAATATTGCATATGCTGTAAATCATGGTTTATGCTTTCGGTAAAGAGCTCAGCATTCATAGGCTTTTCTTTCTTCTCAGAAATCAAGTGCATGTTGTTTGGGTAAGAGGAATGCTTTGGAGCAGCATTTGCTTTGAAAGCATGATTATAAAGGGAATCTCTGTTATTCGTACTTGATCCCTGGTCTGATCTGGTCTGGGGGGTTTGCACTGGGAATTCCATTGATTTGAAGTAACTGTTTGCTGATTCAAAACATTCCTCTAATTTAAGCTGACTAAATGTTGTTCCTTCCTGGTGTTGCTCTGGACTGCTGTGGGAATGGGAAATGGTCTGGGGAAGGTCTCTGTTCTTCATGCGCAGTTCTAGCTGTTGAGAGTTCAAGGTCAGTTGTGGAGTCTCGGATAGTTGCATTGGCTGAGTCTGAAGCATCTGCTGCAAAATATGGGAACGCAGGAATTGCTCATTCTCCAGTGGTGAAGGGTTTAAGTGCTGTGACTTTGACTGGGCCTTCAAAGGCTGTTCAGTATGGTGGTCTTCTCGTGACCCAAAGCAGAAGTGCTTTACATTGTGTTGCTGTTCGTGAGATTTCAACCTTGCATCCATCTTTGAAGAAGGTGACGAGTGCTTTTGGAATTGCATTTGGTGGTCACTTGTCACATGAGCGGGCAATTGCATCACCTCACTCTTGTATAATGCTGGTACCTGCTCACACTGTGCAACATCCTGGTAGCAAGTCTGTCCTGTAATCCCTTGTTGTGACATATCAGGGCTCTCGGAATATCGTTTCTGATGTATCGGTTCTGTTGAATTTGACTGGAGCTGAAGCATTGTCCTCAAAAGTACCTCATTTGACTTTTGGGGAGACTCACTGGGTCGAAAGTGAGACGTTACTCCTGTCCATGAAGGTTGCAAACGAGACTTTGATGGATGAACTGGATTGTTTACTCGAACTTTTTCATTGTCACCCAGACTCTCCTGATTCATTTGGCCCAAGAGGTGCTGAAAGTGGTGTTGAAGCTCATTATTACTTCCTAATAGTTGTGGATCTTGAATTTGAGTCTCAAGTTTTGCCTGCATTTCATTAGAATACTGTTCCTTAGCGCCTGATGTCATTGCAGAGAGCACCAGATCTTTTTCTCTGCCAGGTGGCTTTGACATCTGAATACCTTGCTGAAGATTCTGTTGAGAATTAAGTGCTTGTTGGCAAAATTCAGGCAATTGTGTTGCAAATTCGGCCTGTAGCTGCTGCTCTCCATTCTTCCCTTCTCCATAATGAGTCTCCTGACTTTGGGCCCCAGAAGGGTTATTACGCTTTTCTGAAGCTCTGGACGATAGAATACTGTGTATCTCTAGTGCAGGAGAAGAAGCTGCAACTGGAGATGCAGTAAAGGAATCTTTGAAGATGGAATCTTGTTGGAATAAAGCACCATTTTCTTCTCCTGGTTCTGGCAATTTCTCAGTGTTATTATTTAGAGCTTCCAGGTTGCTGTGGGGATTTACTGAGAAATCTTGATTGGTAAGTGCATAATCTGAACTGGGAACCTGCCTCATGTTTCCTTGCACCTCAGTGTTCTCTGTAGGTGACTGGTGTGTGTTTTCTTTTTCTGTCTTTTGCTGCTCTAACTGAAGCTCTGAGCTCTTAAAAGTGTAGCAGGATGGCAACGTGGGTACTTTACTGGGATCTTCTGTACTGTGGATCTCAGTAGCCACAGAACCTAGCACCTGAGGCAGCTCAGAGTTTGAGGTTTGTGGGGAGCTGATCTGCCCTGAGGTATGGGATGAATGTGGCGTGCCACAAGCCAACTCGTTCATAGCCCGAGAGTTTATGGCATTTGTAAGAGATGTGTTTTTTTGCATTGCAATGGAAACATGGTCTGGATTATACTGAGAGAGTGTTTTCTCCAGGAGTTCACCACGCATGTTTTCCATAGAAGAGGCAGAAGCGATAGCACCATTAGGCATTGGCACTGCCTTGTTTTTGTGTAGCACGACAAAGTCCCCGTCATGGCCACCAGTATTTTGGCTCTCCTGTTCATTCTGAATTTGGGGAGCCTGAGGAGATTCTGAAGCACCACAGTTGTATCTTGAAGACTGCATAAGAACTGAAGCTGCATTTTGTTCCACTGTAAAACCCGTAAAGTTATTCTCGCTGCATGTATATGAAGCACCTGGTTGCCTGTTGCCATCTAATGAGGTATCTTTCTCCCCTTTTGCATCTTCATCTTGTCTGAGCTTCTTGTTCTGGTGAAGCCCATACAGAGACGGCTCACTAAAAGTGCGTTTTATCCCACCATTTTGCATATATCTGCTACAATTCTTTTTTTCCTGCACAAGATCGGGACTTATTCGATTGTTTCCATTTCCTGTTACAGCATCCTTTGTTCCATAGGTGGCTTTGAAATGCAGCCATGTGTGGTTGCCATTCATTTCAATGTGAGACTTCTCTGTGGATGGGCTTCCATTCTTCAGCTTCCCCGAGAAAGGCTCTGCCTGGCAAACAGGAGAAGGATGCGGTATTAGAAAAGGGCTCAAATTACTGCCTTCAACATGGTTAGTTCTATCCTGTTCCATCGGGCCTATTCTGGGGCCATCCACAAGGCTGCCGCCCTCTTACTGTATCTGAAAAAGAAAACAGGGGAGGGGGAAAAATCCACATTTACTTGACACATAGCATATAAAGTCTCATGCCCCCATTATAGATTAACATTTGTTTCTCCAAATTGTTCACCTAATGCACGCCATATTTCAGTTACTTTTCTTTAATCAAGAAACGCTTCTACATGATGTGAAAAGTACTCTTTAAAAGTCTTGCTTTAAACTCTGCTTTGCAACATGCCCTTTTCCAAGAAGAAAGGTGGGATAAAAATGTTCAAAATAAATAAACAAACTGCATTGCCAAAAAAAAAAATCCAAGAATTGTCTTGGGATGTTATTGTATCGATTTGTGTTACATGCTGTGTGTGTGTCTCTGTTTCCATCCTCATGGGGCAGTCTCAATTGAACTAGTCTGATTAGGTGCAGGGATTGTACTGCTCTTTTGTGCACCTTAAATGGACCCAGGTTCTAACTTTGATCCACCCACAGGTCTGTCCTAACTCTATATGTATTCTGTCCTCAATTAAAAGTACAAGTTTCCCCCATTATTACAATAATGTCATAGAGTTGGGAAATCTTGAACTGATTTGCACTGCGCTACATTCAAAATAACTGGAGAGGAGCACTGCAATGTAACTGCACCCTCGGATTTGCATTACTTTCATTGCACTGGAAAAAGTAAAACTCTTTCCACACCACCACTAAATGCAAACCACATTTTGTAAGTGTGTCAAATGTAGCTGAGTGGTTCATTAGGGTTCCAAACTTGGAACGTCCAGTAACTTTAATATATTCCTTGTCTATTGTCACATGCAAAATGGTTGTACTACTGATACATAGTTCCGCAAATGACTTTTTTTTTGTTTGATTAATGGAAATTAAAGAAAAACAAAGAAAAAGGAAGATGTTGATTGAGAAGGTTGTGGTACGTAGTTGTGCAACACTCTTCCTGTGGAAGAAGAATGCAGAGCAGACACTTCTCTTCCGATCTCACAATCTCTACTTGTTTCCTGGCTGAAAGAGTAAGTAGCAAAAGAAAACGCTGGGCAAGAAGGGGGGTGGAGGCTGCAGGCACACAGCTGCCATTTTAATGAGAAGTGCACTGAACCAATCAGATGCTGGCTTTGTGGGTATGTTTAGTCAATGAATTCACTGGAGCAGTAAAAGACTAAGTGTAGTTTCTCATTGGTTCAGCTTGCTGCCACCGTAACACCTGCAAATGCTTCCATTTAAAATGGCACACAGAATCATAGAATGGTACAACTGGGAGTCTGAGAGGCTGAACCCCTGCCAATGCAAGAACCCACAACTGGCCATTTGAACTCCAGTTTAAAAGCACTGTGTAATACATGTCTTTAATACAGATGCCATGGTTTTCCAGCTTGTGTGCCACTGCTGCCAGCTCTATGAGGGCTGCTTGTACAGTGGACCCTTGTATAACAAATGGCTTGTATAACAAAAAAAATTGTACAACATAAAAATTCCAGAGAGAGGGGAAATTTGCTTAACATAATCGCCTATGGGGCAAATCTGTACAACATAAAAATGTGACCACTCTCTTTTCAATGCATTCCTATAGGAAATTTGTATAAAGGAAAATTTGCTTAACATAATTCATTTGGAATGAATTAATTTGTTTATACAAGGTACCACTGTATAGCTGTAACTCATTGTGTGGCTCCAACAAAATCACTGTCTGAATGGTAATTCTAGACATCCCAACTCTGCAGGATCAAATCACAACAAAGCCCACAAGAGAAGCCTCTGAACTTAAACTTGATACAAGTGTTTGGACTGTTGTAGAGTTTGTAATTTAAATACTGCAACTGGTTCAAAATTGGAAAGAAATGGGTACATATTAATAGAACGGTTTGAATAATCATAGAGGAGAGATAAAAGAGTGCACTGGGGAGGGACACTTGTGTCCATTGTGGTACAAGAAACAGATTATTTAGGCTCTTTTACTTTCGTTGTGGCATTTGATATTGTACACCTTTACTATTTTCTAATATAAAAGCTAGTGAGGAACTACCAATGTGCACATTTTGACATTATCTGCAATTAGCACATGTGAAAAAGTGTGTAAGGTACAGAAAGTGTCCTGGTTACATCTCTTTATTCAAAATGTACTCTGTCCAAGCATAAGGGGATAGCGAGACAGTGGTTGTTGGTCCCTGAATTCTATGCTTCAAGCGCTAATACAATATCTCACAGGTAAATTTGCTCAAAGAGAAGAGGGCCATTGCCCCCATTCACCTCACAGGTTGAGCAGTAACAGTACTTACTGGGCCCATGGCATGGCAATCTGAGGTCAAGGCGAAAAATGTATTGTTGCACTTAGGAAGGGAATGTCAGATCAAGCCTAGCATAGCAGGGGCCTGGGTTAGATAAAGCAGAAGCGGTCAGAACCTTGGACAGAGCACAGTGAGATAGCTGGCTGAAAGGTGCACACAGGTCTTCTAGGGCCTCACATGAACACTGACCAGATGCTGGACAAGACTGTAAGTCTCCTTGCTCTGAGGGGTTTCTGTATCCTCCTTGTTCTGTAGGGTTTGGTTAACAAAGCAGGAGAGGGGCAAGTCTTCTGAAGCCCAACAAGTCTACCATTCTTCCCTAAGAGGGAAGAGATACCTTGTTCCCATCTGTGTCTTCATTTGGTTTTGAGTCAGACTGAAGAATAGGGAGCAAAGCAAATAACATGCTACTCGAACCTTGGCCTGTTAAGCTTGTTATGAATAAAATAACATGGATCTGCTCTGACTTGGATTCTAATGTGTCCTTGGTATAAACGCTTGGTATTTCCTTTGACATGTTGTGGTGATGATTGAATCAGTTTCACACACTGCAGTCTGAGAATGCCGAGAGGACACTATATCATCATGTGTTAATCACTGTATAACTTGGCTGATGACATTTAGCTGGAGATAGCTGCTATGTGGATCTGAAAGTTGCTTTAAGAAAGGGATGGTAGTTCTAATCGTTTTAGAGGCTGCAAGTCCACTCCCAACAGAAAACCCTTCTTGAATTCCATTGACTTTTCTAAAGTATCAAAAGGTATGTTTCCTGTTTGGACAAAATGTATAAGCAGACAAGAAAACCTTATGGTGACTGGGAAATTATTGAACTACACCGAAACTCATATGGAAATGCATTTAAAAAATCCCTGCTCCACCTTGTTGGGACAGATCTTCAATCCATAAACCAGATGCATTTGGGTATCATCTGAATAACAACCATTTAATCTGATCCGCACAGACAAAAATCCATACCTCAGAGCCAACTTTGATTAGAATGCCAGCTTCCTCCCTCCTCATGAAAATAACTTCTTGTCATAATTATCTGCGTGTCCAGCCTGGATTAAGGGACTGTGTATGGAGCTACCTTGAAAAGGTTTCCTAGACTTCAGCTGGGATACAACAGGATGGTCAAATTGTTGCCCAAGATTTGTAGCCATGAGCCCATGTCATATATCCTTTGCAGATCTCCCTGGTGACCAGAGCCATCTCTGTTCCATAACCAGGCACGAAGGCAGACTGAAATGGATCAAGGTAATCTGCATTATCCAGGAACCTCTGGATATGGGATGCTACCACACACTCCAAATATGTGCCCAAAAATGAAATGCTAGACACTGGTTGATAATTATCCAAAACAGTGGGATAATTAAGGGTCTTAGTACTGTCTCCTTTGGGCATCTTGGTACCCTGAGTTTCAGCAAATAGGCATTCACTACTCTCTTAATCCATTCTTCGAGTCTCCTTTTTATAAGACAGGAACAGCAAGGGTCCAGCACATACAGTATGTGGCTGTTTTCAACTATCAAAAGATTCTGTCCACATCCTTAGGCTGCACCAACTGAAATGTATGCATTATAACAGGACAAGCAGGGCATCAACACGACTTGTATCAGCTACAGCACTGAAGTCAGAGTGGATCTGAACAACTTCATCTGAAAAGTCTGATGAAAACTCTTCATAGCAGGTGGTTGAGTGATCATCACCATTCTTTGCAGCCAACTGTGCAGCAGACTCCAGAATACCTGGAAGACCTCTACTGGACAGCTTTGTGCAGATGCCACGGTGGCAGAGAAAAATTGCTCCTTCACTGGTACTATTAAACTTTCCAATGAACTCTAGCCTGAGTTTGACTGGGATATGTTCCAAGCCTTCTGCCCTTGTCACTCTAGTCTCCATCCCACTTGTTTCATCATCCACACTCAGAAACTCACCAAAAGATGTAGCAAATCATTTGAAACAAGGATGGGGCCAAATACCACTTGGGACATCCCCGTGGTCATTATGGTAGACATGAAGTCCAGAGGCATTCCTGGCAAACTGGTTTCCACAAGGGTGATGAAGTCCCTCAGCACAACAAGCGGAGTTGACTGCAGCACCACACCGGAGAACAGGTCAGCGATCTCAGTCAGGATTCTTTGGCAGCAGGGTGGGGAGCACATAAGCAGAATCCCCATTCTGTCCAGGGCTCCGATTCTTAGGTGTATGCACTCAGCCCCAACTGCCTGTGGGACAGAGCACCTAGTAAGGGTGACTGAATTTCAGTAGACTATTGCAACTTCTCCTCCCTGCCCTCCAGATCTAGCCAGCTGTTGAACATGGATCCCAGCTAAAGAAAGACTAATTCCCCAGCTTCATCCAACAGGTTCTGGAATGCAGGCACATTCATCCAGGTCCAAATCCTGGATGTCAGATGCATCACTTCTCACTGACCTGGCAGTGAATATCTTTTGATAATGTATTTTGAATCTTTTGCCAGGAAATTTGAAAGCACATGGCCGTCTAACCTAGCTGTAATAATAAAACAGAAAGTTTCCATAAAATGGGAAGCTTATTTAACAAGGCTATGTACTTTCCATATCATAGTATGTTTTCCATATGCGCTGAATAAATTGCACTTTTTCAAAAGCACACACTTTGCTGAAGTATTCTTTCCCATATGAATCTCTGCTTCCTTTAATGAGTATATTTGAGGAAGGATACTCATCAGCTTTAAGTTTTCCCCTCAGCATCCCTGATTTGTTAGAAATTCATGTCAAATTTGTAGCATCTGGGAAACAATTATTGTATGCTGGACTAATTCTGCAGTCTCTAATCCATCATAATAGAGTGTGGGTCCTGATGGCATTTTAGTGTAATGTTTTTAAATTATTGTCACCATTATTTATTGACATTTTGACATTTTAACTGTTTTAATTCTTTTGACTGTAAGCTGCCCAGAGACCTTTGGGTAGTGGGTGGCATATAAGCTGTAAAAATAAATAAATAAATAAATAAATAAATAAATAAATAAATAAATAAATAAATATGGCCAGACTCCTTGGAGATGTCAGGATATATGACTTAGTGTAGCTCATTAAAGTTCAAACACATGGAGAGCCTAGTAATTCCAACAATACCAGAGGACACTTTTTTCATATGGGGCAGAACTATATATACCAATTTTGACACAGGTTGTGGCTAATGCTGCTTTTCCAAAAGACCACAGTTTTCAATCATTACCCCTAGTTTTGTACAACAAATTCCCAGATATATGCAACAGGGAGGATGTCAGCAAACAGAAATGATGAGTCCACTAAAAAACACATACATCTTTCTAGGCGTGAAGCAAGTTCTGACTTTCCCCACGTAAGATCAATAATCAATTATCTGCTTTCTCTGTAGTGCCTGGATATTTATTAAATGACACAAAATGGGTGAAACATGCAAGGGAATGTTATTGGGCACAACAGTCTCAGGTTAGTCACCAAAAAAGGTTATGTAAAGATCACTATGATGGACTGCATTAAATAAGTGATCACATTAGGCAACGTTCTACCCTTGGATATTAGCCTGGCTAGGGCAGAAGACTAAATGAATTCAGGAAATTCAGGTCTTGAGTCAACCACTGAATCCATTGTTCATCCATATAAAACAAAATATCATCAAAGGGCTTCTTAATGGTGGTAACTACATGTCTGAACATGCCTCCTCCCATGGTCTGAGAGCCAAAAGCTATGTTCACCTTTAAATAGCTGGAACACCTCTAAACACAGCCTTCCTCTGGTTAGTAATGGTCTCACCTGCTTTGATTTTTATAGGAGTGCTCTAATTGCTTGTTATTTTAAAAGTATAATCATTAACTTTCTATAATATATATGCTTGTTCATATTAGTAGTTTTTATACTCTGAGGAAAAATATGCATATACAATCATAATTGTACAAGGTTATTTTCCTGTTTGTTTATCCTATGCTTGGTTGCAAAATCAGTTGTAGAACTGAACATGTGATTGCCACCCCTGCTGGGGGGCAGCATCAACAAGGACTGCTGTATATGCTTATCACCCCCCCAAAAAAAGGGAGGTTCTGACTTAGAGATTGTATTACAAGTTCTACATAAATAAAATAAAATAAAATAGCTACTCTTGAAACTGCCACATTATATACACATGGATCTTTATGTGGTGACCTCGAGTGCGGGTGCATGACATGTTCCTGATGGCTGCTCTTGCTGGAATAAGAAGGCCTTTTTGTATCAGCAGGTATGGAGGGCATCTTGCAAAACAAAAGGCGCTTTGTGAAGCATCCGCCTGGCAGAAATATTTACGGCAGTCTGAAATTCTAGAATTGCCTCTCTTCTTTCAATAAAACAGAATCTCACACTCCCTGTTGTTGGCAGGTTGTTTCCCCCATTGTGCTTGCTGGGAGAAGATCCAGGCAGTGTTGCTTTGGGCTAGCTGCAGGCTCCCAGGGCGTCCCCCAGAAAAAGGGAATGGGAAACCACTTCTGGGTACTCAATAGCTAGAAAACCCTGGAACGGGTTCTTGTAACTTGGTGACATATGGTTATTACCTGTTTACGCTACTGCTATCTTTAATTCTCATTCTCTTATGTGTTCCTCAGCACATGCTCCTATGTATTTGCCACCTTTCTCAGTACACCTAGGCAGCAGGTGTGTGTTGAATTTCCAGAGAGGTAGCCATTTCCATGTGTTCTCATATTAGTGGGTTCACAGAGAAACAAAACTAAGAAAGTTCTGTGGGATCCTACGATCTGGCAAACTTATAATCACATACATTTTTGTGGATAACTTCTAATGAAGGCAACAATTACATTTCTACCCCATGTCTTTTCCAATGAGTTTACCTATTTCTTCCCCTTCTTGGAGGCAGTGAGGTTGAGAGAATGTGTCCAACCTGGTGAATTTCATGGTTCAGTGGAGAGAGACTAATACTGTACTGTGATCTCACATGTCCCAGCTCATCCTCATAACTATAATACCACATTGGCTCTCTGACTACTGAATAAACTGCCTATGAAATTTTATACGGGGTAGTGTGTCAGTTTTCCATTAAGGAGATCAAGTGGAATTTTTTCACAGATTAGTGTGTTTATTTGCCTGGAGTATGTTGCACATTTTTGGATACACTATTGCTTTTCAACAGAATATTTTTCAGAAGTGACACAGTAAAAATGGGCACCATCCTAAAATAAGTAACTCATGTCATTTCATAGTACTGTACTGTTTTCTTCCTTTTTTTCTCTCTTGAATAGGATGTTTCATACATCATGTAGGTCTTACCTGGCCGATGGTATCAGTGGTTCACAGTGGCAATAAATATTCCAGAGCTCAGAAGAGCAATGCTTTGGAATGAACAATGGTAGAATGAACAACCCTAGAAGTGTCCTAAACACTAAGGGCCGTGTCCAATCCAATTTCAAAGGCAAAAGAGGGCAATACCTTGACTGTCTTCCTTGCCAACATTTTAGAAAGTGAGTGACAAAACTCAAAACAACACTGGATGAGTAAGTGTTTGCTCAGAACACATATGGGTTGGAACAGGTGCCTAATCTGTTTATGGAAACACGGTCAGAGTGGCATGCCAAGCATAATTCCAGAGGACAGAGAACTATTCAGAAGTGTGATCTTAACATGAACTCAAACAACAGATGTATGGAACGGCACAAAAAGCTATCACTGGGCACTAAAGAGACCATTAACTGGAATCCAACAATCAGTTGGTACCGGGGGGGTTCTCCCATTTTCCTCCCCCCACTAAGTCTGATCCTGAAAATAAACAGTGTTGCAATGTTTACTAAAAGGAGCAATAATATATATTTTCATTTTTATTCAAAAAAAATTTCTCTCCAATCCAACTGTTTTCTTTGAGAATACAGTACATTTCATTAAAAGTGATAAATAGACTGTGTGTGTGTGTGTGTGTGTGTGTGTGTGTGTGTGTGTGTGTGTGTGTGAAAGAGAGAGAGAGAGAGAGAGAGAATTCTACAGATAAGCACTTTATCTGACTGAAAAGCCTAGAAAGTTTGCAGACTGGATTTTACTTCTACCTATGTGTCCTCATCTTTAGCAACTAAGGCTTGGAAGTAGGGTTTAAATAGTTCCATAGGGGACTTTTGTTCTCCCCTCTCCGACCTCGCTTTTTAAAAATATATATATTCAAAGCTTTGAAAATATCATGTCTAACTCAGCACTGCCAGGTTGCCATCTACTGCCAATCGACTTCGGCTCCTAATCTTCCAAAGTACCTGGAAACCCAATTAGACTCAGTAGAACTTTAGATGAGTTTAGCTGCACAAGCTTCATTTTCAGGTACTGGGGGAGATACAGGAAAGATTAATGAAAAGGTTAATGAAAAGTGACCCTCTGTTAGTCTTTCGACAGATTTCCTCTTCAAAGTTGGTGAAATGTTGGCCACAAGATTATTTCACAGACACATAACTATTTGTAGCATAGATGTAAGCATTGGTGAGCAAAAGAATCAGCACAGGGAAAAATGGAATTTTTAAAAGAGCAGAGGGTTGGTATAGACCAGTGGCGGCAAACCTTTGGCACTCCAGATGTTTTGGACCACAACTCCCAGAACTCCAAGCCTATATTGCAAATGACAAAGGGCTGTGGGAGTTGTGCTCCAAAACATCTGGAGTGCCAAAGGTTTGCTACCACTGGTATAGACTGAAGATGCTGACGTTTGAATGAAACTTTTATGGAACAATGGAACAGCAATCCCACATATATAAGGGAAATGACCCAGCAGCTTCATAAAGGACGTCTGGATAAATACAAGCATTTCTTTTGTAAGTGTGTAGCATCATTGATGCTATGAGATAGCTTTACTTAAATGGTTGTGACTGTTTGTTTATTTTAAAAAAACCAAGACTGATTTAGAGTTAGGAGGTTTCTGAGACTGCAGATCTGTGCTTGAAAATACACAAGATCTAGCCTCTACTACAGCAATCATTTTCAGAAGGCCGGCTAATGGTATGTTTGTGTGATGATTTGGAAATAATACAGATGGTTTAGAAGCTGGGCCATGCATATTACATTGCCATCAAGTCAATTATGACTTGTGGTGACTCTCCTCTTATGGTGACTCCTACTTTCCAGTAGGGAGTACTTCACTATGACCGTGCAAGCTTGCCCAAGGCCACGCAGGCTGGCTTTTCTCATAGGAGGCACACTGGGGAATTGAACTTGCAACCTCTGGCTCCACCGCCAGATATATAAACCACTGAGATATCTAGCTAGCCTACATTTCATTATAAACATGCATACAATAATTCTAAGGACTATTATTGTGTATACTTACAGACTAACATTCATGACTGACCATTTATAGCCAGGAATAATTCTTATGATGAAACATTCTTTTGTACCTTAGACATTATATGTACTTTGTACATTATGTTGTAACTCTAGAGTAGTCATATCAAAATCAATACAAAGTGACCACAGTATGTGGGACAGCCCTCTGACAATCTGGCATAGAATGAAAGAATATCTGCCTGCATAGCACAGTCAAAAAGATGGGTGAGTTTGATATATCCCGATCATATCTCATGGCTCTTGTGGTTTCAGGGTGAAAACTATTGGATTGCAGTCCTGAAAGAAATTGATTTATATGGAGTTTCATGCCATAGCCAATGACAGCTGTAAAAAAACTAATAAAGAATTGGAACACAAGCTGAATTTAGTGACAAAGAGCCTTTGGGGAAATAAGAACAGCTGCTGAAAAAAATATAGAAGTGTGGCATCCACAGAGTTCTATTACTATTTAAATCTAAGAAGCTACCACTTGAAATCAAAGCTTATAACTTTCAAAGGCATGTAGGGACTTATGAATTACAAGAGTGCTTAGTAACAGTTTCATGGCTGGTGCGGATGATGGGAGAAAAGTAATCCACTAAATGCAGGACCAAGTATATTCATCTTTGGTCCTCATTCCATGCTGTTGTTCATCATCACTTCCACAGCCACTTCAAAATCTACCATTTCACTAAAAAAAATAAGTTACCCACATGGTTGTCCTGTGCCATTCGCAGAACAGGGTATTCATCCCTGCTTGTGCAGGAGTAACAACTGTTGCTTTCTACGTGACCTCGTCCATCCCAAAGGAAAGGCAAGCTAACAATCATGCAGCACACTAAACTCATGGAGAGTTATGCTCAGCACGTTCTTAGAGGATCCTGCTCGTTTAAGAACCAGAACCCCCCTTGTGTTTTCTTAAGCTCTGTACAATGTGCTGGAGCTGGCTGGAGCTACGTGATGAGGTGCCAGGGACTATCTCAGCTGCACAAATGGGAGTATGATTTGGCACTCATCTGAGATGTACCTTAGCATCTTGGAAATTAGTCACAATTAGTCACAACAAACTATGCAAACTTTACGTGACCAACCACCGACATGATTCTGGTAAGTATATCTCATTGCCAGGTATTCTAGATGTAACTAAATTTCCCAACAGTTTCCATTATTACTAGTGATCTTTCACTGGACATATAACTAGCTCTCTCTTCAATATGTCATCCACCACTTCAGTCTTCATCCACTCCTCCGCCTCTATTTATTTTACTATTCTTATTTCAAATTTATTTTTCTCTTGATCCTAAGCAAACAAGGCTGAATACTCTCCCTGTGTCTTTCCACCACTTAACCCTCTTGTTTTCACATCTTACATACTCTTCTGCTTTTAACCAAGAGTTTTCCAGAACCAGTGCTTCTCATGTTCCAATGTTGTGTTCCGGCATACTGTGTGTCACATTCTCCTCTCAAATGTCTTTGAAGTTGAGAAGAAATGCAGTAACACAGCTGGTCTAACACAGCGGAAAACAAATTCTGGCAATGCTTCGCTCTCCCTGTTCCGAATAGATAAAATTTCTAGGCAGTTTTAACACACTTTTCTCTGCAGAAGAGAGGACATTGCAGGCCAAAGGCCCTTTGATGGGTTTTTTTATTTTGTCCTGGGATTGTATGCTGCAAGGATCTGTAATATCCTTAGGCCTCAAACCCTATCATTTCACCACAGAGACAGTAAATGAAAGCATTGAGAACCTCTTCAGTTTCTTGATTTCTCTTTGTGATGAGGAAAATTAAAGGTAGAACATAAAAGAGAGCAGATTAGTCAGTGGTCCATGATGAATGTCTTTCTTCTGCATCCCCTCTTCTTTTTTTAAAACAAGCATAAATGAGAGCTACAGAGCACAAAAACCAGCACAAAAGGTAATATCAGATTCACAGCAATTCTAAACTAAGTTCATCATGCAAGCCAATTTTCATTCCTTGCTGGTAACATGGAAAAGAAGAGAACCTGTCAAACAGATTTTCCATTCCAGCTATGGATCTACGTGTCTTTAGAATGGCCTTACTGCTTATTGCTGCTCATCCTTTGTCATCACAGTTCAGAAGAGCCTGTGTAGTATAAGAGCATAGTTCAATAGAGGAAAACTCTTCTGAAGTAGCTGCATATTCAAATATTCCCCAGAACTTCAAAGATGCATTCGAAAAAGCATATTAAGGGCCAAACCATTAAG
Source organism: Phrynocephalus versicolor (assembly GCA_023846285.1). Lineage (NCBI taxonomy): Eukaryota > Metazoa > Chordata > Lepidosauria > Squamata > Agamidae > Phrynocephalus > Phrynocephalus versicolor. Next base: position 19,122,570 of record JAHTLZ010000330.1, on the reverse strand, counting down.
ATGGAACACTTATTCCTCTAGCAGTTACTAAAATAGAATCCACTAAATCTGTAGATCTGAACACAACTATAAATGCTCACATTTCTCAGGCGTGAAAAAGTTACTGGTAAGTAAAAAACAATATACATTGGGGGACTGCAAGGAAATGTGACAACAGGCAAAAATTGCTTGCCCTCCTCTTGTGAATCAACACTACAGGAACAATACACCAATTTTAATCTAGAATATAGACATTAAACAAAAATATTACAAAGCATCAGTTGGACCATGCATTATCCAAATTTCTAGTGCATATAAGATTTTACTTTTGGGATGTTGCTTATGAAATGTATGCCTCATCTTACTTCAACAGAACTCTATGTAGTTAGGGTTCCAAGGCAATATGTGCAAATGGTCTAATACGACTAAAAGCTGTTACATCAATACAGCTCTTTACCAGAACCTTTCTAGTTTAAGGATTTGGGCTTGATTGGTTGTGGAGTTCCTTCTTGTCTGTAGTCATCCTGAGATCTTATGATACACGTAGTGGATATAAATATTTTAATAAAAAATTAAAATAACAGCAGATCCTAGACCTGGGCTTTGTTGTCAAGTTTGACATTGTGTTCCAAATTATTCATTATATTTATTAATTTATTTAGAATATTTTTACCCCACCTTTTCTCCTTGGAGAAGGACCCAAGGTGGCTTACAATAATGAGGGACAATATATAGCCCAGAGCATTTTAAAGACATAATTTAAGTTATGAACAGGGAATTAGAAAAGGCATCTTAGAACATTAAAAGGTAACAGTAAAGCTACAAAGAGCATGCAAAAAGAAAACACAAATTCATTACATGCTATCAATAACATAAGATCAACCTGTGCTGTGTTTAAGCACATTGTTTACTTATAACACAATGGTAGATAACCAGAAAAGTTTAAATTGTGATGGAGTTACACAATGGCCACTGAAAAGTACTGCTACTATGTTTTCTGAAAACAAAGAAACAGCATTTAGCTGGAGAAATGAGGACAATTTGGGGCAAGTGAGAAGGAAAATGTTCAGGTGAAACAAAAGAAGGTAATAGTTTAGATCTAACTCTTGCTGCATTAGAGCAGAGTTCCTTCATGTTGTACCTGTTGGTTCATTAGGTATCCATAAGTAATGGGTTATCTACTAAAAGAAGAACCACTTAGCATTTGGTGTCACACTTGCAACCATAAAGAACTTCATGGAAACTAGTAGCATTAATGCACTGTTCGAAGGAAATAACATTATTTTATTATCAAGGTGACATAGTATAATTACTATACAGATATACTGTGTTAGTTGGATCACACAGACTTTCAGAAATGTTATTTTAAGAGGTATGGTTAATAACTCTGCCCATGAAACAGTTTTCTGAAAATCTAAGAGTTGCATACAGTATTTCCAACTTGTTGCTGATCTGAAAAACAAAAATTGCATCATGTTGCACCACTTCTCCTCTCAGACCTAGAAAACAACTGCAACATACACTTATAGCTTCTTGATAGCTGAAAATAAACAAAATCATATTAATAGGGAGAAGGGGGCAAAAATCAAATAGTTAAATTTTAATGTATGTATTTATTACATTTTTATTCTGCCTATCTAGTGACTAAGCACTACTCTGGTTGTGTAACAGCAATTTTAAAAACACACAGCTACCCACCTCTTATTTGCTATATGTCGTTAGAAACCAGTTGTCATTAAATCAGAGTATTTGCATGTTCACATGGGAGTGGAGATAAATCACCAGGGATTTTCAGGACTTTTCACACAGGGTACAGGAGGTAGATTCCTGTCAATACAGAAGTCTTCAAAAACTTTGGACCAAATGTCTTATTAACAAACTGACCTGTGTACACTCAATTTATGTCTAAGTTCGGGGTGAAATTAGGGTGGGAAGCCCCAGTCTGATGAATGTAACTTACACATGGGAAGCAATCATCAGAATCTCCAATCACACAAACAGACCTATATATTTTGCATGCCTAGGGTCTTGCTACACAGCCAAGTACTTTGTGTGCATAAACCAAAGCTAGGACAATCTTTGCCTCTCAAATCCACACATTGTACCAAGACTGACCATAGCCCTATTCAGGCATTACTTACATAGACGGAATCAAACTTGGTGGTAGTGGTGGTGGGGACCCTGCTTCTCCCTCTCTGTCATACATTTCTCCACATGGGAAGCAATATGTTAGCAGAGATGACATCCCTACACATATCCAGGCTTTCCTTACAAGCAAGAATGCTGGATAGCTGCGTTTATCCCCCACCTCCATATATCTACATAAATCTATATGTGAGCTAAAATGTCTCTTTTTCAGATGCCTCATTTCCCATGTAGTAAAAGAAACAGTAGTGAAGTGAGGGGCTATGCCTTTCTCTCTAAACGTGTTGATTCTATTCATAATCAAGTTTTTAAAAAACCTAGACAATTGCACTTCTTTTTGTCTGTGAAGATTCTCATACCTACATGTGAATTTATCTGCGAGCTGGAATTTTTTTCTTGTGGGACTGAAATGTTTCACTACTCATTCAAGGATCTTCTTCAGTTTGACAAAAGTTGGTGGGAAGCTTCCAATTGATAGTTCACCTTGGTTTTCCCCACCTCGGTCTGAATAGGCTCATTAGTTGGACAATGGCCTGCCCAAAGTCCGGCCCGGGGGGGGGGGGGAATCCGGCCCGCCAGGCCATTCTGAGTGGCCCGCGGCTGGCTGCCCCACCCCTCCCTCCCTCTCCTTCACCCCATGTTTTTTTTAAAGAAAGTGGGTGGGGCTTGCAGTGGGGTGGCAGGGTTGGGGAGCAACCGGCCCCTGACACATTCTCAGCCACTAAATCTGGCCCTCCTTACAAAAAGTTTGGGCACCCCTGGCCTAGGGTGTGTGAAAGTAACACCTATGCAATCCTTCCAAACACCCACTAAGCATGGGTCACTAGGAGTGATCTTCCTGGAGTGGGAGACAGATTGTGCCTAATTCCCCACCCCTTTTTTGCACATAAACTGAAATGTTAGATTTATCATCCAGCATTGGAGGGCTGTTTTCCAGAATGAGGAAAACTGGCATTGGCCATTATCTGCTATATTACCACATAACCAATCAGTCATGTAACTCTGGCCCTGGGATGTTGTTCTACTTACAATGTGGTCATCCTTGGAAGGTAAATCAGCCTTATATAGAAGCAGCATTGAATGTAAAGAGGACCTGAACATGTGAAATAAAACTGAGACTTGTTTTGGATGTGGCAGATTCTTCCATTCCAAAAGCACACATTTAGTTTGGTCTGCAAACTACAATAAGCTCACGGATGAAACTTGAGACAATCCTAGCTACAAATCACTTTTTTTCAATGGGAAAGAGTGTTTCCCTGTATTTTTAATATCATGCCTCTAGGCTGACCTTGTGAACCTAATATTTTCCAGTTGCTCACTAAACTTATAAAGGCAGTCAGGTGGTGCCCTTTAGAAGAGGTTCATATGGAATCGAATAACACTCTACAATAATGTGTTCTGCTTATATACCACCCCATACCACTTAAAGTAGCCTCTGGGTGGTTTACAGTTTTAATTACAGTATGCAGGCTACACATTGCCACTCCCCCCCCCCCCCAGCAAGCTGGGTACTCATTTTACCAACCTCGGGAGGATGGAAGGCTGAGTGAACCTTGAGCCTGCTACCTGGGATTGAACCCCTGGTCGTGAGCACAGTTTTACCTGCTGTACAGTCATTTAACCACTGCACCATGGGGCAGAAATAGGAAGGTATGCACTGTGAGACCTGAAAAAGAACAAAGCTAAATACTGTTTACTCAGCCCTTTCTAATTGTCAGTGGGGGCTTTTCACAATACTGAAGACTGAGCTTTGCCCTGTTCCTCCCCCCCACCCCAAGTGATCTCAGTAGACCTCTCTTCCCAAACAAATTGCCATTGTGATGCTTTTTGTTCAGTGGACTGAAGAGCCCAGCCCCTGCAAAATATCTAAATTCTGCATGATATTACAATTAACATGCTGCTCGGCAAATGTTGCTGCAGTCCCAGGGGATTTTTCAGTGATGCAGAAAATCATTTCACCATGAGATACCAAAGCCGAAGCTGGTTAACGTTAAGGAAACCTGTGCTCTTTGAAGTCTGGAAAGCACTGAATCTATTTGCAAGCAGGGAGTTTGCTTTCCAACGCTCCACTGTTAAAAGAACAAAAGGGGAGAGATGAGCACTTTTCCTGCCCCTCCCTCCCTCCCCCTCCCTCCCCTCTTGTCAGTATGCTTCAGAAAATCTATTAGCTTTTGTGCAGGAATATCAGCCCACTGGCACAGACGGCCTGCCATTTTGACTGTCTGCATTAAGATGCATTTATCTGTTGCCTACTGTCTCTAGCCTTTTCTTCTCCCTGCCCCCGTCCTTAGCTTTCCTTCTCCCCCCACCCCAAACATCATCTCACTCGCATAATTCATCTCTCAAAAGATGCTTCCAGCATTTCGAAGGTTTTCCTGCTGTGTACGGCTGCATCTAACAGACTGAGCTCACCTCCACAGAAGAATATTAATCTTTGTACCCACATCAGAGATCTGAGCAGGATATGGGGAACATATGGCCTATATTTCATTTTGTTGGATTATGATTTGCTTACTGTGTTTCACTATATGTTTTAAAGGAATAATGCCAATTTGGAGGTTGATGCTTTATAATGGACAAATGTTTTAGAGGTACAATGATATTTTGACTGGTCTCTGGTCTCTGAATGTAAAATAATACATTTTGATATGGGGTACATTAAAACAGAGGTTACAGTTCATGCTGTTGCTGCTGCTGTACTCAAGATTTTAAGGAAAAAAGGAGCCTGGACAGTGACCTCCAGCCTGGTATATTTTTTCGGGGGCGGGGGGGATATGTTTGTTTTTACAAAAAGTATCTCTCTCTTTTTAAACCTTTCCTCCACCTCTTGTTTTACTACCAAAATGGGTGTCCATCTCAGAAATGGATTTCATAAGAAAACGTTTGATGACGAGGAAGAAAACCAGGTTCTAAAAGAATCATTTTACTTAATTTTTCTTCTCTTAAATTTTTTATCCACACATGGAATTTCATAATAGCAAAAAACTAATTTTAAGAATTAAGGTAACAGTTTGGTGTTTTTGTTTTGTTTGCTTATTTGTAGGTAACACAAGTGATTAATTACTGCCACCACATTTAAAAAAATCCTTATTGTAATTAAACAACAGATCCTGGATAACAGAGCACTTCAGTACACATTTAAAGTTAAAGAAAAGTTAAACAATTTATCTGTAAGATTAGATTAAAGCAACAGGAGCCCCAGGTGAGTTGTCCTTTCGCTGCTCATATAACTATATTATACCCATGGATGCTGACAAAAAAGGGGTGTGTGCATTCTTTAAGGTGGGGTCTAGAAGTGAGAAAGCCTGGTACAATTCCATGTGTAACATACAGAACACTAGCAAGGATTCAGTAAAATAAAAACTTAAAGAGTTGGATTTAAAAACACACAGGTTACCGTGTTCTGTATTCTTGCTTCTCCCACCTTGACAGTGACTCATGGCCTTTAATGGGAAGAAGATAAGAAGTATGGTATTGAAATGTTGAGTTTTCACAAGATAGTATGAATGTTTTGGCCCATGAGGATGACTTACAGAAAATTTCCAAAACAATTAATAAATATCAAGAAATTAAGAAAATCAGAAAGTTAGGTTATTTTGGTTGTACAATGACACACAAGTAGAGACTGTTACACCTGACCATCCAAGGTAAAATAAATGGGAAAAGAAGTACAGGAAGGAGAAGAGAGTGGCTGTAATGCTGGTTACAAAACAACATCACTGTTCAACATCACTGAGATTTACAAAATCATTGAGATTACAATCTACCATTTTAATTTTTTTACAAAACATTTTTCTATTGATGCAGCATTTTGGTAGATAAATGAGATACATGCTAGATGGATGCTTTACTGTTTCACTATGTCTATTACTTCACTGAGTGAGCAAGAAAGTTACCACTACAGGCTGAATGACAGCCACGGGGCGGGGGGGGGGGGCGCCGCAGGGACGGGACAGGGACAGGAATGCCATTAATTGAAAGGGGGACAAATTGGAGCAATCCAAGGACCTGTTTGGACCTTTCTCTTGGGAGAAGAAACATCGATTAGTGTGAACAGAAGGATTGCTTGAGTGAGAAATAGAACAGATTGCACTAAAGATAAAAACCTTTTAAGCGTGAACCAGAACTCTTCAGTTTTCCCCGTCTGGATGTGTCCTGTGTTTTTTCTTTGTACCTGTTGATGTAAAATACTGTTTTTTTCTGTGAGCTGAAACCCCAAAAAGGTGAAAAATGTCTCTGGAATATCTCTGGTTTTTTGATTTTAGAGAAAAACAGCAAAGACTTTTAGGAAAAATATAGTGTTGAAGAAAAAAAATGTTGTTTGGTTTGGGAAAGACAGAAAAAGATAAACTCTCTTCTGAGTGAAGTTTAAAGTTGTCTTGGTGGTTTAGCATTTCATGTGGTTCGCTTTTCTAATCAAGATCCAAATCAAGAAGCCCTGGCTGTTATGGTCACGAATGATCCAAAATGTAAGCTTTGGAAGAAACGTTAAGATATATGTTTATTTCAAAATAGATGGTCACTTGTTCTGTTTTGTATCAACCAGAACTTGCTTATCTGTCCACCAGAAAAGGTATTTATGAATGGCTATCTTCATTTTTCTTTCTCTCCTGGCATACAACTATATCATGACATTGAAAATGCACATACAACAACCCTACCTCACCAGTGTAATTCTCCAACTAGAGAAACAGAACAGAGCCCTGTAGCAGCCTGGGTTTTAGCATTTCCATTTTCTCACTGTTCTGTTCAGCAAAGGCTAGTGGCAGCCGCCCAAGTCCGGTGCTTGGCCTTTCTGGTCTAGGAATTCCCAACAGCAAGCCTTGATTGCACGGGTTTACTTGCCCCCTCCTTTAAGGACATAGAAGCAGCGGAATCCACATTACACAGCACCTTTGGCCTTCAAAATCTTTTTGACTATGATTCCCAGAGTCTTTTGCAATTTAGGTATAGAGGTTGAACTGAATAAGAGTTGTTGGTCAACACATCTAGTGGGACAACAGCTTTTAGTGCTCCCTGCTTTAAGGACAGACACAAAGACAATATGATTTTTTTTTCAAGAAGGATTTCCGATGTTGAGGCTCCCATTATCCTTGATCATTGGCTATGGTGAGTGGAGCTAGTGAGTGCTTTGAAGCCAGCAGGTAGAGGGGCCACAGCTCCCTAACTCTACTATGTAGGTTTAGCAATGCCTGTTATATCTTGTATCTCAGAATTCATGCATACTGTACTTATTTTTATTAGTATTATATTATTGCCATTTTTGGACAAATAAATGAATCTGCATGCATAGCTCCTCCTGCTATTAGCAGAATCTGAGTGTGTTTCCATTCAAAGGGTCATTCGGGTAGAAAAGCCAGAGTGAGAATTCATTGAGGATTCCAGTCCTGGGCTGTAAGCCAATAAATGCCAAAGGTTGGGTGGTGAGGACAGGATGGATCCTGCTAATTAATACTGTACAGCATTTCCCTCATGTGGTACAGCAACATCCCCATATCTGAATAGCACTGCTCTGCTGAATTGTTCCAATGTACTCTGAAAGTGTTTAGAAATAAAAGCCACAGTAGAAAATATGTACAGTGGTACCTTGTACAAAGAAATTAATTCGTTCCAAATGAAATTATGTTAAGCAAATTTTCCTTTATACAAATTCCCACAGGAATGCATTGAAAATGGAGTAATCCCATTTTTATGTTGTACGGATTTTCCCCATAGGCAATTATGTTAAGCAAATTTCCCCTATCTCTGGAATTTTTTATGTTGTACAGATTTTATGTTATACAAGCTGTTTGTTATACAAGGGTCCACTGTATTCAATAGTGTCATTCATATGTGATATTAAAAGTCATTATGGTAACAGAAGACCTTATTTAATCTATAAATTCAGAATTATTGAAAGCAGAATGACAGCTGGTGTAGCCAATCTATGAATACCTGATGTGAAGTGTATCATAGCTGTGTGTGCATGACCTATGCCCCTTTGTTTGGGCTCAAAAACCCAATCCTCTGCTTCAAATGCAACATGCACCTTGCTGATTTCTGCCTCATCTAAGACAGAAATATCTGGCAAAATGCATCTAAGATTAACCTCCTGGCAAATAACATCTTGCCATGTTTAGACTTTTGGTACTTGCCTTGAAGAAGTGGGATTTATCCCCAAAAGCTCGCAATGTTTTTTTTTTAATTTTTTTATCAGTCGTCTATAAAGGTATCACCTACAACCTAATCTTGCCTTTGTATTTTGCAATGGCCACACAGCTTCCCCACTTTTATTTCAATGTCTAAATCGGTATAGCTTGGACCAGTGTCTGAAACACTATCTGCAACTGATGCATAAATGTCTTTCTGCAAAATCAGATAAGCCTGATTTGCGGGCTAGTTTATGGAACAGTAGTCTGGACAATGAGCCGGTCAGGTTCAGCTAAGGATACAGAATGGCATGTGGTCATGACTTGAAAAAGATAAATGAGGCCCTGTTATCAACAGGCAGGTCAGAGGTTGCATAAATCAACTAGTACACTTCCAAGAGTCTAGACACTTTCTTCAACCCTTCCACCCCCCACTCCCAATGCTACCTTTCCTGCACAAGAAGACAGATCTTTCATAGCTGTGCTAGCTGGGAAATTACGAGAACTGAAATTTGGCCCCTCCAAAGGCTGTGAGACTTTGGAGCTTTAATAAAAGCAGAAAACTGTGGTGCACAGCCTGAAGATTTTTTTTAATGGGCCAATAAAGGTATCCCCTCTTCCTGCACTTGTATTGTTTTGGAGACCACGAGGCCTTTTCCTGTTATTTTCTAAAGTCCAAAAAAACTAATTTTGAACTTCAAAAAACAATGTTTTATATTCAGAACAAACTGCTTGTTCTTAAGAACAAGTTTAACTCACTCAGTTATTTAAGTTAATTAAGTTTATTTTTTCCCCGCCATCCGCTATTACCGTTTACTTTAATTAGTAAGATGTTGGGCTGTTGAGCCACATCTGTTTGTATGCCAAGGGTGCCCTAGTGTTTTTAACTTTAATCTGTTTGCTTGTTTTATTGTACCTGTATTTTGAACTGAATTTGCTACATTGTACTCTGTATTTGAATACTGCTGCATTGGTCAGCTTGTTGGAAGCCAACCAGAGTTGCCCGGGAAAATGGGTGGGGTATAAATCTAATAATAAATAAAAATAAAATAAAATAAATATTCTGATCTACAGAGGCTGTTTAGGTCTGGGCAAGGAAAATAATACTTACTTTTGCATATCATTACATATAGTGGTCCCTTGTATAAATAAATTGATTCATTCCAAATGAAATTCTGTTAAGCAAATTTTCCTTCGTACAAATTTCCCATAGGAATGCATTGAAAACAGAGTAATCCCTAATTGCGACCATTTTTATGTTGTACGGATTTGCCTCATAGGTGATTCTGTTAAGCAAATTTCCTCTATCTCCAGATGTTTTTATGTTGTACAGATTTTATGTTATAACTGTTTGTTATAAAAGGGTCCACTGTACTTTTTATTTCTAAATAAATAAAGACATCTGTAAGTTTTGCTCTTCCTGCTGTTAGATGAGACACTTGTATAGCCTACAGAAGGGAAGGAGGTTTTCCTGTTCAGGCATGTTACCACACTGAGAAAGCAATGATGGCAAAAACTGTGAAGTAATGGTTGAATGGGGTGTGGTGGCTCAGCGGACTAGAGTGCCGAAACTGTTGGCTGCAAAGTCGAAAGCTCGGCAGTTCGAATCCCGAGTGCCACACAGTGGAGTGAGTTCCTGCTGTTAACCCCAGCTCCTGCCAACCTAGCAGTTTGAAAGCATGTAAATTCAAGTAGATAAATAATACCACCATAAAAAGTGGGAAGGTAAACTGTTCCATGTGCAGAAATGCACACCCATGCTGGCCACATGGTCATGGACTTGCACAACACTGGCTCGTTGGCTTAAAAACGGAGATAAGCACCACCCTTAGAGTCGGACATGACTGGCATGCTTGTGTGTGGGGAATCCTTACCTAATGGCCGAATAGGATTCGTGTGTGCATGTAAACATACATATGTGACAAATTCTTACTGACAAATACTTAAAAACTGAGTCTTGTCTGAGTGTAACTCTTACAGGAGTTTTGTCTCTTCAAACATCCACCTAGAGCACTGCTTTCTAACCTTGGGTCTCCGGGTGTTCTTGGACTACATCACCCTAAAATCCTGGCTGGCAGAACTAGTGAAAAAGATTTCTGAGAGTTTTAATCCAAGAACATTTAGGGAACCAAGTTTGGGAACCACTGATGTGGAGAAAGATCCAACAGGAAGGGGGAGGTGTGTGTCGATAACAGGGAGGGCGAGGACTGAATAGGGTTGTATGCTCCTATATGAATGCCATTAACAGTGACCATCAGCTGAATCCTATTTATGGAAACGAATCACCCATTTGTGCCAGCTCTTCTTCTGCTCACCATTTCTCTTCCCACAGCCAGTCTCCTTAAGAGGTTTGGCTCTAAGCAGGGGTCAGATCCAGTTCTGCCCTCTGGCTGAAGGAAATATGCCAGAGGAAATGGGATTGCAAGGCTCCAAGCAGATGAACAATGCAGATAGGAAAGTTAAGTGTCTGTGATATAATATTGTGATACAGCACCATTAAAACCAACTGGGAAATGAATATTGCATGTTTTGATTTATATATATATATATATATATATATATAATGGAAGTGCAAACCAACAAATATTGCAATGAGTTTTACCTCAGCAACTCATACCTGCCATCTTTGTTATGCATGTGTGCATTCATTCATGATCTTTGCCCTCTCTGGAGGAGCCAAACAAATCAGACAAAATGATCAAATAAAAAGCAAACCTAATTAATTTGTTTACAAGTACAGAATTAAAGGTACTTTGATATCTATGAAGCCACCTTACACAGAGTCGGAAAACTGGTCTCTATAACTCGGTGTTTCAGGGCTGGCCCTACTGCGAGACAAAGGGAGGCAGTTTGTCTCAAGTGGCTGCCAGTACTATGCCTTTTCCTCTGAGTGCCGGAATAAACCAGTACAAGATGTTATCCTATCTCTGCTGATGAAGGAACATATAAATGCTATATTCGTACATCAAAAAGGAAGCAGGCCCCTCAAACAGCCATATATCTGCACAATTGCAGAGCTGATTGACAGCAACTCTCCAAAGTTTCAGAAAGTATTCTTGAGTTACCGGATGCTCTTGGACTAAAATTCCCAGATGCCATAACCACAAGCAGTGTTGGCCAGGATTTCTGGGAGTTGTAGGCCAAGAACATCAGGGGACCCAAGCCTGGGAGCCACTGTCCTAGATGGTCCTTGTAGCTTGGTGTTCAACAAAGCACAGCTTGCTGACACAATGCCCTGCCCCGACTTGCATTTTCTTTGAAGCCTCCAGCTATCTTACCTAACTTCCTCTTCCTCCAGGAAAAAGGTGCATTGTCAGTCTAGGTGCACCTAGGTTGTGACTTCCTTCCCATGCCACTTAATATCAAAAATACCACTTTCAAGTCAGAAAATCTGACGCTTGAATATAATGCCCAAGAGCTTTAAAGATTTTTGTAGATCTACAGCATAGGCGTATGTCAGGCATGTCCAAACTTCAGCCCTCCAGATGTTTTGGACCGCAAATCCCGCAGTCCTTTGCCATTGGCAATCTAGGCTTAGAATTCTGGGAGTTGTGGTCCAAAACATCGGGAGGACCGAAGTTTGGACACGCCTGGTGTATGTTGTTGGTTAAATCAATCTATCATGCTGATTTCAACACAGATGGGAGAGGCTATGCATGCCACAACCTAAACTGGTCTATTTGCATGAGGACCAATTAGAGGGATTTATATTTCCTGGGGCTTGCAAACCACGCCTTTTTACTTTTTTCTTTCTTCCCACATGTAAGTCTTGGCTAGAAGCCATTACCGGTTTTGACCTCACAGAGAGAGGATGTAATCTCTGTGATGTGTGCCCTTTCTTCCTCAACATGTGGGCAAAATGACACAGACAGAACCATTTTTCAGAAACATTCTTTCTTCTTTTCTTTTATTCATTCAACCTGCATTTAATCTGAGCTGTATAAGTGTCTGCTAGAAAATTATGTAAGTAAACTCTTTTTATACTCTTTTTTTAAACCAAAGAAGCTTCTTGTATGTTTATTGCTGAAAGGGGTAGATTTTGCAGGAGGGGTGGAGACTGGAAACTTCTAAAGTTGATTACTTTCTTGTAAGCAAGCCACACTTCTGTTGCCCACTGAAATGGAAATCCAAATGAATTTCTAGCTTTGCCAACATATGTTTCAGACTAGACTTCTACCATGTAGTCTGCTTGTCAATGGGAAAAACATGCCCTTAGTGGAGGTGGAAATACCATACAATTCTTTCAATACTGTAAAAGAGTATTTCTCTAGGGTAAATTAAAAAAATAGAACTAAGAATCCTGGTAGAGGGACAGAGAAGCTGAGGGATCCAACTGTTGTATGGCTTTTTGCGGTTTCCTTTGAGAACACTTTAGTAGGATGGTTCTGCTTTTCAAAGCAGCACATCACAAACAGTAAACTGATTCTCCTTTTCCTTTCAAATCATTAACCCTTGGTGAACAGTAGATTCGTTTTAATGGGTAATTAAGATTCAAAAAGCAACATTCTGTTCAGAAGAAAATCTGTATTCGTATGATATCAGTTGTCTTGCATCATAATTGTTGCTCCATGAAGGAATATGTGATGCAACAAAAACCAGAGCTTTTAATTATGATTTGCAAAACACATCTCTAGAATAAGTAGATAAGGAAAAACTGTTCTCTCCCTATTGCACAACACTAGAGCTAGGGGGCACTCCATGAAACTTTTGGGTGCTAGATTGCAAACAAATAAGAGAAAGTATATTTTCACTCAGAGGATCACTGGTCTATGGAACTCCCTGTCAGTAGAAGTGGTGCCAGCTGCCAGCTTTGACAACTTTAAGAAAGGATTAGACAAGTTCATGGAGAACAGGGGTATCAAAGGCTGTCATTATGGATCCCTAAGGACAACTTCTGGCTTGGAGATATAGGCAGGATATCTCTCAAAGCACTTTTTGAAAACTTTCCTTAATGCAAACCTTAAGATGCAGGAGGGTTTGGGTACCTCAGGAAAGCTGAGATAAACACTTTTAGGAGACCAGACTCTGCAGTGAGTTTATACAACTGACAGAGTTAATGCAAGGTGGAATGGTCAAAGCTGAGGCACCAAACTAAGATGCATCCATCTCTCCTCTTCAGGATTAAAGCTCCTATCAGAAGAACAGAATTCTGAGAACCAACAACCCCTCTAACTTTCAGCTCTCCTGAGTAGGGCAATAACTCTTGCATGCAAGTCTCAGTCCTCCCCCAACCTGAACCCCCCATGGGTTTCTGTTGTGACCAGGAGCAAAGCAGATGGAAACAAGTCAGCAGAAGAAGCAGATTGCTGTGTGGAGGGGAGACACCTGCAGACATGAAGGTCCACACCTTAGACGGAACCTTGCTGAGAAGGCAGCATTCTCCTGTTTATACTTCTGCTTATGCTAAGCAACAAACAGACCTAGTTTGTAAAGGATGCACCAAGACAGAGTCCCGAATTCATATGAAACTGAACAAAAAGCTTCTCTTGCTACTGGAAGTGTCCATTTTGAATACACCAACTGCATACACCAGCACTCAGGAACAAAGCTTGGAAACATTTTGTTAAAATTAATTATTCTAACCTGTCATATATTTCAACAAGAAATCTAAAAGTTATTGTTTTAAACATTAAGGGTTAAATGATACTATTTCAATTTTAGCTTATAGTCATTAAACGGCAGGAGACATTTCATGACCAAAAAGAAAGAAAGAAAGAAAGAAAGAAAGGAATGCCATTTCCTTCTCTAGAAATAAAATGATTTGTCATAGAAGAATCAATGGCAGGGGGGCTCAAGCATTTCCCTGTAAGCTCCCGAAATTTGGAAAGGGGTCTGAGTTATTAAGCTCCAAAGAGGGTGCTCCTAGGAAAAAAATCTTTTTAATTGACTCCAGAAACTGCAATAGCCCCCCCCCCCCACGGTGACGCTGTAGCTTAGCTTCCAAATCCAAATCAATTAGAAAGATTTTTTCCTAAGGGCACCCCATTTACAGCTTAGTAACTCAGCCCCCCGAGCCCCAAACCTCTCCAGATTTCAGGGGCTTAAAGGGAAGAGCTTGAGGAAGCTCCCCTGCCATTTTGGTGTCTCTAAAATCCAGGGGAGCATAGTGGTTTGTTTTGCTTTGTTACAAAACTACTTAACATTCATTAGTAACAAAACAAAACACTACTAATTAAGAACTGAAATAACTTTCCCCATTTTGTGCCCATCTCTAGTTGGTGCTACTTATAATGTTTGCAGGCTCTACTCAAAGATTGCTAGTTATGAATACAAATTTTGCCATTTCCATGGAGGTGACTTGCCAAATACTCCACCAAGACAAGATTGGGAGGCTATAAGATAGCTCAGTGGTTCAGGTATCTGACTCTGGAATCAGTGGTTGGGAGTTTGATTCCCCACTGTGTGTCTTTGGTAGGGGTTTCAGTTCTAAGATCTAAAAATGACAGAATGCACGTGTTTACATGCAGAAGAATTCCAGTTCTTCTGGAGAGATGCTGCCACTCAGAGTTGACCATATGGCTAAGTGGACAAGCAGAAAATGGGGTTGGATCAGTTCAGCCTCTGTGCCCTTTGCTACTACTGCAAAGGTGTTTACGCTTTCCTTTTATAACAGTAGCTGCCCCCTCTTTTATTTGTTTTAAAGGTATACTTAGAGCAAAGAATTTAAGTTTAAAGGACATGAACCTCCTGAGAAAGGGACACCACCACCATCCACAAAGTACACCTTATACATGTCTGTCTGTATCTCTGTGATCTGGTCAAGAAGATATTTCTAGTTACTCCTAATGGTTACAACAGATGTTTTATTTGTACAAATATGTATTTAAGAATGTATTATTTTTAAAAAATTCAACAGAGTAAAATTAAACAGAGGGCAAAGAACTCAGAACATAACATAGTCAAAGCCAAGCGACGAACACTTGTTGCTTCCAAAGTTTGAATGAGAAACTGTTTTTCAACTTTGGGCTGAAATGAGGATGTCAACACCTGATGGGCCTTCAGGGTGAAAGGGCATTCCATAAATGGGTTACCACGATACAGTGTTGGCTGTTTCTTATCTTCAGAAAACATATTGTTCCTGGTGGTGTCCTCAATAGACTTGTATGTCAGTCAAGTGTAAAGCTCCCACCTGGGATATTAAAGATCACTGCCAGCACTTGGGCCTTAGACCAGAACAATATTAGTACACTGGAGGATAATTGTCTAAAAAGAATGGGAATCTCAACAATTCAGGACCCCCTACATCAGTGGTTCTCAACCTTCCTAATGCCGCAACCCTTTAATACAGTCCCTCGTGTTGTGGTGACCCCTTGCCCTGCTTGGAAGAGGCCACAAGCCCCCTCTAGCAGGCCACTGCCGCAGGTCCATAGAGAACTTCCTTCTATGGGCACCGTCAGCCAATCACAGGCTCTGGTGCCATTGACTGACATCCCCTACAAGCTATCAAGCTGTAACTCACTCTTTCCCCCCTTCCTCCCCCAGACCCAAGCTGTTTGTGCCTTTTTCTTCACTCGCTCATAGTGAGTCCTGTGAAATGGTTGTTCAACCCCCAAAGGGGTCCCAAACCACAGGTTGGGAACCACTGCCCTAGATTAAACTGCATTTGGGAAATGTCTACTGCATGGAATGTTATCTAGGGTTTGCCAATACAGAAATTTAGAAATTTACACCATGTGTGGAGAAGAGACATACAAAGTACATTGCAAAAAAAAAAAAAAATGCTTAGCTTGTAAAATTTAATCTCTTTTGATTGAGGCATTTTCTGGAGCTCTCCAATAAAAATCAACTTCCATGTCCCCCGAAGCTGTACCATGCAGTAAGCCTCTAAGACTTGACCACATCCTTAAAGCCTTAAGAGTTAGAAACATCCTTCTCTTCAGAATAGGAAAGTTTGACAGGATCCCAAATATGACAAGAATCCTGTGATTCTAGACCATTCATGAACAGACCTAAGTGTAATATCCAGGCCCTGGAGTTAACAATGGAACAAATGATGGTTAGAAAAGCAAGCCCTCCTGTTTCACATAGAATGGACTTGGTCAAATGCAACAAATGCTGGTAGTTGTTCTCACCTGAAACATTCAAGAGATCTGGAGAGCTACAAGGATACAGAGTGAGAAAGCCACATTAACCAATGTAAAACTAAGCATCTCCTCTGTGCTGTACCCCTGTGGCCAGGACAGGCTCCTTTATTAAACAACACTTTCCATCTCAGTGAAGCTAAGTGCAGACACAGTTCACAAGTGGTCTCTGGTGAACCCCAAACATTTGTTTCAGAGTCCAGAATATAACCACTGGAGCAGACAACAAACATCTAACTGAACCTGTCTTTGTACTTATGTTTCACAGTTCCTCTCTCCTAATATAAGCAATGTATCAGGAATAGAGCAAGTGAGCTTTCAAGGAAATCTCTAGGAAAATATGAACGCTTTATAAAGCCATTTACCACCCAAGGACAGTCATGCATTTTAGAAGGGCTTTCTTTGGTCCTGGCAGTACACTGGCAAATGATTTCAGAAGGGTATATCTGCTGATGTGTGGATTTTGTTTAGGCTTCTGCTTTCCCACTTTATTCATTTTACAACCTGTGAGAGCTCCTCCTCCCAGCAAAAACTAAAACTAAAATAAAATAAGAGATTCTGCAAATCCTTGAATGCAATTGCAGGAAGCACAGGGGTGGGGTGGGGTGGGGAATCTGGCTCCTCTGTCTTCACTGCCAAATAGCTATACCACTGAACTATCAAGCCAGCCTGGAGATTCCATAGAAAAAGATATTTTGAAGGATACATTATAGAGATGACTCAGCGAAATTTTTGTTTTTGTTTCCATTTTTTCATTTCGTTTCGTAACGAAAACAAAAACAAAATTTTTTTCAGAAGCAAAACGACAATGGAAACGAAACGAAAAATTTTGCCGTGTTTTTCGTTTTCGTTACGGCAGACACATTGCGTTGAAAAGAATGCTAACAAACGAAAAATTTTCGTTTTCGTTTTGTTTTTTCCGTTTCATTTCGTAACGAAAACGAAAATGAAAAATGTGCAAAAAACCCCCGAAAAATGAAAACGAACTGAAACGGACCCCTAAACGACAAACGAAAAATGAAAAATTATTTTTTTGACTCATGCCCATCTCTAATACATTATATCAGCCATCCTCACTAGGACCCTCCAGATCAGACCTCTACTCTGTCTTAGAATTGGGATAATTGCTTAGCTGGTGGTTGTACAGCAGTATATGCCCACATATAACTCTCTCTGTATATGTAGAAGGAAGAACTGTATACCAGAAGGGAACTGTGCTTTCCTCTCTTTTTCAGCTTATAACTGGAAATGAACAGCAGACATGCCCACATGATAGCCCACATATATGGAGGAACATTTTTGAAGAATCATCTACACCTAGTCAGTTAGGTCTGATTGAGACCCATTTGTCCGTGAACAAGAGAATGGCACAGTTATAACTTAATCGTGGACTGGATCTGCACATTCATATAGTTAGTTTATTTATTAAAACATATAGTTTTAATAAATCAACATGTATAATAATACATAGGATGTCCATGTCTGTTTGAAGTTTCACTGTGCCTTCTGGAGCAACCATATTTCATACTGTGATCTAAACGAGGCATTTACCCTTGCCACAATATTGTATGACATTCCTTCATACGATCAGTCATGGATTCCTCAGGAATAAAACCAGACGCATTGTCTGATTCACGCTCCTCTCCATTTAAAGTAGCCTGACTTTATAGGACAACAATTAGTTCTGCAAAAATGTGTGCATAAGGAACTCATGCAGAATGGATGCAAAGCAGCCTAACATTTGCCAGATTCATACAAAGCTGAAGAGCAATCAAGCTAAATTACACCTAGTTGCTCAAATCAGCACCATCCTGCAGATTAGTAGTTGACTGACTATATGGTGCAAGTCCAAGCTTTGTTCAGAGACAGTGAATTCATACAGGAATAAGAGTGACAGACTAAGAAGCATTGATATCTCTGCAAAAGAAATAATTCCACTATGGTGTACATAACATAAAGCCCAACACAATATGCTACGTGATTATTAATATTTATTGTCCTTCCATAGATTCAACAGGACTATTATTTACTACAAAAGTATCCACTTATCTTCCATCACAATCATCCAGGTCCACAAGCACTTATATAACCAAGCACAATAAAGTAGGAGTTGCAGTTCTAAGGCCTCAGGCAAGCCTTTCCTGGTTTTGGTATTAAAAATTCTTTAACTAAAGGTGCCTGTGTTTGAACCAGGGATCTTCTGCATGAAAAACAGTCCCCCTCCCCCCGCCCCCACAGGAAACGATATCCAGTTCAATCACAGTCACACTAGGAAAATCCAATGCACTTCTTTCTCTTTCACCCCTTGGGAACTGAGGTGTTTTTGTATATGTGCAGAATCAGTCCAATTCCCGCATTCCGTTGGCAGCAAAATAGAGCTTTTCTTAAGATATAAATCTTACCTCTATACACATTCCATGTAGCTTCAAGGGCTCCTTTGGCAAGCCACTGAAATAGCAGGTTCCCTTTAAAACAAAGATTTCATCCAGGAGAGCACATCTACAATTTGATTCCATCTAATACCACTCCTCCAAATGTTTGCTTCAAGAGCATTTCAGCTGTTTAGTAAGGAGACCACACATTACACAAACCACTGCTTTCACAGAGCAGTTTCTATAGCAACCATCTTATTAAAGCAGCCATCTGCTTTAAATATTAAACTTCACAAGACCATCACAGCTAGCTTTAAAACAATATCACATGTTCATGAAATATTAAAACTGGAAACAAAGGGCTGCTACACAGAAGAACCATGCTCTCCTGAATGTATATACAGTACTTACATCTGATGCTGGAATTCCAGTTCTTTAGAAAAGAAAGGGGTAAATGGAGTCATGAACGATTCGCTTTCCAGTTATTTTTAAGGGGAATATTATTTATTTTATATCCATGCTGATGAAGGGGCCTCTAAGGTTTTGCAGCTTTAAATAAAGAGGCTGAAATCCCGTTGCACAATTATACGAAAAGCATTACTCTTGGGGGAAGAATTGCCATACATTCTCTGTATACATTATCTGTTGAATACCAAATCAAGGAAATTAGTGTGGAATAGATGTCTACAGAGTTTTCTTAACTTGCAGCAATTTACTTGTAAAAAATGACTTTTGTGTCACTGTGAATCAGGATTTCACCCAGGGTGGACAAAAATCAATATTTTAAAAAAAAAAACTGATTAAACTATGATTTAAATTAAACAAGATTTTTAAAAAAAATGAAATAGTAAAAAAAATATCCAATTTTTGAACTTTAAATTGATTTGATTGAAATCAAGTCCACCCTGATTTTGGTCTAAAGGTCTTAATAACTTCCAAGCATCTTTCAAGCATCAAATATTTTGAATACTGGTAAAATGAAGTGTTTGATACAATTCTTTTATTTTCCTTTTCTGTTTTCCACAGTGATGCATGCTGAATACTTTCAAGGCATCACGCAGAATGCACTTTATTAGAAGATAACACAAATCCCAATATAACATGAGACAAATTATTCATCCTGATTGCAGGGGCTGATGAAAACTGGCATCCAATAATATCTGGAGGGTGGCAGGATCCCCAGCCCTGTTGAAAAATATGAGATCATAGACCTTTGCTATTCCAAATCACAGAACAACTGGTTTATAAAATGATACCAAGTGGTTTGCCAGAGTTAGGCAAGCTCCTATAACTCATTATACTTCAAACGTGGCAACTTTATTCTTGCCACTTCGCCTTCTTTTACTTATTGGAGCTTTACAATCGTACTTCTCTTTTAGACACTTCCAAAGGCTGAAAGTGCTTTCCACCCTGACCTACAGAAAGGAACTGGGTAAGCAACAGGTTCCACTCGACGGCCTGAGCCTTGACCAAAATCCAGCGTTTCTCAAATGCCCCTTCCCTTTCTTTGAAATGAGGTTATCTGGGTCCAAATACTGTACTATATTCAGGAAGTTGGGTGTGCGGTTTCTCAAGCCCTCCTCCTTGAGCAGCAGAGAACTTCAAAAAGAAGAGGTTTACAACTGAGGCTGTTGCATTCAAAAAGGGAAGCTCTGCTTCTTTAACTCAAAACTGCTTCTTTAACTGCAACATGGGTGCTTCTGCTACTAGTTGAGCAACTCAGAATTCCATGTATACTGAAAAACATACCAATGTGCTGTCCAACCCTGCTTTAATACTATTAAAACCAACATTTTCTCTCCCTTGCTCTTTTTTTTTTAAACAGTTGGAACATTTCATGGCAATTTCTCAGCCCTGCCTTTACATACTTAGGAACTATTTCTTTTGAAGCAGAAAATGATTCATCTGTTCAGCCGGAGGAGTGGCTTTTGCTGAACCTGCTGAACAGGATTTCTCTTCCTTTTGACTATTTAGATGACAAACTTATGACAGCGTCTGTTATTTATTCTGAGATACTAATCTAAACCAACCAACAGAACTTGCCCTCTTGTAGAAAGCAGGAAAGCTTTGCTCTTCCTAATATCCTGCATATTCTGCCATACCTGGTCCTGCAAAAATTAGGTAATTACATAGAAACATAACGGAAGAGACCTCTAGACAAAACAAGTACAAAGTAATAAGTCATGCCCACCTTTTCCTCCACCTGTTACTTTTCCAAATTTAGGAAACTTCGTTGTCACACAGAAACCTTCTACTCAACTGAGATACATAAGAAGGGGACTTTCTAGGACTTGGTTGAATTTTCAGATCATTGTGTTATTTTCAAATCTTCTGTCTTTTGTTCTAGTCTAATTTTATTAAATTGGCTTAATTGTTTGGTCTTTTTAGGGTCCAGGTCCAGAGATTAATGAATTATGTGAACATACACACACAACATAAAAGCAACTACTTTAGTGTTTTAATTCTGTGCTGTAGTTTGTGCTTGTTACCAAGATTGGTAAAAAGTACAAACCCCTGCACAGGATAAAAATGTTAATTAGCTGTCAAAACTAAGGCAAGAGATGCCTTCAAAACACCCTGTAGAAAGGTCTGGTCACGATTTTAGACAGGCTTTACTTTGAAATGTTCTTCATGAATACTGCACAAGTTTAAAATTAGCTAAGGATCATGGATTGGGAAGAATTAATTTGCTACTGGTTATCTGATACCTATGAAGCAATAATGAAAACAAGCAAGCAGCCAACTCATTTTTAGAAGATGAACTAATATACTCATTGTAGATGCTGCGCCAAGATTTGTATAAATTTAGAGACCCTGACCTTTAGAAACGGGGAAGGTGAGGAGATGAGAACCAAGTTACTGGAAAATATGGAAAGGAGCTAAGATATTCCATGCTACAATTTATTAAAGATTTGTTCTTGAATTGTGGTTTCCTGGCTTATGATGGCGGCAGCCTCCTTCCACCTGGCCCACCTGAACAAAACCATCTCAATTCCTCCAAGTTTCACACTTCTAGGATGTACAGGAATAAAGGCTGCTGCTTGCACATCCCATTTTACTCTGCAACACGCTTGGTAAAACCCAGATATGGCAGAACTGCCTTTCCATGTGTGCCTTGCTCTGAGCATGTCTCCTTCTAATTAACTGTACAGAGGTCTAACTTCTGTAATCAAATAACTGTAGTATTAACTACTAATTAAACAGTAATGTGGGTATTTCAGCCTGTGGGTTCCCAGATGGTGTTGGATCACAACTAGCAGCAACCCTCACCACTGCTCAGGAGGCTTCTGGTAGATGAAACCTAACCACATCTAGGGATTCCATGTTGTAAGCAACTGATTTTCTTCATTAATTTACACTGGAAAAGTAGTGGCTTTGTCACAGGAATTGTCATGAGAATTATCCCCACTATTAACAAGGCATCAATGGCTAAACTCTTAAAAACAGCACAATTCCTTTTCTACAGATTTTCTGCAAGCTCGCTATGCAGCAGACCAGTTAAAATAAGTGGGAAAGCTTTCATTGGCAATAATAGGCATACCTGATACGGCATGTGATTGTGCATAAAGATAACCATAATGCACGCAGGGATAGTCTGTTGTAAATATTCCACTTAGCTTGAGCAAGCTTTAGTATTATACCTTTCCCCCCGTTACCGTCAATGTCCTTGCTATCAAAAACACAGTGTTCAAAGGGCAAGATGATTCAAATAAACAACTCAATAAAACCCTTTCAGAAAAGTACACATCACAAGGCAAGTTTTGTTTTTTATGTATTTTGGAGAAGATTTTAAGTTACTAGTGAAATAGATTTACTCTGAAGTTCCCTGAGCTATTCGCTCATGCTATTTCACGGCCGCAGGAGCAATGAGGGGATGTGCTCAGATACCCGGAGTACATTTTCCTAGAGCGTGTGTGCGTTTTCCTAGAGTGTGCTTCCTCTGCCCAACTGCTTCACTGATTCTATGCCAACGTCCGCGATCCAGGTCATTTTAGTTAGCTTGAAAAGCACTTGCTGGCTGTTACATAACCGCCCTCAGGAATTCTGGGATCAAGTTTGTAAACAGTACAGCCATGTGCGCGTAGCCACGTTGTGAAGCATCACAATGACCTATCACTCCTGTTTCGGAAGTAAACGTCATCCTGGCACTGCGATATTACTCTGACTCATGCTCTCGCTGCAGCTTCAGACTGGCAGGTTCCTTATCTATTTCATTTCCTAAACCTTACCTACCTCAGTAGTATTGACTGATTAATGATGGTAAGTTTGTTCCGTTTTTTTAAAAAAACAAAAACAAATTAATGTGTGATTTATGCTCCTAAAGAGCATCTGAGTTCAAGGTCCCCTCTCTTGAATTCCATACTTTCAACCTATAATATCACTTGTTTTAATTTACTAGATGTATTATCTTAAAAGAGACATTATATCACAAGTGTAGCAAGTATGCTCACGTGCATTTCATATCACAGAACCAACAGAACAGAAACAACATTTTGATGTCTGATCTAATAGTCATGTAACTATTTCCACTTGCTTTGTCAAGCAGCTCAGTGCAGTTCGTATGTTAAACCACCACCACCCAAAAAAATTCCAACCTTCCCCTTTTTAGAGCAGATAAGAAGGTCCATAGGAAATCAACAATAAATATTCTTCTAAGCTATATGGGCAAGTGAACACGGAGAAAATTATCTGCCAATCGAGAGCAGCATGACATCTTGAGTTTAAAATAACAAATATTGATAGCATGGACTATACTTTCTTCTTTTGTGGGAACCCTTAAATTTTTATTATAAGTTTAAGAGATGCTTATAATCTTTTCACATTATGGACACACATTTTATATGTTATCTAATTTTGATATCCACTCTCTCAACAGTGAGTTTCTCCTTAGGCTCTATTACTCTAACTGGCCTCAAGAATGCCCACAACATATGGAGAATTATAATCTGTTTACTTCTTTAAAGAAATACTTTGTGCCTCTGCCAATCTCTTTGAAACACAGCTGCGGACATCTTTTGCTTTTGACCTTTACTGTAACGGCTGAAAATAGGTTGGAATTAAAATATTACTACGCTCTCCTGCGCCTGCATTTCTTTGATCTATTTAATCCAGAAATAACAAGGAAAACACACAGATCCCACCCCAAATCAAAACAACTGGGAACCCTAGAAAGTACAAACATTTGGAAAAGTACAGTACAATCTTTTCCTTCTACATTAAGATAACATGCTATTTGGCAAAAGAAATATAAAAGAGTTCCTAGAGCGATCAAATTTCCATTAAGAAGATATGAAACGATATGCAGTCTTTCTACTGATGACTATAATAGATATCAGTTGGGATTATTATTCTACTGTGTACTTACTCAGAAGGAAGCCTTAATGAATACAGTAGTACCTCCTTCTAAGTAAACATGTTCAAAAATTGTGCTGTGTTAACAGAATTTGTGTACATATTAGTATGCATAAAGAAAGTGGCGGGGGGGGGAGGAAGAGTTTTGGCTGATGAAGTGCAATATGAAACATGGGGAATTGGTTCAAGTTTATTACTACTGTATATGTCTTTCTGTTTCAGTCTATGATAAAGTGCCTTCCTGAAGCATTCATGCTTCTGTCACCATCCTGAACAGTTAAGACAACTTCACATCATGTTCTTCCACACGCAAGCTGCCTATATCAGGAATTCAGTTCAGGGTGGTCTCTGCAGGCTGGAGCACTCAAGCCTTTATATGATCCATAAAAGACAGCAACCTATTAGCCCACCTGGCAAGCAGGAACTAAACAGGACTTCTACCCTGTCCAGTTCCAGTTCTTTCAGAGGCAGTGGCTCTTCTATTTTTGGTTCACTACACATGACCTGATTGTAAGCTACAGAATTGAATGTCATCAAAACAAAAGGATCTAAAGGAGAGGGCAAAACAAATGATATTAGAACTGGCTTATGGAATACTCCAAACCAACCTGTCATAAGGTAACTATGGGTACGAGTAAAAATCATGTGGAAAAACAGACCACTGTGGACGAACACTGCTGACTCAGGAAATGTTGCACTTGCCTGTTATGCAACAGCTCCTGGGAATTCTGGGTGTTTGTAAACAGTGCGGCCACGTGTGCAAAGTCCACACGGTGACCTGACTATAGCTGAATCTCAGTGGAAGAAACACCAGATGAAAAAAAGAAAAACATACCCCGAACCAAAGAAACCGAAACCTCATGCTGAAGCAATGAAGCAACAGTAAGTTGGAACAAAACTAAAATAAATAAATAAATCAGTCAATTTTACTCAAAAAAGTGCTTGTTCTATCAACTAGGCAGACATTCTCTATAGCAGTATTTCATAAACAAACACAAAAGTTATGTGTCAAGTGAAAAAAAAATCAGAATGACCCACAGGACTGGCATGTCACAAGGCTGTAGATATCTAATATAGACACCTGCAAAAAAGAAAAGAGTTAGCATCAGGAATTCTAAACATAAACCAGCTTTAAAAAACAATGCACATGTCTGGCTTCTAAAATGGAGATATTGGAACATATTCTCAAAGCTGTAGGTTTCTAATGATTAATTATTAAACAGAATCATCCCACCAATTATTAATCATCTGAATACCTGGCAGAGTGTTCATTTTGCAGACATTAAAAACCGAGGCCGACAGAATCGGAATCGGAATCGGAATGCAATTTATTGTCATTGTATAAATACAACGAGATTAAAAGTGCTATCCAGTCAGTCATTCACAAAACCCAGCATAAAAATCCAAGACGTAAAATCTACAATATAAGAACAAACCATCCATACAGATACTCCAACATTCACATGCCGAACATCACTTACACTCATTTAAAACTGACATAAAAACCAAACATACACACACAGCCCTACATTCTTTCACCTGGCAACATTCATACCCAATCTATAAAAACTACAATTTAAAAACAACAACAGCCATACACAATCCCCCATAACAATATATATGTAACACATTCAACACTAATATTACCCGTCAATTTAATTTTCAACAGAATTTAGCATGGTTACTGCTATTGGGTAAAAACTATTCCTGAATCTTTCTGTCCTTGTTCTAATAGATCTATACCTTCTGCCTGATGGTAATGGTACAAACAGAGAGTGTCCAGGATGAGAAATATCTCCTACAATATTCTGAGCTTTCTTAAGACAGCGGGAGCTGTGTAATTCCTCCAATGTGAGGAGTGGGCATCCGATGATCTTCTGTGCCATATTGATAACCCGCTGGAGCGATTTCCTCTGAGCCACCGTGCAACTGGCATACCACACACATATGCAGTACGTCAGTACACTTTCTACTACACAGATTTCACATTCAAATAAGTGTGATTTATGAGAAACAAAAATAATCTAAAAGTTGATGTGCAAGAACTGAAATGGAGCTGTCGTTTTATACAGATGTCCATACTGAGATTTTAAAACTGTCATGCTTAGCTATGTGTATTTGTCAGCAATTCACTTTTCAACCAATTTTTATCTTTATATCACAATGGCTGAAATCCTGTTGCTCTCTTAAGCATGTGAAAAGCTAATGGCAAAATATTCAGCCCTTTCCAGCTAGTGATTAATGACTTGCTACTGGGATTTTGGAGCCCCATATGACCACTGGTTTGCCATTATTTAATGAATCAATTATGGCCTGTATATTTGCTTTCTGAAGAGGGATTAAGACCTGTTGTACTGGAAAGAAAACTGACACATAATTTCCATATATCCTAAGGCCTTGAAAAGAGAGATAAGTTTACCAAACTTTGGTACCTGTTCATATTTCATGCAAAAAAGCATGGTTTGCCTGATACAACCAGTGCAATGATTTTATGAAGCAGCCATTAAATAGTGGAATGTTCAATACAGCCCTGTTAGCCCACCTTCGATAGGTTGTTGTTGGTGGTATGTGACATTAATTCACCCCCTAACTCCCGGTGACCCCATGAATGGGTTGTTACCTGGTTGCTGTTGTTTTTAAATTATTATATTTTAGGATCATTTCTAAAGACACTGTTTTTGCTTGCCACCATAGCAAAGGCTTTACAATTCAACCAGAAAGTGAAAACTGAAAAGCCATCTTCAGCTGAGTGAGGTGGAGGAATCATTTTACAATTTTTGTCACGGGGGCTAATATCTGTTACCGCAGCCAAAATGCCTTCTTCCATACCCTGTACCCACTTGACAACATATTCTCTCTAATACTTTGTGCAAGATCTAACAAGGCTTTCATTTGGGGTACTTCCAGCCTTCAGAAGTATTTTCATTGTACAATAGTTTCCTAAAGTGCTCCTGGTAAGTCAATAGAACACTCACTTTACTCCTTATAGATTAAATGTATACTTCTTTCACATGGGCAATCAACACATGAAGAATAACTAGTACAGTACTTTATTAGAGAAAAGAAAATGGGAATTATTATAGCATTCCACTCAGGAGGAGGAGGAGGACGATGATTCCAAGATGTATTACAAGTTTGGCACTGCACTCCTCGCTGACAGTGAAAACTATGGGGACCCATAGCACACCAATGTAATGCTATTATAAGAGTATTTAATGCCCAAGGACAAGAACACATGTTTTCTCTCACACACATTCCTACACACCAGCTGTACAAGTTCATGACTGTCATTCATGAACAGCTTCAACCACAATCAAGAGGGAACATGGCAGGTAATAGCAATAACAGTTCCCAACAGGGAGCAGTAGTGGTAACATGGAGATTGTAGAATTTCTTCCATAAAGAACCCAAGGATCCTCTTCTGTTGAATTGTACAAGGATCAAAGATTTATATGAATCCTTGTTCTGATTTAATCATTTGTTGCAGTGGTGCCATTTTAAACACACCCTTGTTGTACAATATATTGTGACAACGGGCTTCATGCATGAGATAAAGCCTATTATAACTTCTGGAGGCTACATACTATAGCA
This sequence comes from Phrynocephalus versicolor, assembly GCA_023846285.1. Classification (NCBI taxonomy): domain Eukaryota; kingdom Metazoa; phylum Chordata; class Lepidosauria; order Squamata; family Agamidae; genus Phrynocephalus; species Phrynocephalus versicolor. The sequence continues at coordinate 19,094,922 of JAHTLZ010000330.1, read as the reverse complement.
AGTATGTCCAAACTTCGGCCCTCCTGATGTTTTGGACCACAACTCCCAGAATTCCAAGCCTGTATTGCCAGTGACAAAGGACTGTGGGAGTTGTGGTCCAAAACATCTGGAGGGCCGAAGTTTGGACATCCCTGTACTATAGAGTAGGACCCTGGTATCCGCTGGGGATTGATTCCAGACCTTCCCGTGGATAATGAAAACTGTGGATTGGAGAGAACACCAAAAAATCTCCAAAACTGCTGTTTTGCGACAGTAGCTTGCTTTGTGGCTGCTGAATTATTTATTTAATTTTTCCTCTTCCAACTGTGGATAACTGAATCAGTGGATAATGAATCAGTGGATACGGGGGTCCTACTGTACTCATCTATCTGGGAGTAAATTCAACTAACTGAATAAGACACATGTCTGAACGAACATGTATAAGATTGAATTGTAAGTGTTCAAAGTTCTTCACATACAACTCATCAGAATCCTAGACTACAGTGGTACCTTGCATAACGTAATTAATTGGTTCCCAATTAAATTACGTTATGCAATTTTTTCGTTAAGCAAATTATCATTTCCCATAGGAATGCATTGGAAGTGGATTTAATCCGTTCCAATGCATTCCTAAAGGCCCCGCCAGCCACGTCTCTCTCTCTCTCTCTCTCTCTCTCACACACACACACACACACACACACACACACAAACACACACACACACACACACACACACACACACACACACACACACACA
>JAHTLZ010000330.1:19082015-19094177 GCA_023846285.1 Phrynocephalus versicolor | reverse complement strand
CACACACACACACACACACACACACACACACACACACACACACACACGGGCGGCGGCGGCGCTCCCAAAGGCCCCGCCGGTCCGTTCCCGCCTCTGCACGCGCTCAGAGGCCCCCTCTTCCCCCGTCGCCGCCGCCTCTTTCCCCCTCAGAAGCATCTCTCTCTCTCTCTCTCTCTCTCTCTCTCTCTCTCTCTCTCTCTCGCTCTCGCTCTCTCGGCGGCGCAGCGGACTCACCGGGACTCCAGCAGAGGAGGAGGGCGAGGGCGAGGAGCAAGGTGGCCCAGGAGAGAGGCAGCATCGTGGTGGTGGCCATGCGCCGGCAGAGCCCGTGCGTCCCTCCCGCTTGCCCGCCCGCCCGCCTGTCCTCACCTCGGCCGAGAGCGAGCGGCGCCTCCGAGGGAAAGGCGGCGGCGACCAAGCGGAGGAGGAAGAGGAGGAGGGTCCGGGTGGGGAGGAGAAAAATGGAAGCGGCGGGGCGGGGTGGGGGGAGAGGCTAGAGGAGGAAGCATCCGGGCGGGAGCCGGGGACGGGTGCCGCAGAGCAGGCGCTCCGCGGCGAGCCCGAGGGAAGCGCGCCCCTGGGTCGGGTGGGCTCCCCGCTCGGCTCGGCCGGGCGAAGGCAGGGGCGGGCGGCGCGCCGCGGGCGGCGGCGGCCCGATCCTCGCGCGAGGTCTGGTCGCGGGGGCGGGGGGTGGTTTGCGAGGGCGGAGAGGCCGCCGGCGTCCCCCACGCCCTTCTCCGCCACCCTCTGCGAAGGCAGCGGGTCCGGGCCGCTCGCCGCTGCTGGTTGGGAGTTGCCTTGGAGCGCGGTGAGCGGGACGAAAGGCCCCTCCCCGCCAGGGTCCCGAGGTCCCTTTGCGCTGTGGGCCACCCCCGCGCCGAGCGGGGAACAGGCCGGCCCGCGGTGGTCCGTCTCCGGCAACCGGGCGAGCGGAAGAGCCCAGCCCGGGCGAACGGATTCGGGTGAGCGGCTGCTGCTGCCAGACTCTCCCGACCATCAGCTGCTCTGCGCGGTAGCGCAGCAGCAGAGGCGGGGAGCCTGGTGAAACAGAGCAAAGAAGCGCAGCAAAGCTCCCCCGACCGCCGCCGCCGGAGAGAGAGAGAGAGAGAAAAACAAGGGGGCAGACTGAGCTGCTTCTGATGGGGTGGGGGTGGAGGATGGCGGGCTCTCCCTCCGCTCCGGCGCCGGGAAAGCGTCAGTTACCAGCTTTAGGTTGTTACAAGTTAAAATGCTTTTGGCAGCTGGAAAAAAAACTGCATAGAAATTAAGCTCTATGAATTCTTACCCAGTATGGAGCAGCAATCAAGAAAAACCCTGTCTGTTTCTGTCCTATCTACTTGGCGTCTTGGGGAGGGATAGGAGCATGGTGAGGGAAAATCAATAATGACGAGTTGGCCGCTTTCAAGGAAAGTAGTTCAGTGGAACGTCCCTCATTTGCATTTCTTTGTGAGGTGATACCAAGGGGAGAACAAGGAAGCAAACACCTATGCAGGAAGTAAACGTGATGGTGGCACGAGAAGGCGGCAAGCAAGCTGCCTGCCTTTGGGGTGAGGAGAAGGTGGGTGACGGTCCCTCCCGCCAATTCTACTGCCTAGTAGGCTAGGGATGCCTATCCTGCAGGACTGGCCCTCTCCCGGTGTTGACCGAGGAAGAAGGCGATCAGATCCCATCTCAACTGCTGAGCTTTAGAGAACAAATGAACGTCGCCCGAGAGCTTCCAACTTAGGCTGAGATGGCGCGTCTGCGTGCAGGTTCCTGCCCTTGCCACGGGCGAGCAGTGAACCCGTTCGGCCTTTGGGGGACCCTGGAGGATTTGCGCGGGGCTGGGGGGGGTCGGCTGTGACGCCGGACAAGACAGGGCACGTCACCCCCCTCACCCCGACATTTGGGACCCGCGGGAGGGGCGGCGCCTGCCGGGTTGGAAAGGGCGTCCGGGGCCGGAGAGCACCCGCGCCTTCGGCCAAGGCTGGGCAGCTCTGCGGCTCCTTTAAACAGAGCCCGGACCGACCGCGCGCGTCCCGGCTGCTGCGTGGGCAGAGCCGAGCGCTGGGACTGGCGGGTTGCAGCAAAGAGGAAGTGAACGGTGAGCCGGTGGTCCGGCCTTTTCCCCCTCCCTTCCTCTTTCCGGCTCCTGCGATGGGGCTCAGGGTGCCTTATATCTCAAGGGGAGCCCATTGCCTCGGAAAGAAGCCGCCCCCCACAATCCCCCAAGCGCACGGGTTGATTGCAATGGATCGTGCTTCCAAGGCCCCCGAGCCGGAGGCGGTCGCTTCCCTTTTCCTGCGGCGGCGCAACCCGATCCTTGCTGGGATCTGAGAAAAACAAGGGGCGCCGGGAAAGGGAGCGGAGGGAGAGCCCGCCATCCTCCACCCCCACCCCGTCAGAAGCAGCTCAGTCTGCCCCCTTGTTTTTTTCTCTCTCTCTCTCTCCAGCGGCGGCGGTCGGGGGAGCTTTGCTGCGCTTCTTTGATCTGTTTCACCAGGCTCCCCGCCTCTGCTGCTGCGCTACCGCGCAGAGCAGCTGATGGTCGGGAGAGTCTGGCAGCAGCAGCCGCTCACCCGAATCCGTTCGCCCGGGCTGGGCTCTTCCGCGCGGGGCGAGAGCGACGAACAGAGCAGCAGGGCGACTGGCCTCCCTCTGTCCTCCTCCTCCATCCGTTCGCCCGGGCTGGGCTCTTCCGGGCCAGGAGGGGGCGGCTGGGGCTGCCGCTGTTCTCCCTGCTGCCCAGGCTGCAGCCTGTTGCGTGGGCAAGGGGACGCGCGAGGGCCGGCGGCGGTGGCGGCGGCCGCGGCGGCTTCCGACGGGGCAATCCAGCCACCCAGCAGTGGCGCCGGGAAAGGGAGCTGAGGGAGAGCCCACCATCCTCCACCCCCACCCCGTCAGAAGCAGCTCAGTCTGCCCCCTTGTTTTTTTCTCTCTCTCTCTCTCCGGCGGCGGTGGTCGGGGGAGCTTTGCTGCGCTTCTTTGCTCTGTTTCACCAGGCTCCCCGCCTCTGCTGCTGCGCTACCGCGCAGAGCAGCTGATGGTCGGGAGAGTCTGGCAGCGCTGCCGCCGCTCTGTCCCGTCCCGTCAGGCTGGCACAGGTTGGAAAAGGAGAAGTCACACACACACACATACACACACACACACACACACACACACCCCTCCGGAGGAGGCGCCCCGGCCCCGGGAGGAGGAGAAAACAGGGAAGGGGGAAGGAGGGGGGCAAAAAAAAATCCGTTGTACGGATTTTTCGTTATACAAGTGTTACGTTATACGAGGTATGACTGTACTGTAATGCACTCTATGTGAGGCTACTGATGAAAAGTCTCAGGAAACATCAACGGGTCCAAAATGCAGCAGCCAGACTGCTGACTGGGGTGGGGCACAGAGATCACATTACACTACAGTGGCTGCCAATCAGCTATCAGGTACAATTCAAGGTGCTGACCCTTGACCTACAAAGCACTACACAACCTGAGTCCAAGCAACTTCAAAGATCGAATCTCACAGTATGAACCAGCTGAGGTGTTAAGGTCATCAGGAGAGGCCTTTCTCTCCATCCTGCCACCCTCACAGGTACATCATGTTGGAACAAATGAAACAGCCTTCTCGGCTGCAAGCCCAGATTCTGGAACTCCCTTCCACTAGAGCAGTGGTTCACAATCTATGGGTCCCCAGATGTTCCTGGACTGCAACTCCCAGAAATCCTGGCCAGCTCAGGTAGTGATGAAGACTTCTGGGAGTTGCAGTCCATGAACATCTGGGGACTCACAGGTTGAGAACCACTGCAAAACAGGCCAGGACTGCCCCATCTCTGATGTCTTTCCTGAAACAGGCAAAGACCTTTCTGATAGTTGTTATGAGTTTTTCGGGCTGTTTGGCCATGTTCTGGAAGTTTTTCTTCCTAACGTTTTGCCAGACTATGTGACTGGCATCTTCAGAGAGTAAGGAGCTCAGGGAATTAGGAGTTCTCTCTGCGCTCTGGGGTACAGAGTGAGTGAGACTGGGTTTTTTAAAGTTGTAGGAAAGAGGAAACTTGTCCTATGCAGGAGAACAGGTGTTAGTCCTATTGTCATGAAGGGATTAAGAAGTTTCAATGCAATCAGGGATAGCAAAGCTGTTCTATTGTGTGAACTGATGATCACTGTTGTTTCTGGTTGGGCAGAAATCATTGAGCTTTGACTTTTTGCAGTTTGCAGCTTTTAGTAATGGAAGCCAAACTTTGTTGATTTTATGACTTTATTCTTTTTTGTTGAAACTGTGCTTATGTTTGTGGATTTCAATGACTTGCCTGTGTAGTCTGACATAGTGATTGGTTTTTTGTTGAAACTGTGCTTATGTTTGTGGATTTCAATGACTTGCCTGTGTAGTCTGACATAGTGATTGGTAGTGTTGTCTAGTACCTCTGTGTCCTGGAAAACTTGCCTGAAGACCTTTCTTTTCAGGCAAGCTTTCCCTGAATGATGGACTACCTATTATGTGTCTTTCATATGAATCTATAGGATCACATAGACTATGTGTTTGTAACCAGTTATAACCTTGTGTGATTACATTGACACTATGTTTACAATGGTAGTTTCCAACACTCATAACTTTACATGGAATTTTACTCTCCTTTTAACTGCTTGCGTTCTCTTGTAGCTTTAATATAATGTTGTCTTTTCGTGTCGTAAGATGTTCCTCAATTCTCTGTTCCCAATACTTGAACATGTCTTAATTGTACTGAACTGTATATTATCCCTGATTACTGTAAGCCACCTTGGGTCCTTTTCCAAGGAGAAAGGTGGGATAATAATACTCTAAAATAAATAAAATAAATAATTATTTTTACTGGTGTTAAACACCATATCAACCAATGTCTGTATTCTTTGGCATGTGACCATCATATGATTTAACACATGGCAAGTAAAATAAGTGGCAATTCATCAATGCAGTTTAACCCACTGCACTTATGCTGACACAAATAATCAGTACAATTTATGCCACAATATTTTTGCAATCCTTACAAGAAGCCAAATATAGGTCAGAATGAAGGAAGAATGGTGGAATAGATGCTATGCATGCAAAAGGTTCCAAGGCTGAATTGCAGATAGTCACTGGGAAGATATAGAGAGACACTTATTTGAAACCCTAGAATCCGCTGCCACTCAGTCTTAAACATTATTGATACACACATATATACAGAAAGAGAGAAAGAAAGAACATGCAAATGAACAAACAAATGAACAGACAGATGAACTGAAGCCTATTTGTGATTTCATGGCAAAAGCAAAACTCATCATGAGAACTTCCTAGTTCAGTTTCTTCATCATTAAGCTAGACCAGTGATGGTAAACCTTTTAGAGACGGAGTGCCCAAACTGCAATTCAAAACCCACTTTTTTTTTTTGCAAAGTGCCCATTCAGTAATTTAACCTGTATACAGGTAATCTTGTCACTGAAATAATATTTATTTCTTTATTTAAATTATTTGTAGGATGGACACAAGATGGGTGTGTTTTGGAGCTCTAAATAAATACACTGCATTAGATACAATTAATGATGGACAAGAATCCCAGAGGCATCTATTGTAGTTAAGACCTAATCTGATTCCATTTGGATATTTTCTGTGTTTCTACAAATTGACTGAAGTGGATCTGCTGCTTACCTGAAACTCAGAATAAAATTATAATGGAACAATGACAGAGGAATGCAAATTATTCTTTAGTTCCAATCCAGTCATATGTTTCATCTGAATCAGACTGCAGTTAGTTTTTTTATGATTCATAACGCATCCCACTGCGTTTCAGAACCAGCAGATCAAGCCAATAGCTTTTCCAGATGATGTCACAACACTCAGAATTGGCAAGATGCCTTCACAGCAATCACGAAGCAGAACTAAGTCAATACCTTATCTATTTTGACAAATAATTGATGATTATGTTCTTTAGCATTGTTTTCACTATTGTTACTGATTCTTTTTGGAAGTTTGCAACTTAGAAGGGACTTAAATGTATATGGAGGGAAGAGAAACAGCATAAAAAGGTAGTTTTCACCACATAACAAAGCTGGCTAGTCACAGCCTAGATCACCGTTAAAAGGCTATGTTCCAGCAATTATAATTATGAACATATTTTTGTAGTTTTATTGTGTGATACATCAGTGAAGTGCCACCCAGTAGAACTATTCAGAATAGCAAGAGACATGATAAATCCAAGCTGTTCCATCCAGCCAGCCAAACAAAAGAAGGTACAAACCAATTTTATGTACCAGATAAAGATCTATCAAATCCACCTCCAATTCAAGAAGGACATAAGACTTGCTTCTGGAAGTTTTACAAGCATCATGTCCTAGACATTACTATCCCTTGTTATTTGTCTTGGGCATATAATAGACAGTGATAGATTGCCCATGAATATGACACAATAGCCCATTGAATTGACAGGAGTAATGACTACTGATAACTTTACTTCCAATGAATTAATTTACTCTTCTAAATTGAGTGGTAATGCTCCCGCTGCATCCTGTATAAAGAGGCTGCATCAATTGCATCAGCAGTTTTGTGAGCTTGGACCTCCTTGCTAAAACTTTTCTCCACTGGCAGACTACGAAAGAACAACCAATGAAAGAATGGCTGTGGCAGGCTGAATGCTGTCTAAAATCAATATGATATTTACACAAGGATCTAAAAAATAAGTGGGAAACCCTTTAGATTGGTGATGGACTAAACTTTGGCCAGAAGAAACATATGCAGCACTAGGTGAGGGTCACAAATATAAGGACACAGACAACCTCAGCAGAATATTCTCCACCACCTATTGATGGCTAGAGATGGGTGTTTCGTTTTGAAAGGGCACTGGTTCTGAAACAAAACACTCCAGCACAGCTGGAGCTCGGAACCCAGTCCCACTCTCAAGAACAAAAACAACCATTGTCTTACCTTGCTGTAGTTCAAACTAGGCAAAAGTCCAACCAGGAAGCAGCCTCTGATGCGTCATCTTTCCCTTTCCCTGGCGCTGGCCAATCAGAGAGGGAGGCAACATGATGCATGTCCTTGCACAGCTTCTGATTGGCTGGCACCAGGGAGAGAAAAATATGATGCATCAGAGGCTGCTTCCTGGTTGGACTTTTACCTAGCTCGAACTACAGCAAGGTAAGACAGTGGTAGATTTTGTTTTGGAGGGTGGGACTGGGTTCCAAGCACCAACTGTGCTGGCATGTTTCATTTTGGAACCTGTTCCGTTCCAAAATGAAACACCCATCTCTAATGGCTACTAAAATGATGGAACTTTTAGCCACTTCCTTCCAACCATTCCAGTGGACCCCAAAAACAACGACGACGACAACAACAACAACAACAACAACTGTCATGAAGGCTGCAGTATTCTGAGTACTAATAGCAGCAGAAACACTATCAACTCAGTAGAAAGTGATGGCTTTGCCTCCACTCCATTGCTCTTGTTCTCTGTTGAGATCCCTGTTTCTCTGCCACTAGTAGAAGAGGTGAAGCAGCAGATTGCTAGATATTAGACTGGGCTGGGGTTTCGCCCCTCCCAACCACCGATGATTTTGATGAAGACAGGTATGTTGGTGGTATTGAGAGCAACACCAGAACAACCTTTTCCCCTAGCTACTCGGGTGGCTGGCCACAGAAATAAAGAAGATTGCAAGATGCATGTGAACTAACCAATGGATATTGCTCTACAAGAAAAGTAGATGAGTGGATTATTGCAAGATAAAAATACTTATTTAATTCCACTTAACAGAGATAAGTGGCAGAACATACTGTACATTTTCAATTGATTTTTACAATCCTTCTGAGAAATAATACAGCATTTCTATATATTTACAGACACTAGAGTTTATTGCCTCTTTCTTACAATACTTGGTAGTTTTTATTCAGATGAATAGTGGGATCAAAAAAGTGTAAGAACCATCCGCTGGATCAGACCAAAGGCTTATCTAGTTCAGCACTCTTCCTAGTTCTACTCAGTGGTCAACCAACTGCCAATACAGAAAACCCATGAGCAGGATATGAGTGCAAGTGTGCCTTCCCTCTTTCCAGCAATGTGCACTAACAGGCATCCATTCTTACATATCTAGTTATAATTATGGCCAGCAAGTGTAGATAGCCTGGTGATTAATTTTGCCTGATTTCCTTTAGAAGTCACCCAATTTGCTGGCCATGGTTGCCTTCTGTGGTAGACAGTTCCACAGTTCCACAGTTGACAGTTGACAGTTCCACAGTTCAACTCTTTGCTGTATGCAGAGTTCCTGTGTCTCCTGTCTTCTGATTCTCCTCCTCCTTGGACCATATTCTTAGACCAGTGGTTCCCAACCTTGGGTAACACAGATGTTCTTGGACTGCAATTTCGAGAAACCCTTGCCTGCACAGATGGTGGTGGAGGTTTCTGTGAACTGCAGTCCAAGAACATCTGGGTTAACTTAGGTTGGGAACCAATGTCCTAAACAGTAATGTGCTGGGATCCAGTTCACAAGGTTAAGAACACAGTATGCTCCACTCAAGCGGATCACACTGACTACCCAGTGCTCTCCTCAGCAGCAGGGACCATGAAATCAACCATACACATCCAGGAGAAAATAAGTCACATTGAGGTGAATGGGTTTTACTTCTAAGTAGATGTGAATATAAATGTATTTTGCTATGAAAAAGAGCATATTCTTCTTGACCCATCCCATTATTTTATAATGGCACTGTGCTTAGCAGTATATTACAATACAATATAATGTAGTGCAGTGTTCCAAAACTTCTACAGAAGTAACAATCTCATTAAATTAAGTATCTAGGCACACTTTTGCAGCACAAACAACAAGCCCATAGTTTTCTACCCATAAGGCCACATGTCTGAAATCCTGAGCACAGAAATGCTTTTAATTCAAATTTCACTCAGTTTCAATTGGCCTTGCTGGGATAATATGCTAAATTCGCATTGGTATTTTAGTGGAACTAATGGTTTTGAAAATCAAGACAATGATTTGTACTTTTAACATAAAGCCCCATAGCAAATGCATTAGAGCATTAGAGATAAAATCATTATCTTCATAATATCAGTTCACTGAGCACAATACCAATGTCACAACAAGGACTAAAACCAAAAACATTATAATCAAAAAAGACTTGAGCTACAGAAGATGGAGCAGGAAGCAATATAATGCCAAAATCCCTTCCAAAACAGTGACAAAACACGAGTATTTCAATAAAGCAGCAGATGTATTAATACTGCCTCTTTCTAGTGCAATGCATGGAACATTTGAGAACAACACTGAGAACATAATTAACCTCTAAAGCACTGGTTCCCAACATTTGGTTGCCAGATGTTCTTAGATTACAATTCCTAGAAATCCTGATCAGCAGAGCTAGTGGTGAAAGTTTCTGGGAGTTTTAATCTAAGAACATCTGAAGACCCAAGGTTGAGAACCATTGTTGCAAAAGATTCCCTATACCCTGGAAAAGGTCACTCACTAGACAGGATGTTATTTATAAAAAGCAAGGTGTACAACAACTGACCTCTCTCCTTGTACCCCTCATCTCTTATCTTGCAAACAGGTGCAGATTCAAGTGCTTTTGAGAAATGGTGTGCATGTCTTTATTCTTAAAGTACTTTGGGGGATGTTCGAGCAGTGGGATGCGGCTTGGTTGACAGCCTTCATCATTGTGGGTATGTTGTGTGTGTGTGTGTGTTGTGTCGTTACAGTCATGACCGACTCTTCCTGACTCCATGTCCATGGAGTTTTCTTGGCAGGAATACTGGAGTGGTTTGCCAGTTCCTATTCCAGGCGCCTACAGCCCCCGGTATTCCCTGGTGGTCCCCCATCCAAGTACTAACCAGGGCCAACCCTGTTTAGCTTCCAAAATCAGGCGAGATTGGATGAGCTTAGGGCATCTAGGCTGTGGGTATGTTGGCTGTGGTCAATGAGACCTGAAGGCCAATATCTGCTTGAGAGATATATGTAGATACACAAGTATAAATTGCACATGATACTAAATAACAAACTATGGAATTCTATTAATAGATTACTTGCTTTTGAATAAGGCTTAATACCACCAGTGTTCACCATTCTTTATTATAGTTGTGCACACCATCTGGCAGCAAGAAGAGAGTAACTGAGGATATAAGACTGCAGCCATACTATAATGCTTAGGGCAAGTTTGGGAAGCATACAGCCCTCCAGATGGTGTCAGCAATCCAAGACAGAAGTATTTTTAAAGGAACTCTACAACATACTTCACATATATATATAGTTATCATTATGTAGGTATTTATTAAAAGGGACACAGAAAGACAGGCAGGCAGGCAGACAGACAGAAAGGAAAGCAATGCAGTGAAAACAAAGTTCTTTGGATTGTACAAAATGGCTTGATGTAACCAAATAAAGTACAATCCAAGTAATGCCAATACCCATTCAGAGACATGCTATAAAAAGGATGCTGCAGCATGGACACTTGACCTTAGAGGAAAAAGTCACAATGATTCCCAAGGGAGACTTTCAACAGGTAGTGGGTTTTTTTTTCCTGGGTGGATGGGGGTAAATGCTACATTTTAGGGTTTTGTTCTTGCTTTGTTTTGCCCCCTCCTTTTCAACATCCCAGTAACTAAAATCTATTCAAGGTGGTGGACCATTAATACCCATCTGCTGAATCTGCTTTGCAATTGAGCCCCCCTCATTTTTTTCCCAGCGGGTGGTCACATTTTCCACTTAAAAGGACCATCATGGAATACACATGCAATTATATACATATGAATATACAGACATCACTAACCCAACTCGCCACCCCAGTACCAATGTCAACCAGTCATTAAAATGCAAATACGTTGGCCTCATTAGCTTACAAACACCACCTACTGACCTTCTTTAAAGAGGGAAGATCTTTCTTTATTGCCACCCCCCCCCCCCGTTTTTAGGACAGTGCCTAAATCTATAACAGCTACCCAAGTCCCTTTCTTTGGTGGCTTATCATCTCAAGGCTTCTCTATCCACCATTGGGAGGAGGAGGGGGAAATCTCAAATGAGATCATTAGAATTAATGTTTCAGTATAAGACTGCTGAGATCACACCAGCCATTCCCTCCTCCCTCCTCCTTCCATCTCTCCGCCACAATCAGTTTACAAAAGGGAAATATATAACCGTAACCCAGCACTGGAGGAAACTTGCTGAAATTGTCAAGAAGCATTTTAATAAACTCTTCCATGACGGGTCACTCACAAATAATAGCAGTGGGGGTGGTGGGTGGGGGTAGTCGGAATGTTGTTGAACGAGAAAAGCAAAGCAAAACACAAATTCACCAACAGGTCAAAGCATTTTGCCTCCGGTTGGAACATTTCTGTTCTTTTTATTTATTTATTTGAACCTCCCCATTGTGTCAAAAGGCAATTAAAAGGAGAAAAAAGATGGGCCCGTCCCCCTCCTAGGGTTATCATGGGACAAAGCTGTTCCGATGACAAAACAACAACATAATACAGTACTGCAAATTACGGGAAGAAAGAGCGGTGTGATGATATTTTCCCCTCTTCTCCCCCCCCCCCCCATTTTCTCGGGATGTAGCTTCTGTGTTCTTAAGTTCTCTCGACCTTGCCGTCCTCAAAAGTCCACAATACCCTCCCTTCTTTTCTTCCCCTCTTTCTCTCTCTCTCTCTCGCCCCCCCCCTTTTCTCTCCCTTGGACTGCGCCTGCCTTTGTGTCTGCCTGTCACTCACCAGAGAACCAAATGAGAGCTGATTCATGAAAAGCACAAAGCCAGAAAACAAGACTTTCACCCATAAAGATTCACACACACGCAGGCGCCCACAAACAGAATCCCTCTCTGCCGGGACGAGAGGAAAGTCCGGGCAGCCCATTGGAAAGGCACATCTCCAGAAAGAGCTTGCATTTGCTGAAAGATCACAAACTCACTAAAAATAAATTGGGGGGCGGGGAGAGAGAAGGGAGAGCCGACCTCAACTTTGGCTTAACTGATCCAAACAGTGATCGATTTATTTATTTTTTTGAACATGCTGATTTCAAGCTACTACCCGGATCGTCCGCACACCCCACTCGGGAGCCGCTTTCCAGGATAAATCCGACACGATGGAGCCACTCAGCACGTGTGTACACGAGAAACGCACGCACGCACACACTTAAAAAGAGCCTCGCGCTGTGTGTGTGTGTGTGTGTGTGTGTGTGTGTGTGTGTGTGTGTGTGT
>JAHTLZ010000330.1:19063830-19082005 GCA_023846285.1 Phrynocephalus versicolor | reverse complement strand
TGTGTGTGTGTGTGTGTGTGTGTGTGTGTGTGTGTGTGTGTGTGTGTTGGGATGCTCGACGACTAGCAAGTCTTGTCAGTATAATAAAGGGAGAACTTTTAAAAAGGGAGCCCGGCTTCCGTGGACACGCCAGCAATGTCTCTGACTCAACTCCAGAACCAGATCCGAGTCGACCGAAAAAGTGAATTTCGCCCGGCTGGCAAAGAAGAAGAAGCGGGGTGGAGTGCAGTGGGGGGGGGGAGTGGGGGTGAGAGAGAAAGGGAGAAGGAGCCTTAAGCCGATGTTAAAGCCATCGCTTTTTATCTTTTTAAATCAGAAGCTCTCTTCGCCTGCCACGGTGGGGAAGTGGGTTGCAATCTCTTCTCCCTGCGCCGAGCGGTGCGGCGTGTCTTGCCTGTCTGAAAGCAAGCCCGATCCAAAGTCACGCGATCGAGCCCGACGGGCAGCTCAAGGTGGAAGAAATCTCGGTGGCGGGGGTTGGAGGGGGGGGAGAAAGAGAGGTTTGACCGATCCCGCCGAAAAGGCCAGGAAACGGGGCGCGAAGGGGGTGGGAAAGGGAGAGCCGCGAGAGAAGCGCGCTGACCTCTTTTGCCGGCGTCCCCCTCGGCCTCGCCGAATCCAGCCGAAGCAATCCGGTCGCCTCGCCTACCGCGATCCTAAAGAGCAGCCATCTTGCTTCCTTTTCCCCTCCTTTCTTGACGCCAGCCGCCTCGCCGCCGTATCAATATTCATAAGGCCGCTTTTGACGTCTCCCTCCCTCCCGCGCCGCTCCCCCGGCCAGCCCCCCCCACTACTCCCACCCCGAGCCCCCTCCGCCCACGGACGTGACTGCCATGTGAACGGACGCGAAAGCACACGCGGGGCGGAGAGGAGGAGGAGGAGGAGGAGGCGGAGGCGGAGGAGGAAGCGGGGCCGGGAATGGGGCGGCGGCCACCGCCGAAGAGGGCGACGACGGCTTCTCAGGGAGCCCGGGCGGCGGGGCGTGGAGACCCTGCCTTGCCTCGTGGAGCCGGAGGCGGGTGGAGGGTGTGTGTGTGTGTGCAAACGCGCGCGTGCACTCGTGTGCGCGTGTGCCAGTCGCGCCAGGCAATGGAAGGGACCGAACAGGGGCTGGAGCTTAGCGGCCCCTTAGAAAGGTGGGGGTGCCCACCTCCCCCTTTGGCCCCCTTTTATTTCCTTTCCTTGGAAAAAAGAACACCAGCGACGGGAGGAGGAGGAGGAGGAGGCGCAGGCGCAGGCGGATAATAAGCGACACGGGGAGCCTCCTCGCCCCCAAACCCCCCCCCCAACCCGGTCACAGCAGGCGGGCGCTGCGGCGGCTCCGAGAACGTGTCCCGCCCGGTGGCAGACAAAGGACTCGGGAACAAGGAGCTGTCATTCTTCAGCGACGTCGCTTCCTCGTTGGCCGCGGGAAGCGGGAGGAGGGGGGGCGGCGCGAGAGAGGGAGAGGGAGGCAGCGAAGCGCCTCCCCCTCCGGTCCCTTTAAAGCAGCGGGAGAGGGTGGCGCGTGTTTCCCCACCACGGATTTCCCCCAACTTCAGCTCCGTGACAGGCTCCGCCCCACCACTTAATTTCCACGCCCTCCATTGGCTGGAGGACTGTCCAATAGGGTTTATTCCCCCCCCCTTTTAAAGGCCTGCTCGTGGGCCCTTCTCCCCAAGCCCAGGAGGTTCGCCTAGAACAGTGTTGGCGAGCTGAGGGCATGGGTGCCCAAGGTGTCACTCGGAGCCCTTTCTGTGGGCACCCGACATCGACCCTTCACAGCCACCAGTATTCGGGTTGGTCTGGGCTTGGAAGGCTGGCTTTGTCCCTTATTTTAAGCTTACCTGCAGGCATGTAAGCTTATAGTAATATATCCTTACTTATTGCCACGGTTTACAGAGGCAAAAATGTCGGAGTGCATTTTAAAAAAATAGTTGTGGCGACACTATTCCCACATTTCTATGACTGACTCAGCTGGTAGAAAGGACTCAGATGACACTGGCTTCAACTCTGGATTGTACTTTTGACATCTGATCATCTAAAATGGCAAAACAAACAAAGAAAGAAAAAACCCACAGTTTTTTTAAACTTGTAAACTAATAACTTACTAGAGAGCCAACTTCGAAGTTATATGTGTAAAAAATGCCCAGCAGGTTAATTCATATTGTTCTAAAACCCTTGGCTGGCTGGAATGCACTTGGTGAGTTAGGAATCTGGATGCAGAGAAATAAGTTGGGACCCGACTGTAATTCCTAGAAGAGCTGGTCTCTGTGGCCTTGGGTAAAGCCTCACAGTCCCAGGGTCATGGCTAATCAGAATTGACTTGAGAGCACATGGTTACTATAACAAAAAAAAAAAAAACCCTTTGTTGTGATACAAACACAAACTATGGAGCTACAGAATAGCACATGTAAAATGTTACACAGAAAGGGAGTCATCAGATACACAAAGTAACACTGAAACAAAGTGACAAAGGTACATTGTAGCTTAGAACATTGTTGCTTAATACATGCTAAGGTTTATGTTGCATAGTACATTATCTAAATTGTTCTTGGGTGTGCATTGGATGTACAATGGAGTTTGTAAACTTGCTGTGAGGTTTACTTGAAATGATTTTATTGGTCTGCCTGGCTTTTAGAGTTAAGAAATATTTCTTGATAGGATTATTAAAACTTATCAGTCAACATAGATGCAAATAGTTATAACATGAACCTATTTTAACTACTGTATATGTGTGAACTGCCACATCCTTCATCACTTGATCACTTCAGTATTGTAATTGTTTTGTTTTGTTTCAGAGATGCATACTATGTTCTTTCACTATTTTAAAATATAATCCCAGGACTTGGCTAGATAAACCATTCTCAGATCTATAACATAAGAAGAGCCATGCTGGATCAGGCCAAAGGCCCATCTAGTCCAGCTTCCTATATCTCACAGTGGCCCCACCAAATGTGTTTGGGAGTGCACGAGACTAAATATCTGTCTCCTGATACCACTCCCATGCATCTGGCCCTTGAAGTACCCTGGTTTTAAGCCTAGAGATTACACATCTCCATCATGGTTCGTAACCTGTGATGGACTTTTCCTCTGGGAATCTGTCCAATCCCCTTTTTGAAGGCATCCAGGCCAGATGCCATCACCACATCCTGTGGCAGGGAGTTCCACAGGTTAACAACATGCTGGGTAAAAATTTTTTTTGTCTTTTCTCACTCTCCCAGCCTTCAATTTGACTGTATGTCCCCTAGTTCTGGGTTTTTTTTTTTTTTGTGAGAGGGAGAAGTGTGTCCTTCTATCCACATTACTCATGCCCTGCCTTATTTTGTACATCTCAATCATATCCCCCCCAGGCACCTTTTTTCCAGACTAAAGAGCCCCAAATGTTTTAGCCTTTCCTCATACGGGTGGTCTCCCAGCTCAGTAATCAATTTAGAAGGAGGCCAGAAATTGGAAACAGTTATTCACATATGACTTTATGTAGTTATAACTTGTGCAATTCTGATTTGACCTATATTTCTTTCATATTGTATTGATGGCCATGGCCAAAAAAAGTTTGAGAATGGCTGGACCAGATGTCCAAATTGGATGGGATGGATCATCCTAAACAGGGGGATCTTAAGGTGATATAGAAGTGCATAGCACAGTCCTTGGATCCACATTTAAAAATTGAGTGGTTTCAGGTCATGAAAGCGCACTGCACCTCAAGTAATCCTATCTGAGCCACCTCAAAAGAAAGAAAGAAAGATCCCCTCCTTTCTTCCTCCTGTCACCTGCTCCAGGAAACTTTCATCATTATTTTTTTTACATTTTTTAAAAAGTGCATCAGCACTGCCCTAAAAATGACAACACTTGCGTCCACTCTCTTCCGTTCTACAGAGGAACAGGGAAAAAAAATCAATTTCCCAATATTATTAAGTGATCAGCTGTTTGCTTAAGTCACTTGATGATACTGGGAAACTGAATGCAGCCATCCATTCACTTTGATTCAGTCTGAATCATTGTACATGCTGGAACTAAGGGAGGGATCTTAGCCACACCTACAGAGTAGCCTCTGATAGGGAGCCAAAAAGGTGCTGATCAGAATGCTCTGGAGATGGGTTGGCTCATGTGTCACTAGGAAAAAGAGCAAACCAGTCCGTTCCCAGAGCAAGAACAAACAGCAGGACAAATTCACATGAAGTCATGCCCCAAGTCTACTTAAACCATAGAACATATATACAGTACTTGGTTGCTTAAAAACAAAGTGTGTGAAGATTGATGTGATTTCTTTCCAATACAAGCATGTAAGACTGGTTTTATAGTGTCATTCTAAAAACGTTTGTTATTGTTATGTGTCATCAAGTTGCTTTCAATTTATAGCAAACATTTCCAAAATGTCCTGCTCCCAACAGCCCTGTTTTTGTGAACCCTAGACTGAGGCTTCCCTAATAGTCAAGCCATCTCCTATCTGGTCATTCTCTTTTCCTGTTCCCTTCAACGTTTTCCAGCATTATTGTCTTCTTCCAGTGACTCTTACAGATGGAAACCAAAGTCTCAGTTTTATCAGTTGAGCTTTGTCCTGCATAAGTGTACATAATCACACATGCAATCGCAGCCACAATCATCGCTTTTGCTTCTTCACTAGCACAAGAATATCAGGTGCAAGTTCTGGGTGAAGTTATAGGTATTTCACACTGTTTATGAAGTGCTGCCAACTCATGGGTCCTAGGCCATGAGTTCGAGGAGGCAGGAGGTTTTGCTGGGTTTCTAAAGCTTGGTGGATTTTCTCTACCATTACAACCAGTGATAGGGAAGAATTAACCAGCTACAGCCTTGCATAGCTGAAAGCCCCAGGCCTAGGGAGCCTCTGCAGGAGATGGGGAGAGGTGTGGACCCAGCTAGACTGAAGCTATCACCGCCATGTGCACATATCTCAGCATTAGTCCTTTTCTGGCAGAAACAGGGATGATGGAAGGTGGGCCTGGTATTGTTTTGGCACAGATGAGCTTCTGCTGCCAATGCAACTCCTTTCTCCTAGCAGAGGCAGGTTTTTGCCCTCATGTAGCCCAGTCCAACTAGAAGCTCTTGGGATCTGAGTTATATGATGATGCACTTAGCTTATTCATATACTGTGAAAACCTGCTGTACTTGTATATTTGAAGCCCTTTTAGTATAACATACAGACCAGAACAAACACACCTCAAGGGTTTTCTTTTCTTTTGTAAGAGTCCAACCATACCTTATGGGCTGCAATTGACAAGGGTCTGTCATTAGTTCCTGCTGCCACTGCCACCACGATGCATGGGGATAGTGGACCGAGGTTGCAAGGATCCATAAGCAGACAAAGAAGTGATGGACAGTAGATATTCTGCATCTGAAAAAAGGCGTGGAACAAGCATCCCCACCTACTGTTCTAAATTGAAAAATGGAACCTTATATTTAAAATACAGATTTACACCCTTGAAATATCATGCATATGTGGCAGCAGTGTGTTAATTTCTTAATCAGTTACACTAGCAAGTGGGAGAGTTTTTAATGCCTTCTAGAGGCTGGAAAGGGTTGCTGAGACCATATTCCATTAGTGGATGGGAGCTAAGAGCAAAATAAAAGGGGGAACCACAGACAGAGGTGACGTAACCAAATGTCATTCTTATCAATGTGGATGTGATTCTTCCATGCTTATAAATTTGAACTGTGTACATGCCAGTTGATGAGTAAGCCCCAATGCAGTTGCTTTGTGGTCTTCGAGGCACAGCTTAGCAAAGCTCTGTTCAGTTTAGTGTTTTCTTTAAAATAAAACCTCTTAAATCATGCACACATGCATATACGCACATTATTCTGTTTGATCAAGGAGCAGATGTGTTAAACATTATTTAAGGGTCCTTAAAAACTGCAGCTTGCAAATATCAGCTTAAAAGGAAGCAGTCTACTGCTGCATCACATAGGAAGTGTATATACATTTATGATGCCCTAAACTTTGAAATATTTGTAATGATCTGTACCTGTCACTTCCCAAGGAATATTCAATAGCTCTTAGTAACCATTTTTAAGCCCATTGCTATGCTTAAACTTTTAAAATGTTTTTACACTCCCCAGCATTGTAATTTTTATTTTAAATGAGGTGGTACTTCTAGATGCATATCCCTCCAACAAGAAAGGAAGTCATACATATATAGCATTTGAGCTCTCCCCCTTGATAGGCATTATGTTTAGTAAAGTGATCCATGAGGTCATCTCCTATTCATTTCATCTTTTAAGCCCCTGCCTACCCTGATCTGTGTTCTTCTGTCTTCTGGCAGGTGGTTCTTGTCAGCATGGAATCCTCTTTGGCTTTCACCCAGCTTGCAAACAAACCTAACCCCGGTTGTGCCGATGTTTCCTCTCCTGTTTTGACATGTGTTGATGAGTGGTGTGGTGGTGGTGGGATCCTCCTTCGCCCCCACCAGAAAAAGCAGCTGTTGACCTGGACAACTTGAGTTTGTGAATTTAAAAGCAAAAATGTTAAGTGGCTGATTTGTGTGAAGCATAGCTTTTCTCTTTACATATGGCCAATAAAACAGAAGAAATGGAAACACAAATTCACTGTATCCTTTGTACTGGATGTACCAAGAAAATATCTGCATTCTTCAAATGCTTAATTTTCAAGGTGTGGCACTGCTAGGGCTTTTTTTGGAAGCACTTCTATATAACCAGCAACAGATCTTATTTCACAGAGGACTGATAAAGCCAGGAACCACAGTCAGGACAAAACAGTAGGCTATTATTTCACCAGAGAAGGTAACCCTTGGATACCGAAGGTACACCTGGCCTTTTCAGTGACCCTCCAGAGATGGTTACAGTGACTTCTTCATTTAAACAGTATATGGCATGGGGTATTCTTGCAGAGAAAATTTGGAGTCAACAATTTACAAACCAGACAGATATCTTCCAATGTAACCAGCTCTACCTCTTGCCCAGTGCAATGGGACTATCCCCATAACAACTTCACAAAGTAAGGTAACAAGCAGTGCCATCCAAACTGAAAGATACACCAGCTATAGTAGGTTTTGAATGGGAAGAATCCTCTTGTCCCAATGTAGTTGCAGTTGTCCAGAGACAACTGCTCTTGTGTCAGCACAGCCCATTGTGCTGGAGGAATGCAGATCTTCCAGCACAACTGGAGAATTAAAAAAATGTGTGTGTGTGGGTATGGGAAGAGCTGAGTTAGGTCTGATCTAAACATCTTTCAGCCCAAATTTAGAGCAAGTGTGCTGACACAAAGCTTGCCTGGGGTTAGACTAGCTCAAAGAAATTTCCAATATCCCCAGGGAGGGGGATTCAGCATAGCCTCAGTTGGCTTAGTATCAGTCCTCAGTTTAGCCTTTGTAAGTTAGGATTGTACCCTTAGAGAGGAGATAACAACATGATTTGTACTCACTGAAGGCCACCAAGAACTTCAAGCCAAGGTTCCATTCTGGATCTCCAGTACCTGTAGTAATATCTATAACTTTTGGAGGGGAATGGCTAGTTCAGTGGTGTCCAAACTTTGGCCCTCCAGATGTTTTGGACCACAACTCCCAAAATTCCAAGCCTGTATTGTCAGTGACAAAGGACTGTGGGAATTGTGGTCCAAAACATCTGGAGGGCCAAAGTTTGGAGACTCCTGGGCTAGTTGGATGGATAGCTCAGTGGTTTAGGTATCTAGCTGTGGACACAGAGGTTGGGAATTCAATTCTCCACTGTACTTCCAGGGAGAAAAGCCAGCTGGACAAACGGTGATGCCCCCAGAAGAATGGAATGGCAAACCACTTCGGAGTATTGGAAAACTCTGAAAAGGGACAACATAAAGTTAGAACTGACTGGATGGTACATGATTATTGTTTTTATACTTTTATCAGAGCACTAAAATATTATCGAAATGTGAACTTTTAAGCCCATACTTTTAAAAAAGTAACATGCTCATATACAATATTCCCAATCAGGAGAGGCTTATGCCTCGATTGGAGTTTAATGCATGGAAGCATTGTTGAACTGTCTTCTTCTTCAGGTACCATGCCTTCATGGAACGTTGGTGATCAGTAGCACTGAACAGTGATCTTGCTCAAATGTTAAACACATCCAACCATTTTAGTGAGAATTGCTGCTAAATGAGTCTTTACAAGCTAATGTAATACAGCGGCTGACAGTGGCACTCTACATCCAGTACATCTGTAGTCGCTAGGCCATGCTGTCCTGCTCTCACCAATGTATGGCGACTCTATGAATGAGCGATCTCCAGAAGTTCCTGTCTTCAACAGCCCTTGTAAGTGCAAGTCTGTGGTTTCCTTAGTCAATCCATCTCCCACTTGGCCTTCCTCTTTTCCTATTGACTCCAACTTTCCCCGGCATTATTATCTTTTCCAGGGAGACTTGCCTTCTCATGATATGGCCAAAGAATGCAGCCCCAGTTTTGTCATGTTGGCCTCCAGAGAACATTAATGTACCTACTCAGAGGTGCATCCCATTGGCTTTAGTGAGATTTATTCCCAGTTAAACATGGATGGAACTGCAAGCTGAGTCTTTAAAGAGAGGAGGAGGAGGAGGAGGAGGAGGAGGAGGAGGAGGAGAAGAAGAAGAAGAAGAAGAAGAAGAAGAAGAAGAAGAAGAAGAAGAAGAAATCTGGCATATGTGTTTTCACAGAAGAAAGCCTTATTGATTTCAGTGGAGCTTATGCCCAGGTGAGTGTTTATAAGACTGGAGCTTAACAGGATCTTCTTACACTGCATAACTTAGCTGTTTTTTCAGAGAACTTCTGTGAACTATTGAGTGCCCTGACTCGTTACAACCTGCCTTGTAGACTGTGTCAAGAAATACTGCTGATTATTTTGATTTGTAAGCTGTTCCAAGGCATCATGTGAGCTTTTTTATAAACAATGGACTACAGTTTTTTATTTCATATTGCATATGCATTTGTGAATTTTATACATGTTATACTGACTATATATTATAAGTACTTAAAATAGATATAAATATGTCACTTCAGGGGTGGAGGCTACTCAGACTGGGAATGCAGGAGCTTTCATAAGGGTGCTGCTGAGTGCAGATTCTTCCTGTCCCACTTTTCCTTGTGCAGTGGCTGTAAAGTTGCTTTTTGTTGTGTAATCAATGATTAAGTCATCATCCTCTCCCGAGAATTTCTGGCAATCCGTGATGTAGTGCTTCTCACTTCCATTGCTGTTTTTATTTTTATTTTTTTACTTTTAAAAACTTTTTCTTTAAATGTAAAGCTTATCATTGATAGAAATGGGTCCTTGGATCCCTTTAAGGCGAAAGGAGGGTTAAAAGATTTTGAAGAAATGCTTCATTTCTCCATGGACGCACTCTTCTTGTCAATCTCTGCCATAAAGGCCTCAGTTCTAGAGCCACTCCAAGAACTATCCTGTGATCATAAGTAAAAGGTAAAGGTCCCCCACCCCCCGCACCACCACACATGCATGCTAGTTGCGTCCAACTCTAGGGGCGGTGCATATCTCTGTATTAAAGATGAAGAGCCAGTGTTGTGCAAGTCTGTGGCCATGTGGCCGGCATGGCTGCAAGGAAACTCTGTTTTACCTTCCTGCTTTTTATGGCAGCACCTATTTATCTACTTGCATTTTGCATGCTTTCCAACTGCTAGGTTGGCAGGAGCTGGGGTTAACAGCAGGAGCTCACTCTGATGCATGGCACCCAGGATTTAAACTGCTCATCATCTCCACACAGAATTTTTGGGTGAGGTTGTGTTTGGATTATTCCTTCTTGAATGTCAGTCACTGAAAGGACAATCTGGATGGTAAGAGAAGGGAAGGAATTGATAGGCTATTTTCCCCACTGGTAGGAAGGGGTGGCAGAAGGACCGGCAGATAGACAGAGCACACTTTCTTGTTGGAGTCCTTTCTGCCCATTGCTTACATCTGTTTCAGTTCATCTTACTTTACAGACTTTGCAAGAGACAGCCTCCCGAGAAAAATGCACAGAGAAATGTTGTCCTGGAGCTGTTCCATGGCTTCAAAGCCAGGCCTATAGGAAGATGACCTCATCACTTACAGCCTGTTTCCAGACATCTATAAAACTTGGAAATGCCAACAGAAATGCCATATATCAAGGTCACACCATTGAAGCAGAGATCCATGGGAAATCACTGCCATCCCATTAATTCCATGCTCAAAAGCTGTTGGTCCAGGCTAGAATTTCTCTTTTACTCTTTATAAACCTTGGATGGTGTTGGGAAGGACTATGAAATGTGTTCAGAACCAGAGAAAGGTCTAAAAACCCATACGATTATACCCTGAGCTTCAGTCTTATTTAACTAAGCGGGGCCTATTTAACTAAGGAGGGCAATGTACCATACAAGGCTACACAGACTTTGTGTTTATAACCACTTAATAACTATGTGTTTATATCTCTCCTTGTGTGATTGCATAGACACTATGTTATCAATGGTTAATTTTAATGTTGCCTTCTAAAGCTGTAAAATACCCCTCAATTCCCTGTTTCTCAAACTGAATGTGTTTCATGGTGCAGTGGGTAAATGCCTGTACTGCAGCTACAACTGTGCTCAGGACCTGGGGTTCAAAAGGTCGGTAAAATGAGTAACCAGCTTGCTGGGGGGGGGCAATGTGTAACCTGCATAATTAAATTGTAAACTGCCCAGAGAGTGCTGTAAGCACTATGGGGTGGTATATAAGCAGAACACTTTGCTTTGCTTTAATTGTAATGGACTGTATATTGTCTCTCCTTACTGTAAGCCACCTTGGGTCCTTTTCCAAGGAGAAAGGTGGGGTAAAATACTCAAAATAAAAGTAAATAAGTTTCAGAGTAGATAAGCATGGGAAGGGGATTTCAGTGTTGCATGGAATACTAGTGCCAAACTAGACATGGTTTATCTGTAATAATGAATAACAAGTGCAATTCCAGCTAGCCAAGGTGTTCAAGGAAGAAGAAGCTGAATCCAAATTGCTTTCATCCTGGGGGAGGTGAACATTTATCAGAACTAATGTCACTATGTATTCATAGTGTGAGGAAGTGGATAGAATGATGGACCAGGACTCTGGACAGCAGGATTTGGATCTCCATTTTGCGATGGAAACTCACTGGGGGAACAGAACTAGTAAAACCATTCCTTACATCTTTCACTTACCTTGAAATTCATGTTAGAGTTACTACAATTAGGTTCTGCCTTGACACCACAGAACTCTCTCTCTCTCTCTCTCTCTCTCTCTCTCTCTCTCACACACACACACACACACACACACACACACACACACACCTTGACCTATGTTTGTGCCAACAAAGTGGCTGTGACTCCGGGCTGGAAGAGATGTGGAGCTGGCATAATTTCGCTCTTCCCTTGCTGTGCTTCTTTTGTGCCCATGGTAGTAGTGGTGTTGGTGGTGGTTTAGTTCTACTGTTGGCAGATCCTAACAAGTAAAGCAGTTCTCCCAGGAGATTGCTGCATCAGCAGATCTCTGAGAATGGCTGGCTGCCAGAAGGGAGTTTTGTCATTATGTCTGTAGTGCGTATGAGTCATAAAAGAAGAGATGCTATTTACAGGACATTGTGTTTTAGCTCCTTAACTATGATTCATCAGGAACAAAAAGCACATTATATCCCTCTGTCTGATCCTTGCCATTTCAAATTGCAGGTAAGGACACTGCATTGCAAGTAGTTTCTTTAATTGCACCATTGTATTACATTTTGTCACCCAGATCCATTAACTTTCCTCTATATTTAGTTTTATCAGTGTTTGTAAATCTGTGGCCATCTGTTATTTTTTGTAGACCGGACAAACTATCATTCAGAATGTTACCATAATGCATAATGTGGCTTAATTTTGGGTTCTAGCTTTAGATCACAATTTGTTCTCCTTCCAATCTGCTTGCCATCATCAAAGAACTTGTATAAACCGGACAGCAGTGAGAATGGCAATGCCCTAAAACATACATGCAGCATCTCCAAAACTGAGCACACAGGTTGTATGCTGCTAGTAACAAGTCCCATTCATAACTATCCTGGAGTTTTAACTTGAGTTGATTACAAGATTTAAAGAGGAACAGAAGGGAAGTGGAATATATGACACAAGGAAGACAAATGTGTCTTGGTGCCACCACCAAAAGGCTCCTTTCCTTGGGTCTGTTCATTACATTTCAGATGAGAATGACATATGGAGACACAAGTGGTATCAGCAGATATGAGGGAGACTCATACAAGTGGAAAATCGTCTCTATCTTTTTTGATCTGCACACACACATACATATAAACACACACGCCACCTCACAGTCTTCGTTATTTATTTATTTATTTATTTATTTATTTATTTATTTATTTATTTATTGCATTTCTATACCACACTATTTGCCAATGGGACTCTAGGCAGTTTACAATAAGAACATCAATAAAACAATGAAACACTAAAACATCTGTAAAAACAGCAATGAGGGGGCAGCAAGAAGGTAGCAGGGCGGAGGGGGACCCCTCGACATGCAGCAGCTGGCAAAAAACAAAAAAACAAAAACAAAAACCACAAATAAGGTCGCCTTAGGCCTCTTTAAACAGCATTGTTTTTAAAGCCTTTTAGAGGCCGGCAGGACGATGCAAGGCATAGCTCACTAGGTAGATTGTTCCATAATGAAGGGCCAACAACCAAGAAGGCACGGCTATGCGTAGCCGACTTCCGTGCCTCCCTCGGCGTGGCCACCCTAAGTGAGTGCACCCGTGACATTCGCGTGGGTCTGGCCTCTGTTGATCTCTGGGAGATATGCTCTGACAGGTATTCAGGGCCCAAGCCGTGGAGGGTTTTGAAAACGAAAACCAGGACCTTGAACCTAATCCGGAGGGCCACGGGCAAACAATGCAGGCGGGCCAGAACAGGGGTGATGTGGTCATATTTATGAGCACATCACCCTTTATCACCTTTTGCATCAGCTTCACCTGTTTCTTTGGGTATTTGTACACGACCCCTAAACTCCACCGCAAATGGCTGCCAGCGCTGGAGCTTACAATTGTTTCCCCACCAGCTCCGGAGTTTGCAGAAAATTAAGTGCGACCACGCCCACCTAAGCGCGTCCCAGCGCACTTTTCATGTACCTGCTCTCGGAGGGTGAAAATCCCCAGATCCGGATGTAACCTAGAGTGCCAGGCTTTCCCGCTTCTGTTTGTTGTTGTTTTTTTGCCTCCCGCCCCTTTAAGAGAAGGAATCAGGACGACGGTGGGGCTCCGGGCGGCTTCGGAGGTGAGCCTGCATTTTTTCCTCTCTTTTTTTCTCCCTCCCCTCATGCAGACAGGAGCAAGGAAGTGTGGAGGGGTGGGGACGCAGGAAGAGCAATGAACCCCCAAGATCTCTGGTCCGAATTTAAGTGGCCAGCGGATCTTAGGGGTCGTGTGAAAAGGCCCTTTGTTTTCTTACTTCAGGTTTCTGGTGCTATTTCTCCCCCTACCCCATCAGACTGGAATACATGCTTGTCTCGATTACTTATGGAGGCAATTTTACAAAAGCAGCATTTATTTTTAAGGAATTGTGGGCTCTGATCCACCAGAACCTTTTTGTTTGTTTGTTTGTTTGTTTGTTTGTTTGTTTGTTTGTTTGTTTGTTTGTTTGTTTGTTTGTTTGCTTGTTTGCTTGCTTACTTGTTTGCTTGCTTGCTTGCCCCTGCCTGTGCCTTCTGTCACCACAGATCTCCATGCTGACCCAATATTAGCTCCAAATGATTTCCCAACCATGTTTCTGAAGCATGCATAGGGAGCTTGCAAGAGAGACAGGTGATGCTGGAAAAGCAGCATGGAAATCTCCCCCTTGCAGCCGCAGGGAAACAGGGTTCTGTGCTAGGACTGCTGAGAATGTTAAAGCTTCCCCAACAATAACCTTGATTTGCATTGCTGCTTCCCTACTCCTGGCAGTGATCATAATTAGATTGACTGCTGATGGCTGAGGAGTGTTAGCTGGGCAGCAAACAAAGGTGAATGTGGCTTCCTGGAATGGATCGTGAAGAGTGAGTAGACTGTAAGTTGCCTAGCTGCGAAAGAAGATGCAATTAGGACTAGAGACGTAACATTCCCAGAAATGTTGAAGATGTGTTAAAAAAACCAGGCAAAAATGAAATGTGTGCGAGACATATTTTCATATAAGATCTGAACTCACTTTTCTGCTTTAGCAACATAAAATGCTTCATTCACAACTTAGTTCACTCACAGAATTGCACTAGTGTCCATGTTAAGGGCAATTAAAAATGTAACACACACACAAAATTCATCTGTGGTGGAATCACTGCAGCCCAGCCCAGAAAATTGGAAGCCCGGCAAAACGCCCAGCTTGGACACTGATTGGGTTCAAGTTGGAGTGGATTTTTCCCATGTGTAACATTCTCACTGGGAAATGGATTGCGCTGGACCACTCCACAAGTGGTCTAAATTGTGACCTATTGCCCTGTGTAATCACACCCACTATCACTTGTGGCCACGTGCAGTTCCAGGGGAAGCTTCTGTCACACCACATAAAAACAGGTTGCTGTCATTTCCTCCCTACTCTCACTAGACTTTTAATGTACTGTATTTATTGCATTTACAGGTTTTATTGTTCTAATTTTATTGTATTTTGATGTTTTAATTGTTTTTTATTGTGAGCCGCCCAGAGACCTTTGGGGAGTGGGCGGCATACAAGCTATATAAATAAAAATAAATAAATAAATAAATAGACATTCAGGATTGCATACGTGCAGGATTCCGTGGACAAACTGGTTGCAATGTACACACGTGTTTATTTTCTTAGCTACTAGCATATTCATCCTCTCCTCCCAAGAGCAAGATATGGCATACAAAGTTTTCCTTCGCTCCACGTCATCCCCCCAACAACCTAGTGGATTCCACTGAGAAAGACTGACTGGCCAGAGGTCAACCCATTGTACTGTAGGAACTTGAACTCACATCACCCAAATGCCAGCCCTGTACTCAGATCCGCATATAAATAAAAGCCATGTGGCTAGTACTCTTTCAGTATAT
This sequence comes from Phrynocephalus versicolor, assembly GCA_023846285.1. NCBI lineage: Eukaryota > Metazoa > Chordata > Lepidosauria > Squamata > Agamidae > Phrynocephalus > Phrynocephalus versicolor. The sequence continues at coordinate 19,067,056 of JAHTLZ010000330.1, read as the reverse complement.
GCTGGAATTCTGGATTATACAGTTTAAAGGATCAAGAACATAGTCTGTGGAACTCCCTGTCACAGGGTGTAGTGATGGCATTTGGCCTGGATGTCTTCAAAAGGGGACTGTACAGATTCCTGAAGGAAAAGTCCATCATGGGTTACAAACCATGATGGAGATGTGTAATCTCCAGGCTTAAAAACAGGGTACTTCAAGGGCCAGATGCAGGGGAGTGGTATCAGGAGACAGATATCTAGTCTCATGCGCTCCCAAACGCATCTGGTGGGGCCACTGTGAGATACAGGAAGCTGGACTAGATGGGCCTTTGGCCTGATCCAGTATGGCTCTTCTTATGTTCTTATGTTCTTAGTTAGAAGATGGTAAGGCTGATGACAAGGAATAAGTTGATTTCCAAACTTAAGCCTTTGAATAAAAAAGGAAGATGCACTGAATTTACTAAATAATTACAGCTGATTCAGAAAGATTCAAAATCAAATTTCACATTAGTGCAAATGTGTATTTCCTATTATGAGATTTTCCCTGTAGACCCACAGTTCCTTCTAAGGATCCTCTTCCTGGCTAATGAAACCAATATTTATCTCCCAATGACCAACCCAATCCAAAACCAAGTTAATATACAAAGGCTACATCGAGGCACATTCAGACTAAGAAAATTAGTTACCTTTCAGCATTTGGGTAACTTAATATTAGTTAATGCATGGTGGTAATTGTATAAACTAAGTACAGACCCGACTGACCATACTTAGTGGGATAAAGGTAAGGAGTGGGATAATAATGAGGAGGAAGTTTATGCACATCACATCACCTTTAGCTCTTTAAAAGAAGTAAGCTTCTTTCTCCCTTTTCTCCTCTCTTTGGTTCTTCTATTCTTCTGTCTCAGAATTTATTTCCTGTCTGCTTCCAAGGACACTTTTGAGTATACATACAGCAGCTCTATTATCCCTGAATTGTCTTTCAGCTCTTTTTAGTACAAACCAAGCAGTCTGACTAACAATCATTCACCCAACTGATCAATTTAGAGGTGTCAGGTGTTGGGTGTCATGATTTAACATTCAGTCCCCCCTTTTTTGCAGTCAACCACAAGATATTTCTACATATTTGCCATCCAATGAGTTTCCTTTCTTCTCATCTGGAACTATTTATCTCACCTGTATCCCACTTCCAATATCTAGGTGGTAACATATGGAGTGCAATGGAGTGCATCTAGCTATGGCTCACACTAAGTTAGGGTCAAATTTCAAGCTTCTATCAGCTTGGATTCTTCTTTCTCTAGGGACAGAAATAAACCTGCACTTACAACTTTATTCTGCTGATATCTTGGCAGGAGCAGCTGGCTAATACAAAACCCAGATCAGCTTCCTTTTCTACTCATGCAAGCAATTTTCAATCCCACAGACTCATACCAGATCATGGGCTTCTCTTTTGTGAAAAGAAATGTTTTAGAGAAACACCATCACCTCACCCATGAGTCTGCAGTTCTGAGGCTGCATTGCTCAAACAGACCACATGTAAGTTAGTCACTGCTGCATCATCAGTCTTAATCAGCTGCATATCCAGGAGATCTCTGTTGTTGTAACTGTTAATTTAGCAGACAAATAAAGTTGGGTAGTGCTGGGTACATGCACAATGTATCCAACACTAGGCTTCAAGCTGTATTTTTTATATAAAAATGAGCTTCAGAATTACAAATGCTGGTACTAAGGTCACATATACCCTCTTCTGTCTAAGAATCAAATTAAATAATGCAGTTGGAATGTCATGAGAAGCAGAGTTCCCTTGAGAGATTAAAAAAAGAGAGAATAGAAATATTTACTTGTACATTAACAGGACTATTCCCAAACTCTGTATGTTGTAAATTTAGATTGCTTTTGTTTTGTGATTGGTTACTGGGATGTAAAGATGTGCTTCATTTGTCTGGCGGCAAAAACATAAATTCTGGAAATACATGTTACTAAGGCCAGGTTGATACTCATCTGCATCCAATGTTCTGGCTAGCTATTTGAAAAGAACCCCTGGATTGTCTGTGAAGATTCTCAGTCATCCAGGCTAGTTGATCTAGAAGTTGAGTCATGGCTACTGAACTTCTTTTTTTCTTGAGAGATAGAAATGTTTCGCTGCTCATCCAAACAGCTGGATTTCATTTTCATCAACTTCTGAGGTTCCTAGTAGTGTCTCTCAGCAAATCATTCCCTTCATTCCTCTTACACTCCTCTCATTTACCTAGATTTTTTGTTTACACCCTTCTGGTGTGGTACCTTTGATTTCTGTCTTGCATTTCCTTTGCTCCCACTCTTCCTGGATTTCCCGCCTCAGAAAGCAACTGTCTGCTACTGATGGTGAAATACAGTTTTAACTTTCATTGACTGAATCACCTTTCCATAATATTAAGTGGCAGCCCATCCGATCATTGCTAGATTCCCAACTGTATAGTACTGCATAGTACAGAAGTGAACAAAGTGGGCCCTTCCAAAGCTGTTCCCCCCTCTAAATTCTTAAAATAAATAAATAAATCCACTTTTGAAAGTAGCCTCCGGGAATGGTGGTTCTGCAATTAAACAAAGCACAAGCCCTCAGTTCCACTCCAAATATCCCAAAACCACAACAGTGAAACAGGAAGTTTCAGCCACATATTGTCTCTTTACTGTTTTTACTCTCTTGAGAGACTGCATTAGGTTCGCAGAATCTCTAAAGCTGTCAATACTTACCTTAGTGTATTTGTTGTTGTTATGCTGGGTCAAGTCATTGGTGACTTATGGAGAACCTTTGCCTCCCCCCCCCCCGCCCCCGGGCCCGGAAATAAAGAGGCGAGGCACATATGTGGGATTGAAATTTTGGGCCACAATTTATTGATATAAAATTCACTCAAATTAACTATTAAATGTCCCTTAAATGCGGTGGGGGGGGGGCTGAATGTAGTGCAAACAGATTAAATATTGACTCATAATTACTATTAGAAGGGCACTGCCCACCTATTCAGTGCTCTTCCAAAACTTGCAATCTGGGCAGTCCTCATTCCTTCATCTTTGAACCTATTTATACCTAACACCTTAAATTACTAATTTCCTAATCCATTTCCTAATTCATATTGAGGGCTGCTAACCCACTAAGGGTATAATCAGTAAACTTCACCTGACTTAAATGTACCACTTGCATTACCTGCTAATTTGTTGTTGTTGTTGTTGTTGTTGTTGTTGTTGTTGTTGTTGTTGTTGTTGTTGTTGTT
>JAHTLZ010000330.1:19004669-19055315 GCA_023846285.1 Phrynocephalus versicolor | reverse complement strand
AGAAGAAGAAGAAGAAGAAGAAGAAGAAGAAGAAGAAGAAGAAGAAGCAGCTCAGTCTCAAATAATCTGTCAAGAATCAGGGTACTTTGTTTCCAGAGTAATTCTGGCTGGATTCAGGAAGAATTAGATTTGCTTTCTAGTCAGGCATTGGATGGTTCCCTGACTAATTTTTTTCAGGCCTGGCTAATTTTAATATAATGTTTCTATTACTCTTAATTTAGAAGGCAGAGGGCTTAAAGGGGTTTTTTTCTTTCAGCATGCTTTATTTTATTCTTTTAAAATATCCACTTGACTTGGACCCATAACAAACAGGCAGTAAACACTGTAATACTCAAAATATCTTTTCTAACAGATGTGCTGCTCCTTCACAGACTCCTTCTAAGTTTGAAAATGCCTTTCCTTCTCTGTCTAAGACTACCATAAAAGTGCTCCCCCCTTCCCCTGAATGTGTCTGCAGAGTGTGAAGGTGCAATCTATTGTAATTAATGCTAATTAAGTATTACATGGTCAAATGAGCAAGTAATGCACAGCCAGATTCTGAAAAGTTAATTGTATGAAAATTGGATAATCAATTGCACGTTTGAATGCATGCCTGCATAAATGAGCGAATGCCAGAGACGTCTCTTTTTCTTCTTTTTAAAGATCAGTGAGGATTTTGAAAAGGAATACATGAAAGCGAACCACATCCAAAAACTCTCCTGACTGGAAGAAAAGCTCAAGGAAAAGCAAGTAAGGGAGGTGGGGAGGATATGCCTACGAAGCCAATAGGAGCTCAGTTTCATTAGGTTTTTAAACATTTCAGATGGGAAGTGTTCTCTATTCAGGGCTGGGTCTAACAAGCGTCACTCTGATAACAACAGCAATACAAAAGAAAGGTAGGGACTGTTAACTGATACTCCTTGCTCTTCACAATAAGGAAAGAAAATATTCGAGCGTTTTATAACGCCTTTAAGACTATCAAGTTTTACTTGGTGTAAGCTTTTGTAGACCCTGTTTTGCTTCAGCAATGGCAGGAACTACACTCCACATAAGCAGACCGTGGCCCACAAAAGCTCATGCAAAACCAAACACTCTGAGCACAAGATTCTTTTTTATTTATGTTTACAATAAACAGAGATGGTTATTTTAAGAAAAAGGATTGAGAGAGAGGAAAAATGCTCCAGCTAAAAAAGAGAGAGAGGGAGGAAGGAGTCAAAGACTGTGTACAGATGAGAAATTTAGAAATAATTTGTTCATACAGGCAGTATGTTACAGTAGAGAGAGTGCCAAACTAGGATCCAGGAGATTTGGATATGAAATCCCCCTTGATCCTGGAAACTCACAGGGAAGTGGCATTCCTTAAACAGCTCATATATCTTGAAAACCCTTTAAGGCTGGCCATATTTCATACTTGATAGTACACAGTGAAATGAAACAAACTGATATTTGGCGTCTCCTGTTACTTCTAACGTTTGCTAAATGTGCCTGTCTTTTGAAATATATCCCTTGCATTAGAATTTGATATTCATTTGGTACCAAGTTTGGCCACAGATTTTGGAGAAAACCTAAGGAAAAAAGGCGCACACATGAAAAGGACATTGAAAACTAGTTGGTGATAATGAACAGCTGGAGCGCTCAGTGGTTTAGGTATCTGATTGTACTAGAGATGGTCACAGAACAAACATTTTTTCGTTTCCGTTACCGTTTGTTGTTTCTGTTATGTAACGAAATGACAAACGAAAATTGTGATGAAAATGAAACGAAATGAACATAACCACGAAAATTGTGGTTGTTATGTTTCGTTTCCGTTAATGGCGACACGCAATGAAATGAGCTGTTTTAAATGTTAAAAAATGCCCTGGACATCCGTAAAAACGCAGCGATAAATATTTATATTGTCTGATAATACCTACCAGGGGGGTTGGGGTCCTTAAAAAGTTTGTTTTTTATTTCTCCCATCGCAATGTATTTTTCTTTTCCCTTTAAAATGGATGTCGCCACCAGCCACAAAATGGAGGCAAGCCATGTGATGGGATCATGTTCAACCAATCGCATGCCCAGGTTGCAGACTGGGCGGGCAGGTCTGGCAGCCACAGAGGGCATTAAAAGCTCTGGCAGCCCCCGTCCTCCTTGCAGTCTCTGGTAGGAGTTAGGGTGGGATTGCTGTCTCTGCGACTCTAGCTTCAGTCCTGCAACCACCCTGTGTGCATGTGTGCTGCATACCTCTCAGTGAGTACCCTCCCTTGCCCCACAGTGCAGTCACTCTGCGGCTGCCTTGCACCCTGGGCAACGCCCGCCGCTGCCTTTGCAGCTTCCCTGCGTACCTAGTATATACTGCATCTCTGCCAGCATCCATTTTTTTAGTGTTTTCCCTCTGGTCTGGGGCATTGGGGGATGCCTGCGCACAGAAATGCTTTAAAAATCGCACAAAAAGCGGGTAGAAACGACAAATGAAAAAAACAAAAAAACGGTAACGAAATTTTTCCAAAAATTTGCGACAAATGGAAACGAACCAAAACAGACCTCTCAACGACAAACGAAAAACCAAAACACCATTTTTTTGTTTCGTGCCCATCTCTAGATGGTACAGTTCCCCACTGGGCTTCCTTGACAGGAGCTGCTCTCAATGATCCATAGCGTCACTTCCAGCTCTGCAGTTCTAAGATTATCTATCTATCTATCTATCTATCTATCTATCTATCTATCTATCTATCTATCTATCTATCTATCTATCTATCTATCTATCTATCTATCTATCTATCTATCTATCTATCTATCTATCTATCTATCTATCTATCTATCTATCCACACACACAGTGGACCCTCATATAACAAACAGTTTGTATATCATAAAATCTGTACAACATAAAAAATTCTGGAGATAGGGGAAATTTGCCTTACAGAAGAATCTATGGGGTGAATCTGTACAACAACAGAAATGGTCATGATTAGGGATTTCTCTGTTGTCAATGCATTCCTATAGGAAATTTGTATAAAGGAAAATTTGCTTAACATAATTTCATTTGGAACGAATTAATTCCTTTATGCAAGGCACCACTGTGTGTGTGTGTGTGTGTGTGTGTGTATCTGTAAATAAAATTCAGCATAAGCATTTGTATCACAAATGCATAGCCGTTCATCGCTTAAAAGAAAAAAAGAAACCCCTGTGCACATAGCCTTGAATCTGTCCCCTGATGATAAAGTGAGTAATTCCCCAAGCAATTATGCATGCTCATAAATGATGGGTTCATAATTTTTTAAATGGTGCCATGAGCAGCTTTAATTTCTCCATTCACATAATTTGCTTTTCTGCATCATTTATATGTCTATTTTTTCGGGTTGCACCTGGCGTGCTTGGAGTGCATATTTGAATTGGCTGAAGTCTTTTATATCTTGCTGTGCAATATGTGATATTGGACTGTTCTAGAAACAGCCCATATTTTAATATCAGATCAGCCTTGTATGGCTGGAAAGTTTAGTCTGCCCCCCCCCCCATTCTGCCATGACAGCTGGTGGGGAAAGATGACTCTCTCTATTCAGAGGCATTGTGGTGCATTTTGAAGTGCAGTCACTCACCTTGACAGCTTGCATCCCTGCATCCCTAAATAGAATCCGAGAAGGCAGAAATCTTTGTTAAATTACAGCATGTTTTATCGCCACGAGGAGCAGATCTTTTATAACTTTACATACTGAAAGCAGAAATACAAAAACTCCAATTGAAATAAGTCTGCTAGCCTTTAAAACTAACACTTTTGGCTTCATAATTTTTTGTCTTCTTTTTATTATCCATCTTTTGTTTAAAAAAAAAAAAAACATTTCCAAGCTCTGTTGAAACCAGTGCATAACATCATTGATGTCTCCCTTTTAAACAAGGAAGAACATTGAACAAAAATTTCTAGAGGTTCCATGGAGTCTGTCCAACTGTGAAGGTCAAAGATCTGACCTCAAATGAAAACCTCTAAGCACTATAAAACTCTACAGTAGTGTAAGTCGTCTGTAGTCTGGATCTGTGGTGGACCACAACAACTGATTTTTACCCCTGAAAATGTTAATTACAGTGTGATATCTGCTCATACCTACAGTATTAGTATTCTCCTGGATATCAAGGAAAAATGGTTTCATTGTTGGAAGGATTTCAGACAATACCACCTTGCCTAATTTTACAAGCTTCATTTATCTATGTTCCCTCTATGCACAAGAATCCCAGAGTTATTGAAAACTTAGATAACTTTCTAAGAACTTACAGGCACTTTTGAATTCTACAGAAAACAGCCTTGTAGCTAGAGAATATTATAGGTACAAATGCTGAAACAGAAATCCATTCTTGAAACTGGTGAGCAGCTGCAGGTATACTTCCTGTCAAAAACTCTTACAAATATGAAATGATGCCAATAAGAAATGATTGAAATGAAAAGCAAGACTTAAGTTGTAGGCAGAACTTTCCTGAAAAATCTGTTTCACGCGTAAACAGTCTGGTGATTCATGATCCCTGTTAATTTGGGATAAACATCCATTTTTGTGTGCAGATGCTTGAAATCTTTGATGCCTCTCTTTTAAACATGGAGAATGGACAAAAAAGAACAGAGAATAAAAATGCCTAGAGGTTGCTTGGAGTCTGTCCAGCCTTTTCAGATGTCAATATCTTTGCTTTTGTTGAACAACAATCTTATTTAACTTAAATAACATTGTTCCTCACTACTTTGCTTTTTTATACAAAGTGATTAAATCCCATTAACCCATTATTATTTCACTAGAGTAAGAAATATAATTGCACCTGCTTCCAGCAACAGAGCTGCAGAATCTTGTACATTCCAGGAAGAAAGGAAAACATTTTCCAAATATGTAATTTTAGAATTTATAGCTTTTAAATAATGGTTCAAATATTCATATGTTATAGTTTTAAGTCCTAATCAAATGATTTTAATGGGTTTAATGCATTGTTGATTTTAACTTTTGCACATCCGATCTCACCCGATTTCAGAAGCTAAGCAGGGTCGGCCCTGGCTAGTACTTGGATGGGCGACCACCAGGGAATACCAGGTGCTGTAGGTGCCTGGAGTAGGAACTGGCAAGCCACTCCAGTATTCCTGCCAAGAAAACTCCATGGACATGGGGTCACGAAGAGTCGGTCGCGACTGTAATGACACAACATACACATGCCACCTTGGGTCCCCACCAGAGGATCATCTAAACATGTATATCCATCCATCCATCCATCCATAAGAGGGCCCCTGCTGGGATAGATCAAAGCCTTGGTTCATCTAGTACCCATCCCCCCCTTGTGACACTCTAGAAGCTTAGTGGTGATCCAACTGCAGGACAAGAATTTAACAGTTGTCCTACTTCCATTGTTCAACAGGCATTAAGAGACACTGCCTGCAAACCTGAATAGGGCATATACCCACCATAACTCATGTAATTTCTATCTGCCTATTGCCGGGACTTCCAAGAATGTAATCAGTACCTCAAATGTTAATGACGTCTGGCAATCATGCTAATTTTCATCTTAGAAGCTCATTGCCAGATGTTAATATATGATGGTTACACCAGTCGGCTCAATCATCCTACCATCTACACTGCTGATAAAATGGTGGTCTAGATATTGGCTGAAATCCTGTTGAACACCTACATCGATGTCATCCATGTGCCAATCCAGGAAGGAGCCTGGCGAGCCATTTCCCCACCTGCCTGAAGAGCTGACGACCAAGCAGCTGAGCAGGGAGATGCCTCGTCCGGCCTCCTGACCCAAGTGGTTGGCTCCTTCCTGGATTGGCACACTGATAATGTTGGTGGAGCCATGTGCCATGAGGAGACCGATGAATGGTCCCACCGTTGCTGGGGGGTGGGACCAAGCCACTGTGGCATCCATATTCATGTCTCCAGATATGAAGCACCCTTGTCTTACAGCAGTCTTTAAGATGCTGTAACCATTTTTTGTGTTTTCACAGTCAGCAATTACTACATCAGGACTTAGTTGACATTCTAAAGACAAGCCTGTCTCCTGCTCTGGCAAAATAAAATGAAGATGGGGTTGAGGCTGAAATGTGAACTAGGCCTAACTTACATTTTTCACAACTATATTGCACCAAATTTAATAGGGAAATTGATACCTGTCTGGCACAAAAGAAACCACAAAATGTTGTTTGTGTATTGTACCATTATGTCAGCAGGATGAAAAAAGCATGAGTTACAAGAATTTGACTGTCAATTCTAGTAGATTAAATAACTAGCCATAGCCATATGTGAACTTATTTAATAATCAGCAGTGATGACAGTGGCTTTATGGCTGGGTGCAATTATGTATCTCTGGCATGCATGCACTCAGGAGAACTTTTAAATATTTAATTTTCATTTAACCTGGCCAGCTAAGATAAAGCACCTGTCCAGAATTATCTTGTGATTCTTTCTTAACATCTTTGAAGTAAACACTTTGCTTTTGGGGGACAAACTCAGAGTCGAGTTGGGCAGGCTTAATCTTGGTGTCGTATCTATTTTGACATATTTTATGACTTGACTGATAAAGGCACAAACCAAGCCATGTCCATTTAGGAAAGGAACACAGATGGGAGGCTGACACAGGCAGTCTTCCACCTGAGGACCTCCAGGGGGGGGGGTTGGAGTCCAGTGCTCTGACCATCCCCATAGCTATTGGCTGGGACTGATCAGAGGGCTCTTCAAGTGATTTGGGCAGCAAGTTGTTAGGATGTGGAAGGTTGGAGTGACCTACAGCTGTGAATATGAGGCGGACACAATGTTAAAGTACAAAAATGTATTAGAAAAATCTTCTGTGAAAAGAAGGCTAATAGCTACATTATTGTTGGTCTAAAGTGCATCAGATTTATCTTCTCTCTCTCTCTCTCTGTGTGTGTGTGTGTGTGTGTGTATGTGTGCGCGCATGTGCTTAATTAAACTTCACTTACAATACATTAGGGGAAAAATATTTTCCCTGGCCTCTCCACACCCTCAAATATTGTTTATTGTGCATGGATTTGGATAGAGGGACTAGCACACATTCTTACTCTTATTAGTGTACAAGTAGATTTTTAAAATTGCCTTTAAAAAAATAGATATAAATCCCACCAAAGGACTGTCCCAAATAACTTCTGAAACAATTTTACTTGTTTCACTAAAATAAATTGGATGTTGATACTCGTTATCATATTTCATTAGAGAAGTACTCTGAGTGCTGGAAGGGACCCTAAGCTAAAGATCACCGAGTCCTGTCCCTCTCAAGGAGGCACACAGGGGAATTTAACTCCCAACGTCGAGGTATGCAAGACAGATGCTTAAACCACTGAGCTATCAGCAGTAATGACATCACAACTCAGTTCCTTGCAAAATAATATGTTATAGATGTTATCCTTGCTTTTAAGGTGGCATTCAAACTCTGGTATACACCAGAGTTAATAGAGTATCTCAGTATCTTTTATTGGGGCCCTTATTGAATATAATATTAGTCTCTGGCTGAAGTTCAGAAAGCTAACTGTGCTAATCATTTTGAAATGCAGGTTTTTAATTATGGCTGCAAATTGATTAAAGCATTTAAATAGATTAGCTGTGTGGATTGGAACTGATTAATCCTTTAAATTTAGAATACATTTACGTATTGCAGAGTCTCTATTAAGGAGATTATTGAGGCTCCTGAGGGACAGGAACATTTCTCTTAAAGATTTACCCAAATTTGCATACATATATATATATATGCCATCAGGCACTGCTACTAATTGTAGGTTTGGCCCAGAGCATTTGAGCCATGTTCTCAGGTTACTTATCCAATTCTCTCCAACGCATCAGCAGGGAAATACCAAGCCAATTGCTAGTCCTCTTTTCCCCATGAAGTGAAGAGCAGGGTGTCTGCTCAGGGGAAAGTCCTTTTTTATGTATAGGCTGACTACGCAAGCCAGAATCCGAATTGTCCAGAGTTTCTACAAACACAGGAATGTTTCCTCTGCAGAGACATCATTCTTCATATGGAGAAAGTGATTGTGGAATGGAGAAGGGCTAGGGCAGTGGTGGCGAACCTTTGGCACTCCAGATGTTTTGGACCACAACTCCCACAGTCCTTTGTCATTGGCAATCTAGGCTTGGAATTCTGGGAGTTGTAGTCCAAAGCATCTGGAGTGCCAAAGGTTCACCACCACTGGGCTAGGAGTTCCCTTTCTCTTGTGCAGGAGAAAGTGAGAGGTGCACCACCTGAATTGGGTTTTTATTTCCTGAGGGAAAAGTAACCCATTTTGCTTTAATACATGAAGCAGAGAATCTTGTAACACTCTCCTCATTCCAAGGAAGAAAACCACAGTACAAATAAAATAATTAACAACCTGTGTAGTCCCCAGAATTACAAGGACCCCCATTGGTCAGGCTGGTTGGGGCTGAGGTGACTTGTAGTCCAACAGCAAGTAGTGAGAAACCATTCTCCTTGCAATCCTGTCCTAGGGAACAATCATGAAGCCCTACCGACATGAGAAATGGGGTAGCTGTAAAAAAAAAAAAAATAGCTCCATCGCATTCCTTGATCATATCTTCCTAGCTCTTGAAGCTTGGAGAGAAGGAGAATACATTATTTAACAGGATATAAAGTTGGGCTGGTTGGTCTTAGGACTGGGTGTTGGGCTTCCATCCCAATCTTAAACCTTTTAAAAGGGCAAAACAGGGTCCCATCAATCTTTGTTCAGCCCATGAGGCGTGGAAGGGAAGTGGGGGTGGCCATCTGCCGGCGCCACTTGCCTTGCAACCCTCCTGGGCTGGGAGAAGAGCCATGGTTCTGTGCCCTGCTCGGATCCCTCTGATTCCACCTCTCTTCCAACCCAGGCCGTGCGAATATGCACCTGTCCAATCGTCCTCCTCTTCATCGGAGTCTCGGCGCCTGTGTGAAGAGGAGGAGATGGAGAGCTAGATCCTTTTGAATTTCCCACCACATGAGCAGTGGGAAATTCAAAAGGATCCGGCCCTCCACCAATCTCCTTCTCAGCTAGGCAAGTGTTGGTGGTCATCGGACGCTTGCCTGGCTGAGAAGGAGATCGGTGGAGAACTGACCCCTCAATCAAGAGCAGCTGAACGCTGCTCTCTGCAACCCTCCCCCAGAGCTCATTTTGACAGGTCTGACTGGTCAGCTGTCTGGCAGGGCTGCGGAAAGCAACTTCAGCTGCCATTGATTGGGGGTAGGTGGGGGTAATACAGTCTCCCCATAGGAATACAATGAAAACCTATTAATCTGTTCCCTCCAGAACAGATTAATTGGTTTTCAATGCATTCCTGTGGAAAACAGTGCCTTGTAAGACAAATCTTTCACAAGATGACTTGAAACGTAGAACAGATTAATTTTGTCTTACAAGGTACCACTGTATTTGTTAATCATTTAAAAATTGACCCAAGTTTTTTCCTAATATTTATTCAGATCATACATAATGCTGATTTGTCTGAACTGTACTTTCTACTTAGCAAAGAACTTTATTTAATTTGAGAGTTTAATTTACAGTTAATTTTAGCATTAATATTTATGTGGAAGTGACTGAACATTTAGGGATATTTCTAAAGATGGTATTAGACAACTGCAGTTGCAATTTGCATTAACATTTTGTTATTCAACAAAATAACAGTTTATAATAGCCATTTGTATCAGATCAAATGTCTGGATAATTGTGAAAAATGGTGAATTGGCAGTGAAATTGAATTAACAAAAATTGAAGAGGTGAGATCTTTATGGTAGGTGCTAATTGATATTAATCTAACATTTCACAGATTATAAAATTAGCTATTGACCTAAAACATTAAAATAGTAAATTACTGATAGAATAGGCAAGGCTACAAAAAGGACGATTAAATCAGTTAATAAATCAACATTAACCAATGTCTGAGCTAATTATATTCACGAATGCAACCATATTCTCTTCAGGCATCTGAGGCAGAGTTTGTAAGAAAGAATAATTGTGGAAACATCCTCTTTTCCTAATAGGGCTCATTGAAAAGGAACACTTTCTTCTTTCTTCTTTTAGTTGTTAACAAATATTGCTGAATCTCTTTGAAATCTCACTAAGTTTTCAGGCTGTTTCTCAGTGTAGCTCAAGCTATTAATTAAGCCACAGTCATTTCTCACACATCTGTGTAATGGGAGTTCCTCAGAATTGCTCAAGAGCAGTGCATTTGATATGAAATGTTTTTGTATTTTGTATGTATTGATTACTCTGACTACATGTCTTTTAAATGTAATGTTTTTCTATAGTGAAAAGTCCCTGAAGAAGGCCACTTTTGGCCGAAACGCGCTGGGCTCTTTTAATAAACCATTTTTTCTCAGCATCCTGAGAGTGCTTTCTCCTGTACTGCTACTGTTTGTGGATGCTCCAGTCTTTTCACCTTGGTTCCTCTTCTATAGCCAGGTTAATAGGGGTCCTAGTGTGATAACACATACTTTCCACTTTGTCATGGAAAGTTTTCAAAATAAAATGCCAGTGGTTGAAGAATCTCCACTGCACCCTCTTTCAGACAGAAGGAGGATGCAGACGAGCAAGTTCAGTGGTCCCAAGTGACTAAGTATAAAACTGATGAAAGAGGAGGCTCATGGTATGTAGAAGAGAGTGCTGCAGATCTTTGGTTAACCACTCCAGTATTGGCCCTAACCCCAGCAGAAGATGGTTTGATTGCAATCTTTGAAAATAATGGCTCCTATTATGAAGGAGGCAGCAACCTCTGGGAAGACATCTTCCTTCCCAGCTTCTGTTCCCGTTAGACAATACACCTGGCACCGAAGCAACCTTTATCTTGGACTTGTTATCATGTTAGTGATCAAGGTATTCATCCTCATGGTAGAATGGGAACACTAACCATATCATTTGAAGACTAGGCATGGGACACCTTACCAGTCTGAAATGGCAAAGTGTTCTTTCAAATATTCAGACTCAAATTAATTGACAAATGTGGGGACATTCTAAAGACACTGGCGTTTTGAATGTCCCGACATGTATTTTAGGGAAAAATCAAGTCAAACTTAAATTACACATGATGATGAAAATCAACCTTCTATGAAACAATAATGTTCACATATACAGTATAGCAACATATAAGGGGTGTTTGTGCCTTATTATAGAACTTAATATTCAAGAAGTCATTAATTATTGTGCAAATCATTGCCCTAAACTGGAGTTCTGTCTCAATATAATCCTGTGTGATGCAATGGCTAGAGTACTGGACAAATTTAGAGTGTCAGATTACAATCTGCAAGATACAGGTTGAAATCCCCAGTAATCTTACTGAGTGACCTTGGGTCAGTCTTTCCTTCTCTCAGTCTGACTTACCTCACAGGGCCATTGTGAGATTGACATGAGGAAGAGAAAAGCCACATAAAATGTCTTGCGCTCCCTGAAGAAGAAAGCAGAATATGAATGTAACCAATTAAAAAAAATAGAATTGCTCTGCAGATTTGTTCAGGTAGATTTTGGTGCCTATTTCAGTTCATGTAGCTAGGTGTCTAGCTACTACCCCTACATGGTCAAACACAGATGCATTTTCAAAACATCCAAAAGATCTCAAGGAATGGGTAACTTGAGATAAGGATAAGAATTTTTAATACTATGCATTTGATACACCATATTCCAATCACACCAAAGCTAGGGATTTCAGGAGACTCTCAGGTTTGGCTGAGAATGGCAACCCCAAACTTCCCCCTGTTCTTATTTTTCTTTCCATTGCTAGCGATGGATACTGGAATATGTATAACACAGTCGCCTGCCTTCACTGGCAAGCCGTCAGTGAAATAGACCACAATGACATCACACCGTGCGTCTCACCCTCAGTTCTAGGGGATTCACATTTTACCCAGCATGTGAAAAGCAGACTTGAATGCTTTGTGTGTGCCGAAGTGAAGATATATGATATTACTGGGCCTGATCTAATCAAACAGAATGAATGCTGCAGGGCAGGAACAGATAAGCAAAGAAATGAATCCCAGAGTAATGGTAATTAAAGACATCTGGGTGAAGCCAGCCTGCCTTAGAGGCTGAATCATAATACAATCTTAGAAGCATTCTTGAAATACTCATATAAAATGGATAGCCTCAAATTTTATGCTACCATATGTATGCTGCTTATTGTTTATGTGGGCAGAATATTCGCCCTTGCATGCGGTGTTTAAAATGGGAAAGGCTTGTTGCTTAGAGTTTCACAATGGATGCTATTATCAATAGTGGGGAAGGGGTGACCAGGCAGAACTTCAAAGAAAATTGCCAGGATATTAAGAGTTAAATAGGTGAGCAGTTTGATGATTCTAATTTTGTATCTGCAGTTAACGATTTGGTTTCACTGGGTCTTTGCTAACTCTCAGTGCTTTGGGTTTTCTTTACGTGTGTGTATGGGATAACCTTCTTTCCTTGCTTTTGTCACAACTGATTCTACTTGGATTATTTTACTTATTGCCCTATGATCTTTGATTTTAGAGATACCTGAGGCATGATAGCTCAGCTGACCTGGAAAACTTTCATCCAAACAGCAGCAGCAGCAACAACCACAATTTTTTCTATGTTCTGACTGAAGCTGACTTCACTGATGCAAATGAAAACATACCATTGGAGGAACATGGAAGATGGAAATTTTAGAATGGTTGTATGGTTTCAAGCAATCTGGTGCATACTGGCGTTTGTGGCTTAAACTGTCAAATGAGTGGTTTAAATGAGTGGTTTTGCTTCTGCTCATCTATTTGCACTGAAGTTTATGGACGAACCCTTATTTAGAGTGTTGCATGGTTCTCCAGATGGTTTCATTCTGCGTCCATCTATTCACAAGCAATAGTTTCCTAATTTCTGGTGGATAGAGCCAGACACACCATATTCTGCTGAAGAAAAGAAGTTAGCAGAAAGCAGGAACATTAATATCCTTAATGGCTCATGGGGTTTTAATAGTTGTACATGTAATTGGTAGATCATTGTGAGGTTTTAAATCATATGTGATGCAACATGACTTATGTTACTGCTGTCAAGAGTCAAGTTTAACACTGCCTTTGTTTAATTATCTCTGAGTGAAAAATCCCATTTTCATTATCATTAACTGAGTTGCTGTCAAATATTGCAACACTCTTTCAAGTACAGTTCTTCTAATTTTATTAAATTTAATATATGAAATATTAGCAACATTTTTGTTATTTTTCTAGTAGCCTAAAGGTATCACCTGTTCCACTTTTGTGTTTGGTTTTTATGATGGATACATGGCTCCTCAACTTGTTCTCCTTCAGTTGGAAATACTGAGATACCACCCCCTCATGTGGCAAGCAGGGGGCAGATGGACCATCAACGGAGACATGACAAGACTGCAACACTAGGTAATCTCTTTCCTTTTTATTTGATCCAATTGGCTACACACAGTGGACTTTTCCAAATTTTATCCCAAACCCCAAATGAAATGCATGGGCCTTCTGCACCAACCCCCCAACCCTTTGCTACCAAGGCAGGGGCCATTAGCCTCAATGAGCCACATTGTGGAGAGGTGTGAATGTGTGTACGTGAGCCATGACATGTCCTTGGAAGGACTGGGGCAATACAAACACCCCCCTCCCTTCATTCCGGATGCAGCCTAAGAACATCCAAGCTCCGAGCTTCAACTAAGAGACGGCCTGGCTTTTTTCCCATCTTGCAAAGGGCGTTACATCTAAGAAATAACTCCTGGCAATTCCATCTTTTGCCATGTTATAACCTATTGGTACTGCTCTGAGGAAGGGGGTTTCACTCCTGAAATATTAGCAACGTTTCTGTTATTTTTCTAGTTGCACTTTACTAAAATAATAATAGAAGACAACTGTTGTGAGAAAAGGATGTGTTAATGGGAATTAGCATCATTTTTAATTTGCAGTAAGTTGTTATCTGTGTGTCCTAAGAGGAGCAGTGAAGCCAGAAGAACGCTGATTATTCTAAAACGTATTCATTTGTGCAAACATATTCTATGATATGTGCCCATTTCTCACTGCCCTCCCTAGCATGGGCCCCTCTTAACTCTCACAACTACAATAATATATTTAGAAACTTGTACAGTGATTATCACTGCCGTCTTGATCCATTTGAAGTGCAAAAATGAAGTAATTAGTGCTAGGGGAAATATTGGAGCAAGATGTTTAATGCAATGCTTTTTCAGACTGTTAAAATAGTAGCAATCTTGCATGCACCAATACTGGGAATCAGTGGGAGGAGCTTTTCACAACCTAAAGTGATTTTACTCTGCCACTAACCTATTGTTGAAGTTCTTCTCTCCCTCCTTCCTGTTTGTTTGCTTCAACTCCTTTGTTAGGTTGTCTCCTTTCCTGACCACCTAGCCGTGTAGCAGAAACACAGAGAGAATATATCTCTGTTGCACAGTTACAACAACACTGCTGGAACAGCTATTGTAGCATTCTGGGATTCATAGTTGAGTGAAATGCTTAGAGTTCTCAGCTGTCACTCAAGGGAGTGCACTCTTGCTGTCTAGCAAGGGATTTGGAGTAAGTAAATCAAATCACAGACCATGGGATTCCACAGAGGTACGCCACTTTAATGCTGTGCACAATGATGATGTGAGTGGCGCCTCCTGGCCTGGGTCGACCTCTGAAAAAGGCAACACAGATTGGTCCCCTGCCTCCCCAGAGTCCTTTTGGAGGTACTCCAGCTAAACCTTGTTGAGGTTCATGATGCTCTTTTTGTGCTTCTGGTTCTCTGTGAAAAACCTCAGGAAAGATGTAAGGGAGGGTCTTTAAAATGGCAATGGACATGATCGTCTGATGCCTTCTTAAAAGGGTATTGCAGGGAGCCAGCTCTCTGCTAAAGTGCTGCTGTTGTTTCACTTTTCCCTTGCCTTCCTCTCGCCTTGATTTGAAAACAGTGATAATAGCCACAGTAGAGGCTGTGATGATATAATCAATGACTCTGCAGCAGCAAAGGTAAGATAAGTTCATTTCTATGGTGAAACACATACTGTCTTCCTCTATTACTGCTAAGTAAGCATATACTTCAGTTTTTCTTTCACTTCCCCAACTCCTAATCGTGATGCATGAATATTTATTTATTTATTTTGAATATTTTTACCCCACCTTTCTCCTTGGAAAAATAATAATGAGGGACAATATACAGCCCAGGACATTCAAAACATATTCAGAGACCTTTGGGTAGTGGGCGGCATATAAGTTGTAAAAATAAATAAATAAATAAATAAGTTAAAAATAGGGAACTAGAAAAGGCATCTTACAACATTAAAAGGTAACATTAAAGCTACCAAGAACACACAAAAAGAAAAAGGAAAAATAAATCCATTATGAGGGATGGAAACTAGCAAGGAAACACTGGTGTTCTTATGAGATCAGTCAATGCAATCATGCATGGCAATCCATCTAAAAGTCACATAGTAGGTAGTCCCTCATTCAGGGAAAGCTTGCCTGAAGAGGAAGGTCTTTGCCTGCTTCTGGAAAGACAGCAGAGATGGGGCAGTCCTTGCCTCCAGTGGGAGGGAGTTCCAAACTCTAGGAGCAACAACAGAGAAGGCCCTTTCATGTGTTCTTATGAGATGCACCTGCGAAGGTGGCAGGATGGAGAGAAAGGACTCTCCTGATGACCTTAAAACCTGGGCTGGTTCATACTGCGAGTTCATACTGGATTTAGTATAAGGGAAAGTACCACTTTGGAATCATAATGCCACTGGGCTTGATGTTCTGCCCTGTGACTAGTCTATAAATTGCACAAGAAAAGCCACATTTGCTAGTGGTTGCACATTTCTATAATGACAGTGGACATCTCTTATATGTCCCATGCTACAGTTCAAGTGGTATTAAACAGTGACAACTGCATATTTTATAGATGCTTGGGGAAAACAGCTGCCTTTTTATGAAATAGAACAGCAGCTTTCCAAGCAAAAAGCATTGTCATCCTGGGATAGTTTTTGGAACCAAAAGCAGCTATCATGGTGTCTATAGTATTGTAGGTGACTTCTCCCAACCCCCCAAAAAGCTTGATCAACATTTGGTGTGGTCTCACATACTCTTAGGCACATCCGCATCTGTTTTTCCATGCACAGCTCTCTTGGCTTGTTTCATGACTATGGCTAAAGCCAAATCCTTCTGAACGTGCCTCTCTCTTGGGAAGCAATTCAAATTTTTCTCGAGCTCTTGGTGTCATTATCAAGATACTAAATGCAGGTTTTCGTTAGAGCTCAGGTTTCCTAACAACTTCATTCTGTCAAAATATTATGTACGATATATGCACTGTTACAACAGGAAGAGCTTAATATTTCCTTTCTTCTTCACTTGTATAATTATAGAGAGGAAAATAATGCCTTATATGTCCATGAAATATCTGTTTACAATTTCTCAACCAAAACATCCATAGAAGTCACTCCAGAAGGAAAGACGGCCACACAAACTAGTTAAAAGTGAAGAAAGAACAAGCTTTAGGAAAGATTTTCACCATTACTAACATATTAACCTGCTATAATTGATTTGACAGATCATGTACCTCTGCAGGACACAGGGTGCGATCATGGCATTTTACCGTCTGAGGGGAAGGACAAGTCGGTTGCAGTCCAGTTCCATGGACACTAGCCAGCCAGGCAGAAAACTCTTACTTCAGGACTAGTAACACTCCACCAGAACACTTGAGAGTAGCAGGATAATTTAGCAGTAGAGATGGGCACGACTCAAAAAAAATGGTGTTTCGTTTGTCGTTTGGTCGTTTAGGGGTCCGTTTCGGTTCGTTTTCGTTTTCGTTGGGTTTTTCCGCAAATTTTTCGTTTTCATTTTCGTTACGTAACAAAACGAAAAAACCAAAAACGAAAACGAAAAATTGCTGTTTCGTTAGCATTCTTTTCAGTTCAATGCATTTGCCGCAATGAAAACGAAAAACACAGCAAAATTTTTCATTTCGTTTCCGTTTCCGTTTTGTTTTTGAAAAATTTTCGTTTTCATTTTCGCTACATAATGAAATGAAAAAACGAAAAGAAAAACGAAAATTTCGCTGAGTCATGCCCATCTCTATTTAGCAGTGTCAGATCACACATTATTTTGTCTTATATCAGTCATCTCACCAGCTTCTAAAATCTTCAGTGGAAGGGCTTTCTTTTGTTGCCAACTCCCTAACAGGCTAGCTTGGTGCCATTACACAGCAGAGAGTTTCCAGATTTCCTGTGATAAGGAAAAGGGATATTGCAAGTGAAGAGAGAGAAGTGGGGCCCTTTCTGCAATGACTTGATTCTATTTTTTTTACCCTAAAAGGAGATTTAGGCTGAAATCCTGTTGTACAGTTACACAAATGGCATAACTTTTAGAGGCAAACAACTATGGGTTAAGATATCCCCATGTGTGTGTGTGTGTGTGTGTGTGTGTGTGTGTGTGTGTTGTGTTGTTACAATTCTGAATGACTCTTCATGAGCGCCATGTCCATGGAGTTTTCTTGGCAGGAATACTGGAATGGTATGCCAGTTCCTACTCCAGGCTCCTACAGCACCTGGTATTCCCTGGTGGTCTCCCATCCAAGTACTAACTAGGCCAGACCCTGCTTAGCTTCCCAAATCAGGCAAGATTGGATGTGCTTAGGGCATCTATAGACCTTCCCTATTACACACGGAGATGTGTGGCTCAGCATGCAACATTTAAGGTCTATGTCAATTTTGTAACTCAAGACAATTCATTAGCAAAAGTTATGCCATTTGTGTAACTGAGCAACAGGATTTCAGCTACTGTATAGGGCTTTAACTACATAGATGGAAGTTTTGCCATATGTTTGGCTTTGGCCCTGGGAATTGGGTTTGGAGTAATTTCGCAAGTCTGAAGCTCTGGATCTTGAATCTTGAGGAATCTTGGAATTCATTCTCATGGCTTTGCAACACTTTCAGGAGGACCCTTATCTTTTTCATTTTTATGCATCTTTCATCTGTTCAAGCATACTTTTCTCAGTTGACAATACAGTTATATACAGACGGATATGCAGAGAAAGCGGGGGGAATATAACATGGGTTTAGATGGTAATGACCAACCAAGAGCACCGTCTTTGACGGTTCTCTTGTGTTAAGTAATTATATCTGGCTGTGGAAAAGATCAGTTTTAAAGGCCTGTGCTCAGGTTTCTGTGGGCTATGCACTGTCAGTTTAGCAAGGTTTTGGAGATACTGTATAACAAGACTTTTGCCATTTACAAAGCCTTATAACAGGGAGAACTTTCTAAAGGCCTCTATTTAGAGCTGACATGTGAATTGACAGATGAAAAGGGAAGCCCTAGGGTTCAAGGAGAATGAAGTTTTACTTTTCTTCAGTCACTAAGAATGAAAACCTTGCAAATATCTACATAACATCATTCCAGGAGACACACCTTTTGTAACCTGTCATTAAAATATTAGGCATGTACAGACGTGATGCACCTCACCTCCTGTTCCAAAGCTGAGGTAGACCTATATGATTTTTCAGCAGTTTTGTTCTCAATCATGATAAGAATTGCTATTTGTCCTTCTGTCATTTGCACTTCTCAAAATCTGCAGTGATGACACAACCTTGGCCAAGTTTCAGTAACCTTCTTGACAAAGCATGGACTCTACTATCTTGGGCTCCCCATTGTGAGATTGTGAGATTTATTCCACCCCTCCCATCATGTACAAAATGTATAATCTTATCTGTAGTTGATGTGTGCTCGGATTTCACGGTGTCCTACAATGTACACATGCACAGGTGGCAAGATAAAACTGGGATAGGCCATCTAGATATATCTGAGTATGACACATGTCAGTTCCTGGACACAGAACTTGTTGTACAAAATATTTGTTAATCCACCCACCCCACACCTACACAACACCTTGTGGCCAAAACACTGCTTCCTCCCAAAATTCAGTTCAATATATGTAGTGTTTGCAAAGTCCCATGGATGCCGGAGGCCTATAAAGTCATGGCAAAATTGACCTCCTCACCTCTTGGAGGGTATAAGAGGACTGTTTGGGTTGCTTTTTAAAGTATTTTTAAGGAGACGTGGAGAGACTGGAGTTGCCCGGGAGACCTGAGGTACTGTGGTTGTGCCTCTGCTGGTTCCCCATAGAGCCCCATGGGTTCCATGTTCTCTCTCTCTCTTTTTAGATATGTGGTCCAAATACAACCATGAGCAACAGGGGGAAAAAACAATAAAAATCACCACTCATTACAGTGCTCTAAAAAAAGCAAGCTGCTTAAAAAAAACTTTCATCAGACATTTCGTTCAGTTTTTAGAATGTGTACTCGGGGAAAGTTCACACTGTTTTGGAAGCAAAGGGATGATTGGGGATGTGCAAAAGTGATACCAGGAGCATTGTGCCATATCATCCTGAGGGCTAGTGGAGGGACTGGGAGCCTTTTAGTGTAGTATCATTCAGGATATCCAAGTTCAAATCCTGTCTCAGCCATGGAAACTCAGTATAGGGTAGTGGCAATGGTGGACTGCTTCTTGAACATCTCACTTATCTTGCAAAGAAATGGAGGAAAACAATAGAAAAGGAAAAACCAGAGATCTATTCAAGAAAACTGGAGATATTAAAGGGGCATTTTGTGCAAAGATCGATATGATAAAGGGCAAAAATGGTAGGGACCTAACAGAAGCAGAAGAAAGCAAGAAGAGATGGCAAGAATACACAGAGAAATTATATATGTCTGGAGCCAGACATCCTGGAAAGTGAGGTCAAGTGGTCCTTAGAAAGCATTGCAAACAACAAGGCCAGTGGAGGTGACGGCATTCCAACTGAACTATTTAAAATCTTAAAAGAGGATACTGCAAAGGTGCTACATGCAATATGACAGCAAATTTGGAAAACCCAGCAGTGGCCAGAGGACTGGAAAAGATCGCTCTACATCCCAATCCCAAAGAAGGGCAATGCCAAAGAATGCTCCAACTATCGTACAATTGCACTAATTTTGCATGCTGGAAAATTTCATGCTCAAAATTCTACAAGGGAGGCTTCAGCAGTATGTGGACAGAGAACTTCCAGAAGTGCAAGCTGGATTTCAAAGGGGCAGAGTAACTAGAGATCAACCCTGAATGTTCACTGGAAGGACAGATTTTGAAGCTGAGGCTCCAGTACTTTGGCCACCTCATGAGGAGAGAAGAGTCCTTGGAAAAGTCCCCGATGTTGGGAAAGATTGAAGGCAAAAGGAAAAGGGGACGGCAGAGAATGAAATGGTTGGATGATGTCATCGATGCAACCAACATGGATTTGACCAAACTCCGGGAGGCAGTGGAAGACAGATGGGCCTGGCAAGCTCTGGTCCATGGGGTCATGTGAAGCATCGGATATGACTGAACGAATGAACAACAACAACAACGAGACACCATTCATGTTCCTCTCTGTGTCCCAATCCTGTAACTTGCCATATGGCAAGGATTGTGAGCAGCAACTTCATTATAAGCAATAATTTGCTGCTAGAATTTACATAATAACACTTATGCCAGTGTAAATCCCCAATATAATCAAATTCTAATGTATTTTATTTAACTGCACTTTAATATTATAGCTGATTCTAGTTTTTCTGCACCTGATTTCCATTTTGGTTTAAGCTCTGTTCAGTCATATTTTTGGGAACAAGGGAGGATAGAAAGGTAATGGGTAAATAAGCAATACATATTTGACTTGCTGTAAAAGTGGGTCAGTGGTCCCATCCCCAAATCACTACGATGTGCTGTTAAAAGTGGCTGCAGTCTGTTTCCAGCCTTACCATTTCAGTCACCAGTATTGGCAGCACTTCTGCCAATGAGTGGCTCTTGGCTACATAGATAGCAATCCAGTTTTTAATCTATCTGCCTGCAGCTCAGCTTTCTTTAATCTGATACAGGCAGCATCGCACAGGCAGCAGTGAGTCATTCAACCCAACAGCTCCATTCCAGAGCCCCCCTTTCCTTTATGGTCCGCAGAACAAAGATATTTAGGAGAAAGGGAAGGCTTACATCTTGAAAAGGGAAATGAAAAGCTGCTGGGTAAGGTGGGGGGAGGCATGATGTTGTTAACCAGCATATTATAAATGCCTTGTTCAAAATTGTGTGTGAGAGGGTATTTACATAAACCAGTAAATTAGGATGGATTAAACACATCTGGAGGAAAAGGAGGAAACAACTGCTTTATCAGTGTGTAGCTATATAGGCTATTTGCATACAGAAAAGGATATCTGATTGTTTCAGTTCCTCATGGATTACAGCAGCCTGCTCCCCTCCCACCCAGAGATAGTTTGGACTACAACACACATTCTCTGCAGCCATTAGGGTCAGGAACCCTGCTACTTGTAGAATGATGGAAGCTGAAGTGCAGGCAAGAGGAGGCAAGGTTACTGACAGCTGCTTTGAAAAACTTGGCTTATGCTTCAGCAGAAGCTAATAGTTCCAGAGAGCTCAGTTGCATACAAGAAGTACGATTTCTAGTTATTTCATCCTGGACATATCTGAACTATGAAAATAAAGTGCCATGTGCCACATAGGTTCATCTGAGCACTGGAAGAAAGCTACAGTGGTCCCCCGCCCATTCGTGGTTCATATACTGCGGTCCCGCATATATCGCGGGACCACACTCTATGAAAAAGGCCCCCTAGGGTAAGGGGGGAAAGGCCTGTTTCAGGCCTCCCTTACTTACTGGTGCTGCCCCAAATGGGCCTGCAAGGGCCTTCCTGAGCCTTCTGCCCCCCCCAAAGGCCCTGGAAGGTCCTTGCAGGCCCGTTTGGGGCAGTGCCAGGCTGGGGGTAAATACAAAAGCCCCCAGCTAAGCGCCTCAGACCTGACCCAACCTGCATCCATATATCGCGGATTTTCAGTTATCGTGGGTCAGGTCGGGTCCCTAACCCCCCGCAATAGGCAGGGGATCACTGTATTTGACATGGGACAAACATGGAAAACTACTTTATTGAGATCTCTCATCTTACCTTGCCTTGGTTTCTTAACACACAGCTCCAACTTATTTATGTTAGCTTGGAAGAAAAGCCACCCCAATCAGTGAAAGTAGGTCCTGACTAAATGTGTAAAGGAATGCTGTTTTAGATTTCTTTCCTAGTTCAACCTGTGGATATTTAAAAATATATGCAGATTATCATAACTTACAGCATGGAAAAAGGAACTTTTATTTTGGATTACAATTCTTGGCAGTACTGTGTAAAAAATTAATATGTAGATATGTGTGGGCCTCAAACAACATTTGAAATGTAAATATTATAAATAGAGTGGCATGTTTTATATCAGTGTTCACCAGCCTGTTGCTTTCCTAATGTATGTGTGTGCAATCACCCTCAGACACAATGGCCATTGTTTGAATGCTGAGAGATCATGGTTTAAACAATCTTAAAATACTGTATTAATATCTTTTTTAATTGCAAAAGTATATTTGATACGATCTGATCAAAATTGTTGAGGTGGTCAGGCAACAAATATATAGGTAAAACAAATCAGATTCAGTCACAGCACTAAAAGACAGCCAGTTCTCAAGAGCGAGATTCAAAACTCTGAAAAAAGACCCTTCTGCATCTTGAAATCTGAGGCCAAATTGTAAGGGCACTTACTGTAACTTTAAAATTTTATACCAGTGTTATGGGACTTGTTTTTCTGCTGGGCATTCATGCTGTAGCACTTGCTATATTTTTGAGGGCCTGGAACCATGTAAGTCATGAAAACAATTATTTCAGAGTAAGGCCCACCTTGACCCAGTTTGAGGAGAAAAGGAGCTTTACATCAAATGAATGGATGAATGAATGAAGAGAGGAGCCACACGATTATTATTAGCATCTTTTAATTTCTCTTTTTATCTGTCTGTCTGTCTCTTTCTCTCTCTCTCTCTCTCTCTCTCTTTCACACACACACACACACACACACACACACAATAGAACTGATATTTAGGCCAGCAGGTGCCCAAAGCTTTTTTTTTTTGCAAACTCTTTAGAAAGCATACTTGTAATTTACTGTATATAATCCACTTTCTTCAATATACTGTGGTGTCTGATTATAATTATAGCCCAGTCTTCCAACATTTTAAAAGCACTGACAGAGTAAAGGATGGTCTGCAGGCACTATTAGATTAGAGTTAAGAGTCCTTTTACTTATTCTTACAGTAGGCTCCAAGGGAGGGTTAACTGTGTCCTTATCCAGGGGGTTCATTGGGGATCTTTGTGGAGATAAATGGTGCGTTGCTAATCCTTTGTTGGGATTGGGAATCTGTCCCAAGTCTCGCAAAGTTGCCACCAAGCAATCTAAACGGTTCACTATCGATGCCTGTTCGCAAATTGGTAGGCTACTGAAGGATGAGAGAAGATTAGTCTCTACCTACTCTTCTGGCCAAGTAAAACCTTGAGTGATCTGTTTTATTACATGGCTGTTCTCACTGATATTATCTATAATGTTGCCAAGATTATGAAAACCGATTGTGTCCTTGTAATAACAAAGAAATTGAAACACTGAATCATGTCCTTTTTGTATGTGATTTTTATAGAAATGAGCCTACTAAATTACTCAAGCCCATAATGAGTGTCTTCCTAGGTAGGATGCTGAACTGGTGTTTAAAATATTTATTAAGTGACACAAACAAGGGTACCACTGAATCTGTGGCCAAGTTTCTTTTCTTTGCCCAAAGAATACGGAAGACAACCTTGGCCTCTGTTGGCTCTTAATATAATTATGAATTGCACAATGTTTGTATAATTCACTTTTACTACCTAAACTGTTTTAACTATCTTAAAATTTTGTAATGGTTTTACTCTTTTATCCTTTTAAAACTTCATGTATGTATTTTTACCTTATTGGTTGGGCCTGTGGCCGCAAATAAAGATTGTTGTTGTTAAAAACACTGGTATAGTCTAAGGGGTTGGGGTGGGGGTGGGGTGGGGGTGAGGTGGGGTGGGGAGAGAGCTAATTTGGCATTGCCACAGGAGGTGCTCCACATGCAGTCTTTCCCTCGTCCTCCATTTGGCAATCCATTTCATGTCTCATGAAATAAAACCTAACTCATAAAAGAAAGAGATACTTTCTAGAATCAAAGCACAAATTCATATCATAGGGTCGAACTATCCACTGCAGATAGTATGTCACATTAGTGCTTCCGAGACATGATTTTACAGAATCTGGGAGCATTTGAAATGTGGATGTACTGACGAATTGTGAAGATACCTTGGCCAGCCAGAGTCGCTAATGTGGCTGTATTATAGCATATGAATAAAAAGCTAGAAATATTCAATATCATTAAGAGAAGAAAATTACAATATTTCAATCACATAATGTGCAATAAGAAATACTATCTGCTGCAGGTTATCCTTCAAGGAAAAGTAGATGGGAAGTGTGCCCGGGGGTGTAGAAGAACATTCTAGCTTAAGAATTTAAGTAGGGATGGGCACAACATCAAAAACTGTTTCATTTCGTTTCATTTTGTGCTCACATCCATTTTGTTTCATTTCATTTCTTACTTTTTTAAAAAAAATGTATGAAATGAAATGAAATGAAACAAAATGGCTCCCCTAGGTCCTAGAGGCACCAGATCTGGTGTGCAGGACTCCAGGAGCCGTTTTTAAAGGGCTCCTGCAGAGCTGTCAATGGCTGGAGTCCTTTAAGCCTGGCCCAGTCAGTACCAGGGGGTCCCATTGGTACTGACTGGGCCAGGTTTAAGGGGCTCCAACTTTGACAGCTCGGTAGAAGCCCTCAGAAAATGGTGTGGAGGGCAGCATGATTGCCAGAAATGCGCTCCACACCATTTCCTGAGGACTCCAGCCATTGGCAGCTGGGCAGGAGGCCTCTGAAAATGGTCAGGTAGGCAATTTCATGGGATTGTGCCCTCTACCCGACTGTTTTCTGAGGGCTCCTGCCCAGCTATCAATGGCTGGAGCCCTTTAAACCCGGCCCAGTTGGTACCAGAGGGTCCCCCTGGAACCAACTGGGCCAGGTTTAAAGGGCTTCAGCAACTGATAGCTCGGCAGGAGCCTGAAAACCATAGAACAAATCGGTGCATTTCAATGGAAAAACAAACATTTTGTTTCATCTATAAGGAAATGCTGCTTCCTTGTTTCATTTTGTTTCATTTCATTTTGTTTCATTATGTAATGAAATGACGAAACAGCATTTTGTTTTCCCCTAAATTTAAGCCAATGGTTCACAGTGAGCACAGGCTTCTCAATTTAGAATAGCTTTAGATTTTTTTTTTTTTTAAAAAACAGATTATGCTACTAATTGCCAACGTTGTACCAGGACATGGCACTTAAAGAAGAAGAAGAGATGATTTCAGTAGATCTTCATACCTTCGCAGTCCAGAAAATGAATCACAAAACAGATCAGCATACATTACAAACTGCAGGGGTGAAGTCTCTTGCTGTGACAATAAAATGGCATTTAGTAATTGCAGAATCACCTTTTCTAATGATAGGCTATCTGTAATTCGCAGGTTGACCATCATTTCAGAGCCCCAAGAGTCAGGAAAAAGGATAAAAATAGTGTTTTGTTGTAGCTTTTGGTGTTCAAAGACTCCTTCGACTCCCAGTTGCTGCCAGTGTTTGATAGCATTTGACAGCTGGCATGGCTCAGAAGCAAACAGTGGATTATATTTGACACATGGCAGTTAGTCGCTAGCATTATTTGGTAGACAATGCAGAGTAGCAGCCAGCATTTGACAGCATGTGGCAGCTGTCACTCAGAAGCAGTCTCTATTTCTTACCTTATTTCAAATAGAGTGGGGTCTCTGTTTCTGTGTTTAGTAAACAACACAACAAGGAGGTACTTGGCCATTGTGGGTTTCAGTGTCCTCTGTGGATGGAGAGTCTTTGTCCACACATATTCCCCACATGATTTGCAACCAGGGGTTAACATTCTGATGCTAAAATGACAGAGAGAACCTCCAGGGACAGTGGCAGTTCATCTGTTCAGAAAATCCTCTTTCATGATTAGAAGGGGATCGGAATGTAAGAAGAGATATTTTTATCTCTTTTTATTTCTTTTTATTTATTATTTCCTTACTGCATTTATTCCTTGCTAAGGTTCCCAAAGTGACTTGCAACAGTTAAAGGAACCAAGATAAGATTAACAGTGTTGCAAGCAAACTCAAAAGTCTGAATTTTTTTAAAAACTGATTAATTAAAAAATAGCCAAAACATTATCTAAAAGACAATTCCTAAAGGTTAAAAGCTCTTCAGAGGAGTGCAGTTTTAGCTCCCTATCAGAAGCTTAACTAAGATGGAAGTACCTGGTGTTCTCTTGGAAAAGAAAGGGAGGGGACCTGGGAATGTAGTTCACAACTAAAATGTCATTTCACTACACAGTCTAGCTGGCTAGATAGCTCAGTGTGTTAGGCTGACAATTCTAATCTACAAATTGAAGAGAGCAACAGCTAGAGCAGTGATGGCGAACCTATGGCACGGGTGCCAAAGGTGGCACTCAGAGCCCTTTCTGTGGGCACCCGACATTGTCCCTTTAGAGCCTCCTGTATAGAGGTTAAATTGCTGTATTGGCACTTTGCAAAAAAAAAAAAAAATTAGTGGGTTCTGAATCGCAGTTTGGGCACTCGGTCTCTAAAAAGTTTGCCATCACTGACCTAGAGCCTTTATAAAACTTCCCTGAACACGGCATGCTGAGGCCATGATACAAATACCATCTTCTAATGCTGTATCACATATGGGGATGGAGTCTGAGGCTAATACAGCATTTAGCTCAATTTGGGCTTTATTTAATCCAATGCTAGAGTTTCCTCTCCACCTAGAGGTGAATGCCTAGCTCCACTGCTCTGTCATCATGTTCCACATGGTTTCAGTGCCTGCCCTGGACAGAATCACTATACACAAGCAAGAACCCTGGGAAATCTGGGGTCTTGCTCACACATCGAGCCTAAAAATCAGCAGAGCCCTTCTCTTTAGTGCCCAGTGTTGGAACTGAGAAGAATTTGATGACAGAGGGGATGAGGGCCTGGTGCTCCCTTTAAATGTGGCCACAGAGCTGGGTAGAATAATGTCTAAATAGGGCTGTTGATACTTGGGGAGCCTCTACCACTGGGATGCAGGCATAAAATCATCCAGACTTTCTTTAATCTTTAATCTTCTGGATAATGCCCTGTTGGCCAGCACAGTGCATAACTGCTCCACAGGTATTACCAGCAGATAGAAATTGCCCTGCTCACAAGAGCAGGGCTTAAACTTAAACAGTGGCCTAATATCCCCTCATACATACACGTGGGAAAGACACTGACCAATGTCTTTGGTGCCAAATTACAGTACAGTGGTCTTCCGCCCTTTTGCGTTTCATATATTGTGGTCCTGCTATATAGTGGGACTGCAGTACAGTGCAACCCAAAAGGCATTTTACCCCCATGCAGGGAGTGGTGCGCCATGCTGGGGATCCAGGCTCTTTAAATCTTCCCCCTTCCCCAAGCCCTGGGCTCCAGCTGATTGGCACTGGGGTGGGGGGGGAAAAGGTTTTTCTCCCCCACCCCAGCACTAATCAGCTGGAGCCCAGGCATCGCACGCTGCTCCCTGCACTGGGGTGGGGGTCGGGAGTAACAGCGCACAATGTTTAAAATGCCTTTAAGCAACAGAGTCAAGCGCTTGGCTCCATTGCTTAAAGGCATTTTAAACATTGCGCGCGCCCCCGGCCCCACCTGACCTGCATCCGCATATTGCAGATTTTCAATCATCAGGTGGGTCCCTAACACACACACACACACCCACAATAGATGGGATGGTTACTGTATAGAGAATTTAGAATTGAAATGATCCATTGACTTATATGACGACATTGCACGGTGTCGAAAAACTCTTCAGATCTTGAAGTTAGGTTTTGGACACTACACAATGTGGCCAGTAGCCATACTGGGGGAGACATATTGGGGGTTGTAGTATGAAAGAGGCATTTTTTCCTGAGGTCATACCTTATAAAAATAGAAGCACATGCACCCTTGGTAGCTACTAGCTAGCTTTTAAAATGAGCCCCCCCCCCCCGAGTCCCATGCAAAAAAGGAAGACCAAGTGCCATTATAAGCTGAAAATAAATCTAAAATGCAAATTCCCCAGTGGAAGCAGAACAGCCCATTGTCATTTGTTTCCCCCCTGGCTGAGAGCCCATGCAAATGCCCTGCGGTTGTGCTGTCACGCAGGGAATGCCAGCCGGCTGTTGCACTGCCACACGCTGACATTTCCTGTGAAATACGGGCGACCTGAATTTCTTGCTGTGAAGATCAAGATGCTAACTCCCATGAGAGGGCACAATAAAAGGTGGCACTGTGTTACAAATGGTGTATTAATCCTCACAAAAGACAGGCCTGCCCCCACTTTACAGAAGGGGCAGCTGCAGGCTAGGAAGGGCACTTCCAGGTATGCATCTATTATCTCTTAAGTCTCTGGTATGATTTGCATCACATTCTCTCCCCACTCCAAATCACAAAGAGAAATGCTGCATCCGTTGCAGTTTTATTTGCAGCCTTGTTGCTTTCTGGAGTTTGTGTGACTGGGAGGGACATTTGTGGGCTGGGGTGATGGTCAATCTGTCTAGCACTAACCAACTATTTCTTCCAGCCTTTGAATTCAAAGAAAGTCCCACCTCTCTAGTGAGATGCTGTTTCCCTCTCTTTCATCCATTGGTGGCAGTTGTTCTATTTGCTGTTGATCTGGTCAGTTGGTTGGTAAGTATGTGTGCAGTAAAGAAAGCAGTATACACAAGCCTGTAATTTCAAGTAATTATAAATAAATATTTTTAAAACAATACTTTCTCCTAGAAATATTTCAGAGTTAATTATTAAGTTTTTAAGTGCCAGTTAATGAGAAGGTGTTGGACTCTAGAGAACTTGTATCTCTTCTCTGCTGTGCATCTTTTGTAGTTTTACTGCATAGCAAAAAGGATCTGGATCTGAAATTCAAAGCTGGGCAACAGTATTTCTACCAGATTTCCTTTGAAGTTTTGGAACTGGAACTGCAAATCTGATTTCCTTTTTCAAGGAGCAGTTGTAGTGCTAGGGATGGGAGAGAATGGTGATTCTAATTGGTTTGAAAAGATTTAACCAAAATCCTCCCATTTCTTAATATACAGGTGCAGAGCCTGAAACAACTAGGTTTGTCTTTTGTTTTGTTCTGTCCCCCGGGGAGCTGCAATAGGGGTGGATGAACATGGGTTCACAGGGGAGGGTTGTGTACCTCTTTGATTCTCACTTGCGGACAGCTGAGTATGGGCCGCACAGCTGCCTGTTTTTAGCTCTATAAGGAGAATGAATAGTAATAGGGCACTTGCCATGATCCCAACCCTCTATATTTGATATCCTGAGGCTTAACCCTGGCTGTCCAGCCCTGGTTATGACCCTGCAGATGACCCTTCTGACCCTATATTAAAGTATCTGAGGTTCCTCTGGTTCAATCCTCTTTCCAAAGTGAAGGGGATCCCACCATGTCCTTTGCTTCAGGCATAAAGTACAGGTTCTTCTATGCATGAATTTGTAGTGGAGTCCAGCTATGCAGGTATTCAGCCTCTGAGTGATAAAGAGGCTTAGCTTTCTTGCCTGTGGTCACTCACCTGCTCATTGATTTCTCATTTGTCCAGTGTATCGTCTGGTGATTGACTCTGGCGAGGTGTCCTATGAGATGAAAGAGCCCAGGCCTTTCCCCTCTAAAACACATACCAGTGATAATAACCAGACTGCAAGAATCAAGTCATTATTTTGTCTGTTGTATTGATAAGCTTCAGCTTACCTCTCTTTTCTTAATATTTATTTCTTGTTCTCCCTTCCGTAACATTCTTTTCCAACGACAGGCGCCAGGCTTGCCGGAGCAGCCCTGCAAACCTTTATACAGTTTTCTTGCGGTTGTTTTCGTTGTTGGCAGCTAAACAACCTGTTAACCCTTTAATCACACAGCAGCATACTCAATCCTTTGTGTTCAGACAGTACTAAAAAAAGTAAATAAATTGAATTACAAATGGAACCTGTAATAAAATACAGTACTGTGGAGCATTCTTATCAGTGATCTGGGGAGTCAATCATAGCCTCCTTCCTGGTTCTCCATTTCCTTCCTCCTTCCACACACACACACCATCATAGGCACTGTGGAGACACTGCAAACTCTGGATTCTTGTGGGTCTATATTTTGATTGTAGTCAGAGGGAGTCAATCCATTAGGGACATTTTTTCTTAGAAAGGGTGGGTGGGTGGGTGGGTGGGTAAGCTCAGTTTCCATAAACATGGCTTTAGCCAATCTGATAATTTTTGGCAAAAAAGCCCAAACAACTCATCCTTTTCAAGGCAGGGAAATAATGCTGAAGTTCTTCATCATCCTATATGAAATTGTGGCAAGCAAGGATTTACAGCCACTTAGTGGTGGATTTATGATGAAACTAATGAAGTGTTTAGGGGCTCTAATCCTGGAGGAACCCAGAACTCCACATTTTAAAATTTGTTGGGATCCATCATGGAACAACCCCACTGAAAAAACAACAACAGTTGTTATCATGATCTTATTGCTGGTTGACAAGCCCTAAGACAGTGTTGGCGAACCTATGGCATGGGTGTCAAAGGTGGCACTTGGAGCCTTTTGTGTGGGCACACATTGCCCCTTCACAGGTCAAATTGTTGTATTGGCACTTTGCAAAAAATTAGTGAGTTTTGAATCACAATTTGGGCAGTCTGTTTCTGAAAGGTTCGCCATCATTGCCCTAAGAGTTCAGGTTTTAGGACACCCCCATAGGTCATCCACTGCCTAAACCCCACTGGTTAAAGCCAGATGCCACCTTCAATCCTTGTTTAAGGATTGTGAGTTATCCATTGAAGGTACTGTACTAACATGCCTCAAAATGGCTAACATTTTAATTGTGGAAGCTTCCTTCTTTCTTCTTTAAGTGCTATGTCCTCATAGAAAATTGGCAATTAGTAGCATAACCTGTTTTTTTAAAATCTAAAGTTATTCTAAAATAGAGAAGCTATGCTCGCTGTGAACCATTGGATTAAATTCTTAAACCAGAATTTTCTTCTACACCCTGGGCCATGCTTCCCATCTATTTTTCCTTCAAGGATAATCTGCAGCATTTCTTATTGTGTATTATGTGACTGAAATATTGTAATTTCCTTCTCTTTATGGCATTGAGAATTTCATGTGACCATCCATGCCCTAATATGAATAAGGACTGGAGGTAACAGCCAAAAGCAGTCCAATATTAGAAACATCTATATCTATCATTCTTCAGCTGTCTGGAAGATTCTGGGATTTATAGACCAGAAAAGAATTTTCCTAAGATTTGCTTTTGGTTATGCAGGTCTTGGCTGAAAAGTGATGCAGGTTACAATTCCCAATAGGGTCTTCTGTTTTGCACTCTTCATTACTGTCCACAGGTGGGCCAGAGTTTCATGGTTGATGCCCAAATAATACCTTTCAAATGGACATACAGTATCATGTTATTTTGTGTTTTGCCACACCATGTCTTGTTCTGTATTTTAGCACCTGTACAATTTTAATTGGGCACATACTCCTTGTATGGGTATGTATTATTGCCTGTTGTATTGTATGCTTTGGTTGATGCCAATAAGGGTCCTGACTGATAGACAGACTGGCAGAATAGTTGTTCCTTAACAGAAGGGAGCTCCAGAGTCCAGGTATGCTGTGACAGAGAAGGCCCTCTCCTGAGTCCCTGCCAAATGTACCTGTAAAGATGGCAGGACTGAGAGAAAGGCCTACCCTGATAATGATAATCCAACCATTTGCAAGATGGCCTCTCTCTGATGGTTACTTCACGTCCTTCCTCATTCCGAGATTATGTTCGTTTTGTGATAACATCGTTCACGTTCACGTGGTCTTGTCCCGGTTCTGTCCCTGTTTCCGTTTACCCACGGGTGTGATTGATTGTGTCATGACAACTGTTACTTCACGTCCTTGTTTTGTGACAATTACTGAATTTTCCTGGCTTTGTTTACCCCCCCCTTTTTTTTTGGCCTGGGCTTCCGTTTTTTGATATTTTGAATCTCTGCAACTTTGCCTTTCATGTGTTAAGTGGCAAAACTCCCGGTTTCATGCCTTCTTCCCTCTCTGCGATGCATTGTTTATGCCATTGGGATTGTACTGGCCAGCGAGAGGTATGTCTCATCATGCTCCATTCCCGGTTCAGGGGGCGTGGTCAGGATGAACTCCTGCCATCACACAATGGACGTGGAGTAAACTTTTTTCGTACCGGTCCCAAGCAGGACAGCAAACCGCGATGAGAGGGAAGTGAAGTATCCCCCCTCTCCCCCCTGTTATCATGGTTGCTAGATAAAAGTTGAATAAATAAATAAATAAATAATAAAAAGCAGAGCCCGATATTCTCTCCCTAGAGCTGAATTTTACAGGGGTAGAAATGCCTGTGAAGCCTACAGAACTTTCCCATGTAAGAGAATGAATCAGTTCAGCTGCTGGCACTCAAAGCTAAATGTTTCCCTTTCCACTTTTTCTTCTATCCGAGACAAAAAAAGTAATAATTAACAAATGTTGGGAGGGTGTGAGGAGGGGATAAAATGGAAGCAGTTTCCTCTCAAGCAGGCATTGTGGTGGGCCTGAAGCAAATGGATAAGAATCCCGCATAATTGCCATTCTCTCTGGAGTGATGCCAAGAATTCTAAACCTTTGGCAGCCTTCGTTTTCAGAGAAGAAACGTTTCAGAATAAAGGAAGAACAAATATTGTTTTTAAGCCTCACAGAAAGAAAGGAAATTTCAGCCAAAAAGTACTCATTTCTGCCTTCCTTATGGAATGTTAACTTGGGTACAAGGAGGGCTTCTGGGATGCCTTGTTTAGAACATTTTTTTTAAATTAGAAATTTAAACAACAAACATATCCCTCAGTTTTTATGGTATGGATAACCCATGCCCATGTCCTAATGGAACTATAAGGGAAATGATGGGTCTTTCCACCTCATTTCGGGAAATACAGGCTGTGAATCTATACATCTAGCAGGGCATCAAACCAAGAGCTGATTCCCTATTGTTCAATTGTCCATATGTTGAAAGAATAACAGTACAGTAGGACCCCAGTATCCACTGGGGATTGGTTCCAGGCATTCCCATGGATAATGAAAATTGGGGATAAGAGAGAACGCCTGCCCACCCTCCCCCAAACTGCTGTTTCCTGACAGCAGCTTACTTTATGATTGCTGTTTTGAGACAGTAGCTTGCTTTATGGCTGCCGTTTGTGACTGTAGCTTGATTTACAGATGTTATTTGTGACAATAGTTTGCTTTACAGCTGCTGTTTGTGGCAACAGCTTGCTTTGTGGCTGCTGAATTATTTAATTTTTTTCCTCTGCCAACCATGGATAACTGAATCAGTGGATATGGGGGTCCTACTATATGTGCTTTGTAGCAAACAGAAGACAATAGAATCCATGATGCAGTGCAGCTGTAGTGGAAATCTGCATGTGTGAGGGCATCTGAGGCTGGTGTATCATTTGACCAAAGGTGGCACCCAAGGCTATCTGAGGTTTAACACTTGGCAACAAGAGTCTGTCCTTTCTCAGCAGATTTATCATATTGCATCCAAATTGCATTTTCACCAGAATCTAGTAGCAATGGTAGTTTACACAAGAATGTCATCTGCTTTTAACATTGGAAAACTTGGGAAAGGAATTTCTCACCGGCATGCCATCCACCACCCACAGAGTTGGTATATGGAGCTGTGATTCTGATGTAGGGAATCTGATTTGAAAAAAAGTGTTTGCAGTTGCAAGAGAATAGGGTATGTAGGTAAAAGAATATCAACCTTTTTGCACCTTTAATAGTGTAATATGCAGCAGGCACTGCTTTTGCATCTCAACAGCTTAACTATAAGACCCATGCAAAGCAAAACAAGTGTTATTGTCGGGGCTATCTCCAAAGGTTCTTTCAGCGCCAATGCTGGGATACAGCATTTAAAAAAGCCCTTCTTAGTAGAGATGTGCCTAAGCAATCACCATTGCAAGTGTAGTCTGTGTTCATCTCCTCTTGGTCACCTGCCCATGACCTCAAGAAGCATCATGCCCAAAGCCAGGTAGTTCATTTTAGCACGAGATAGAAAATCTTATGACCACCTCCTCCCACTCCCAGCAATGAGAATTTATTAACATCCACCAACAACATGTGCTGCATGATGAGACGGGTCTCCTTCATTCTGCATAATAATAGAGCTAGCCCTAATGTATGTCAGAACTGAAACCAGTACAAGTACAGCTTGGCAGGCTGGCTTTGATTAAAGTAAGGGTGAGATAAAGGTTTCCTGGCAAGCTGGCATAGCCAGCTGCCTCCTCCAACCCACTTGTCCAGGCATAGGATAAAGGTTTGGCTGCCACAGCATGGCACTACTTGCACTGGAGCTCATTCTTGGCACCCGGGTTTGGCCGGCGGCTTCATTCAGCCTCCTCCTTCCACGGTTTCCCTGGGACCATTTCACAGCTCCCTTACAGAGCTCTCGGACCTTCTTTGCCATGGGTGAAGAATGCTAATTGAATATACACACTGCCTTCTAGTCGCTTTTCAGGAAATGGCACAAAGAAGCAAAAACAAGCCCCCCCACCCGTTTCAAGTGGGCCAATGAAATTTCACAAGGCTGACTTCCTGATTGTTTCTTTTGCTCCAGCCCAGTCTTGAAGCGCCTGCTATTTTTAAATACAATGGCTCCCTTTTATAGCAAGCTGTGTAGTAAGTAAGGACCCTTTCCTGTGGGCTGGCAGAAGGACTCTGTGGGTAGAGCACATTTTAGCAGCTAGCTAGCATGTTAATGAGGCTGCTTTTACCAAAACGAGCTAAATACTGTTAGCTTTGCTGGACTCCCAACTGACTTCTGCGGCATTTACCCAACTTCAAAAAAGTACTTTGTGAATCAATTAATATATATTCAGATTGCATAGGAACAGGGCCAAATAATTATTTGCAGTAGTTTTTAATGTATATTCAAACTAGATCTCGTCTTTACAGCTGTAGAAGACCTGACCTGCTTTCTTCCATTAGCATTGCAAACAATCTTACAAAACTTTTCATTTCCAGCAGAGCAAGGGTGGCTGTTTCATACTGTTTATCAAACATGATTTGCTAATTTAAAATCTTTCAAGACTATACTCAGGGCTTGATTCCTGCCTCTAACATCTAAGTTCAGTGCATGCTCACAAGGGAATGTGTGAAAGGTAACCATGCTAGAGTGCAATGAATGAAAGATCTGATTTGGACTTATAAAACAAAGCAGGTAAGGCTCTACATTTCTTACCTTTTGAATAGCTGATTGACAGATGGTTCGGTTGTCCAGAAAACCAGACTTTTTTTTTTCTAAAAGAGATATGATGACACACACTCAAACAAGACAAATTGAAACAGACCTTTCAGTTCTGTTACAACCTACACAAATGCTGCAATTCCATTATGGCAAAGATACTCTCATTGGGGTGATGGCATGTTTGTTACCAAAAATGAAAGTAAAGATTTGCAGGTGCTAATGTTTGGATCGAGGTAAATGGATATGTTATTTAAATGGAAGTATTGCACATCTCATATAAACAGTGGAAACCGTAACAAGGTGGCCAAGTTTCTTTTTTCTGCCCAAAGAATACGGAAGACAACCTTGGCCTCTGTTAGCTCTTAATATAATTATGAATTGCACAATGTTTGTATAATTAACTTTTACTGCTGTTTTAACTATCTAAAAATTTTGTAATGGTTTTACCCTCTTATCCTCTTAAAACTTCATGTATGTATTTTTACCTTATTGGTTGGGCCGGTGGCTGCAAATAAAGATTGTATTGTATTGTAACAAGGTGATATAAAGTATTCATAGAATCGGAAGATCATAGAATCATGAACTTGGAAGGGCCATTGAGTCCAATATCCTGCTCAACGCAGGAATACAAATCACAGGATATCTGCCAAGTGGTTGTCTACCTTTCTCTCGAATGCTTCCAGTGTTGGAGTACTCACCACATCTTGAGGTAATTGGTTCCATTGTTGTACTGCTGTAACAGTTAAGAAGTTTTTCCTGATGGTCAACCGAAATCTGGTTTCCTGTAATTTGAGCCCATTTTTTCTTGCCCCGCACTCTGGGTTGATTGAGAACAGACCCTGCTATCCTTGGTATGACTGTTTTTGCTCCTCTATGTTCACATGGTAGCTGTTGACAAGGCAGCTTTGTTTTTCCAGGGATGGGCAAGGTTTTCACATCTTGGCTCCTGTTCAGCATTGTTCTCATGCCTCCCCCACCCCACCCCGAATACTGTGAACGACAAGGAGCTCAAGGATTTATTTATTTATTTATTTATTGCATTTGTATCCCACACCAAGTTAGTGGAAACTACTGCTCTAGGAGATCATTACAATATAATGTAAAGCTTTACTCACCCACCCCAATTCCATTCAAAACATAATAAATAAAAACAATCCCCAAACCAATAAAATAAACTAAATAAATGAACAGATCAACACACAGTGACAGCCCTCCGTCGGCACAAGGTGGGAGACTAAACTGACTGAGGGGGAAGAGGCCCTTAGAAGCTTCCTCTAAGGCCGTGGTCACACCTGGGTTTTGATCCTGAACTGATCTTCTGAAGGTCCGGCTTTTCCTCTTCGTCCCATCACGTGATTTAATATGTGGGACAGGAGTCCCCACGTCCAAAGCTGTTTTTTTAATTTTAAAGTGCAGTTCAGCTCCCTTGGCCAGCAGGTGGCGCTAGCATTTTTAAAAAAGGACCACTTGGCTGGGGGAAATTAATGCTTAGAGCACCTGACTGAACTTCCTGTTGCTCCTATGTGCAGGGAAATTAAAAAAAAACCATAGCCCATGGGCCCCAGGAACAGCAGGTCGGTGCTATGAAAAAAGAAAGAAAAAGAAACCTGGATCATCTGTGTGGTCCCCAAACAAACAAACAAACAAACAAACAAACAAACAAACAACAAACAGGGGTTCCCCTGTGGTCTGCTAATGATTCTTCTTATTCTTACTGTGCCACACTGACTGTGTTTCAGCAACGTGTACACTGTGGTGAAA
Source organism: Phrynocephalus versicolor (assembly GCA_023846285.1). Lineage (NCBI taxonomy): Eukaryota > Metazoa > Chordata > Lepidosauria > Squamata > Agamidae > Phrynocephalus > Phrynocephalus versicolor. Next base: position 19,018,456 of record JAHTLZ010000330.1, on the reverse strand, counting down.
TCTTGTCAAGATTGTTTATTAATTATAATCATTATTCATTAGACATAATAGGCCGGAAGAAGCAAGATTTTATGTAACTCCTTGACTATGTCATTTAGAATTAGCACAGGCAGTTGGCAAGGATTTTAGATAATGTTGTTGATGATGACAGTGATGATGATGATGATGATAAGAACACAACTCCTAATTTTTGGACTTGGGTCTTTGCTCCCCCCCCCCCCCCCCCGGCACCCACAATGCCGGGAAATGAGAAAACAATATTCCACAGAGTTATCTAATTCCACAGAGAGTATTTACCTTCACAAAAGCATGTAGTTAATTTCTTCACTACCACCTTCCTGTTTTCTACTACATGAACATCTGTCCATTGGAATTCTAAATGAGATCTCTGCCTACCTGCACAGGGGCTAAATGTTTCTGCTGAGAGTTCTTACAGTGGAAACCCTCCAACATAGATTTAATTTAATTACACCATGCTGGCCTCTCTCCTGGTAGCACGGACAAGCCTAGAGGACTCCAAAAAGCAAGGAGATCAGCCGCAGCAGAAAAGAAGCTCATTAGGTTTTGTTTCAGTTGTCAGTAGGTACAAAGTGATCCAACAGCCACTTATTAAAATTGGACTTGGAACTGATGGGACAGCTTTCTTCTAATTGATCTATGGCAGGCATGTCCAAAGTCAGGCCTGAGGGCCCAATGCAGCCTGTTTTTAATTTTTAAGCGGCCCACGGCCTCTTCTCTCCACCAGCTCAGCCTGGCATGCATCCCACCAGCTGGCCTTTTCCCATACCGGATAGAGACATCAGCTTGCAGTTTTATGGTTTGCCTGCCCTCCCTGCCTCTGTTCACCCCCACGCCACCCAGCCCCCTCCCCAGCCAACCCGCCCCTGGCTCCATTGCTGCAGCATCCTCCCCTCTTCCTTGCAGGTTATACAGACTTGTCCAATGTCTGGCCCAGGGGCCAAAGGTGGCTGAATGGTCGGCCCCCACGCATTTTCACCTCACTAAATCTGGCCCTCCTTGCGAAAAGATTGCACATCTCTGATCTATGGTAAACTGTGTTTTATTGCTAAAACAAGTCTGTCTTTGATACAGGCAAGGGCTGCTCTGATCCCCACTGCATTGGGGGAAGGGTGCATTTGCCTCCGCAGCCCCGGGGATTTGGTGCAAGAACTTCATGCCCATCTGGGTCTTTTCCCCCGGGGACAGGAGCCTATGAGAGGGCTCCTGTCCTCCCTCGCCATCATTGCCGGCAAGTTCTTCAGCCCCACCCTCCCCCCCCCCATGGTAAGAGAATGAGACTAGCTGGTCGCCATGTGGGGCGGATGGGAATTTTTGGTGGTTACTCTGATTGGCCGTGAGTAGCCACGTGTTTTCACCCATCCCATTCTTTTCACCGCAGGGATGGGCTCCCTTCCCGTTGGTCACTAACTTGGCAGGTAGTGCAGTTGGTAACCGTATTCAGGTAAAAGCTCTGATAAGCCGCCCTTAAGGCGCTTCACAGCCCTCATACTCAGTCCATCAGCATTGGCTATGTCAGCAGACAAAATAAGTTTTAAAATGACCGGAAGCCTCCCAAGGGCTGTGCTGAGCTTCAGATTTGACTGGGCTTACCTACCTGAATGCAGAGCTTGTTGGCTGTGGGTTTTCATCCCATTCTGTTACCAGCTTGCACTACGGGTCAGGTCCCCTTCAGAGATCCTGACTGACCCAGTTAAGAAGTTGAAGAGTTATAAATAAAGTTGTGGCCCATTCGTACCCAAACCTGAAGTTGTCTCACCTCTTTATTTCGGGGCTTGGGGGGCAAAGAGATGCATATTATTGAATGGAAGTGAAGGGTTGGAGTGTAATTTATTGTATGTATGACTATGGCAATGATCAACTTAGAGCTGGCATAGGTTGCAATGATTTTCTTCTTCTTGATGAGTCCTATCTTATTGGTAGTGGGAAAGAGCTATAAATTTGACAGAACAGCTAAGAAAAGACCTAGGTTACTTTTTAGACAAGAGAACACATAGTGGTGGAGCTAGTATTCCACACTGGCTGGTCAACTCTGCCATGTACTCAAAAAAAAAAAATCCAGGCCATAGTTAGAAAAAAATGTGAACTGATATCTTCTAGGAAGTTGCTGAATGTATATGCATTATGTGTGCTGACATGGCATGGGGCTTCCTTGTACATTATATTTATTTATTTATTTATTTATTTATTTATTTATTTTTGAAAGCTTTAATTAGTTCAAAATGCAGGTTTACTCTACTAGCTGGAACCATTTCTTGGGGCTATATATAGGGATGTGAAGAAATTTTATCCATTCCTTTTCATGTTCAAGGCAGTTTGCTTCAACCTGGCAGGACAGCTTGTTAAGGACACTCAAGGTTACCTTGGTGTCTCAGTTTCACGCTTGTCCTGTGAGTGTGAGAGGGAGACACCAAGCTTTCCTTATCTTAGGCATTCCTCAGTTTGCACAGAACGTCTCTAGCATCTTTTTTCCATTGTAGAAGTTGGTGCATACTCACAGCAAGCTCAAAGGTATAGGACGATTGCTCACAAAGATGCAAGCAAACCATCCAGTGCGTACACTGCTACACAGCAGCATGGTCTTTAATGCTGTGCACTTCAATCAAGGTGCAAAAACCATGCTTGTCAATGAGCAAATTCTCTGTAATATTGTGAAGGTGTAACTTACATTACCTGTATTCCAACCTTGTGAGGTAGAGTAGAGGCTGACAGAGTATGGCTGGCCAGGGGCTGAATGAGATTGGAACCCAGGTCTCCTATATGTAACATTGCCCTGTATTAGAGATGGGCACGACCAGGAAATTTTTTTTTCGAGTTGTCGTTTTTTGGGACGGGTCCGTTTCGGCTCGTTTCCATTTTTCGCAAAATTTTTCAAAAATTTGTCGTTTTGTTTTTCGTTTTTTCATCTGCCGTTAGTACTGGTTTAGGGGGGTAGCGGGCTCCTGGAGGCACCTCTGTGGGGTGGGTGCCTCCTCTGGCCCGCTATGAAGGGAAAGCGGCCTCCTGGAGGCACCTCTGGGGTGGGTGGGTGCCTCCTCTCCTCACCCGCTAGGAAGGAAGGGAAAGCAGGCTCCTGGAGGCACCTCATGGGTGCCTCCTCTCCTCCCCCGCTACAAAAGGGCATGCATAGCCATATGGATATGCATACCAAGTTGCAGACTTGCTTAGTGGACTGGCAGAGGCAGCCCTCTTTGTGGTGCCTCCACTGCAGCAGTCAGTCAGAGAATGCGGGCTCTCTGTGTCTCACTAAGAAGGGAAGCGTACTTACATAAGAACATAAGAACATAAGAAGAGCCATGCTGGATCAGGCCAAAGGCCCATCTAGTCCAGCTTCCTGTATCTCACAGTGGCCCCACCAGGTGCGTTTGGGAGTGCATGAGACTAGATATCTGTCTCCTGATACCACTCCCCTGCATCTGGCCCTTGAAGTAACCCGGTTTAAAGCCTGGAGACTCCACATCTCCATCATGGTTTGTAACCTGTGATGGACTTTTCCTCCAGGAATCTGTCCAATCCCCTTTTGAAGGCATCCAGGCCAGATGCCATCACCACATCCTGTGGCAGGGAGTTCCATAGACTTACAACGCGCTGGGTGAAAAAATATTTTCTTTTGTCTGTTCTTATTCTCCCAGCCCTCAATTTGAGTGTATGTCCCCTAGTTCTGGTATTTTGGGAGAGAGAGAAGAGCTTCCCTCTATCCACTTTACTCATACCCTGCATTATTTTGTACGTCTCAATCATGTCCCCCCTCAAGCGCCTTTTTTCCAGACTAAAGAGGCCCAAATGTTTTAGCCTTTCTTCATAAGGGAGGTGCTCCAGCCCGGTAATCATTTTAGTCGCTCTCTTCTGCACCTTTTCCAGTTCCACTATGTCTTTCTTGAGATGCGGTGACCAGAATTGTACACAATACTCCAGGTGGGGCCTTACTATTGTTTTGTATAATGGCATTATAATGTTGGCTGTTTTATTTTCAATCCCCTTTTTGATAATCCCTAGCATGGAATTGGCCTTCTTCACCGCTGCCACACATTGGGGAGACACCTTCATGGAGCTGTCCACCAACACACCAAGATCTCTTTCCTGATCCGTCACGGATAACTCAGAGCCCATGAGTTCATAAACGAAGTTTGGGGTTTTTGCCCCAATATGCATTACTTTACATTTGGTTACATTAAAATGCATTTGCCATTTCTCAGCCCACTCCCCAAGTTTGGAGAGATCCTTCTGGAGATCTTCACAATCTTCTCTGGTATTTACCACACGGAAAAGTTTTGTGTCATCTGCAAACTTGGCCACCTCACTGTTTATCCCTGTCTCCAGGTCATTTATGAACAGATTGAAAAGCACCGGTCCCAGGACAGAGCCCTGGGGCACACCGCTTTTCACTTCTCTCCATTGCGAAAATTTCCCATTGACACCTACTCTTTGTTTCCGGGATTTCAACCAGTTCTCAATCCATAAGAGGACCTGCCCTCTTATCCCCTGACTGTGCAATTTTCTCAGCAGCCTTTGGTGAGGGACTGTGTCAAAAGCTTTTTGAAAATCCAGATAGACTATATCAACCGGTTCACCCAAATCCACGTGCCTGTTGACCTTTTCAAAAAATTCTAAGAGGTTTGTCAGACAAGATTTACCCTTACAGAAGCCATGCTGATTTTCTCTCAGCAAGGTTTGTTCTTTTATGTGTTTTAAGATTTTCTCTTGGATGAGGCTTTCCACCATCTTCCCTGGGACAGATGTAAGGCTAACCGGCCTGTAGTTTCCCGGGTCCCCTCTCCTTCCTTTTTTAAAAACTGGTGTGACATCTGCTATCCTCCAGTCCCCCGGCACTGTGGCCGTTTTAAGAGACAAGTTGCATATAACCGTTAAGAGATCTGCAATTTCATTTCTCAGTTCCCTAATAACCCTTGGGTGGATGCCATCTGGGCCCAGTGACTTGTTAATCCTCAATTTATCAATTAGTCCTAAAACCTCCTCTCTTTTAACCTGTATTTGATTTAATTCTTTAGTCAAGAGGGGCGGCTGAGGCAGCGGAATCCGCTCAAGGTCCTCTGTCGTGAAGACAGACGCAAAGAACTCATTCAATTTCTCTGCAATGTCCAAGTCTTCCTTAACCTCCCCTTTTCCTCCCTCACCATCCAGAGGGCCAACTGGTTCTCTGGCAGGTTTTCTACTTCTAACATATTTAAAGAAGCTTTTATTATTACCCTTTATATTGCTAGCCATTCGTTCCTCAAAGTCTTTCTTTGCCTCCCTTATCATCTTCTTACATTTCTTTTGCCAGAGTTTGTGTTCCTTTTTATTATCCTCATTTGGGGAGGATTTCCATTTACAGAAGGACCTCTCCTTGTGCTTTAGAGCCTCTCTAACTCCACTCGTTAACCATGCCGGTGCCCTCTTGGACTTAAATGAGCTCTTCTTTCTTTGTGGTATGCACTTGTGCTGGGCCTCTATTATTGTTGTTTTAAACAGGCTCCATGCACTCTGAAGAGATTGGATTCTTTTAACCTTCCCCTTCAGTTTCTCTCTAACTATTTTCCTCATCTGAGGGAAGTTTGCCCTTCGAAAATCAAGGGTTTTTATGTCTGATTTGGTTGACACTCTTCCTCCGACATGCATGTCAAAGGTAATTGCAGCATGGTCACTGTTCCCCAGAGGCTCAGTGACATTCACACCCCTGACCAGGTCCTGAGTATCACACAATATTAGATCCAGGGTTGCCTGTTCTCGGGTGGGCTCCGTGACAAGTTGCTCTAAGGTACAGTCATTCAGCAAGTCGAGAAACCCAATTTCTCTTTCTTGCCCGGAGCTCGCATTGGCCCAGTCAATGTGGGGATAATTGAAGTCCCCCATGATTACTATCCTATCCCTCTTAGCCACCTCCATGATTTCTCTCCTCATTTCAAGGTCCCCCTCAAGGTTTTGATCTGGTGGACGATAGAATACTCCAACGATCACATCACTCCTTGGACCTGGTAGTTTAACCCACAGTGATTCTATGGTGGAGTCAGACCCTCTGTCCATCTCCATTCTGCTGGATTTTACCCCTTCTTTGACATAGATGGCGACTCCTCCTCCAACCCGCCCCTCTCTATCCCTTCTATAGAGTTTATAGCCTGGGATTGCTGTATCCCACTGGTTCTCCACATTCCACCAGGTTTCTGTTATGGCTATTATATCTATGTTATCCCTAGCTGCCAAATGTTCAAGTTCTCCCATCTTTGCTCGGAGGCTTCGAGCATTGGCGTAGAAGCACCTGTACAGTGGGTCCCGCAACAACAGCTGCTGCCTTGTTCTTTCTCCCGCACAGCTTTTATTATCAGTAGACAAACTGTCATATTCCGTTATTCTCCCAGTGCTAATACCTGCTACGCCATCTCTATGTGATTCTCTACCTTCTTCCACCTCATTCCCCGAGGATGATGTGTTCCGAACCGGATGCCACTCACAGATGTGGCTTAGGGTTAGGGTTAGCGCAAGGGCTAGGGTTAGGCTAGTTACGGGTGAGGTTAGGGTGAGTAGTGGGGTGCACCTCTGGGTGCCTCTCTGACCCACTAAGAAGGACAGTGTACTGTGGCATATGGGTAAGGGTTAGGGTTAGGGTTAGGGCTAGGGAAGGGTTAGTGGGCTTTTTGGCACATTCCAGAAGTCTCAGTGGCCAAGTGGCCTTGCGATTGGTGGAATGGCTCCAAAAAATTGCATGGTCCACTCCCATGGCCAGCCCATCATTGCGCAGGTGTAAAAAAATATAAATAAAATAAAATAAAATCAATGGAGAGGAGGACATTTTGTTGCAAGAAAAACCCACTGCTGCTACTGTAAAAATTCTGGCAGTTTTAAAATAGTAGCAGGCAGCAGCAATTTTCGCATGTTTCTGGGTGCTTTGGTGTGTTTTTGGACCACAATTTCAAAATAAATTGCGGTCACCCCATTTTGGATTCCGCATGGCATGGCGAGTTGGCGAGACGACGAGGATGCCCCCCACCAGAGCAGCCCAGGACAGGAGAGGGGGGAGGCCGGGGACACCCCCCCCCCAGAAACCACCCCTCTAGGTGCACTCTCAGATGCAGGCATATTTTCGCCTGCTTTTTTGGCTGGGAATCGGGTTTTTTTTAACTTTTAAAAACTTTTTTTCTGTGCTGATTGGCATCACGCGATCGCCGCGATGCCAGGAATGAGAACGACAAATCAGACCCAATTATTCGTTCGTCAGTTCGAGTTCGAGTTCTGGCGGAGTAATTGTCGTTTCCTTTTCCGGTACGTGACGGAAACGAGGAATGGAAACGGAAACGGGAATTCCGCTAAGTCGTGCCCATGTCTACCCTGTATATAACATTGTCGCCACTACCCCATTCTGGCTGTCATACAGGAGAATGTAGTAGGCCTTTGGATGTTAATGCACACCTTCCTTGTCCATTCCTCACCTTTTTAGCCTTGTTATTAAAAGAAAAAACCATTATGGTTTCAAACTACAGGAAAAGAGATTCCATTTGAGCATTCGGAACAACTTCATGACAGTTAGAGCTGTTGGGCAGTGGAATATGCTGCCACGGAGGGTGGTGGAATCTCCTTCTTTGGAGGTTTTTAAGCAGAGGCTGGATGGCCATCTGTCAGGAGTCCTGTGATGGGGGTTCCTGCATGGCAGGGGCTTGGACTGGATGGCCCTCAAGATCTCTTCCAATGTTATGATTCTATGATTCTATGATTCAAAGAAAAACTCCTTCCCACTGGAGGCCAGGACTGCCCCATCTCTGCTGTCTTTCCAGAAACAAGCAAATGTCTCTTTAGGCAAGCTTTCCCTGAATGATGGACTATCTATTATGAGTCTTTTATATGAATCTACCATACATGATCACATAGACTTTGTGCTTATAACCACTTATAATTTTGCGTTTATATCTCCCTTGTGTGTGCTTTTACACTATGTTTTCAATGTTAGTCTCCATCCCCCATAACATTTGGATGGTCTACCATGCATTACATGGAATTTTTACTCTGTCTTTAACTGCTTGCGTTCTCTTGGAGCTTTAATGTTGTCTTTTAATGCTGTAAGATGTCCCTCAATTCCCTCTTCTCAAACTTGAATATGTCTTAATTGTACTAACTAGACTGTATATTGTCCCTCATTTCTGTAAGCTACCTTGATCCTTTTCCAAAGAGAAAGGTGGGGTAAAAATACACTAAATAAAAAATGAAAAAATGAAAAAATGAAAATAAATTAATCATTCAGATAACAGTGATAGATTGAATTCATTAGAGAGGACTACAGAATTGTCCTTCATGTTGTTGATGTTGTGTCTCAAACAAACCAGCCTGCAATGCTTTTCAGACAGCTAGTTGAGATGTACAAAATAATGCAGGGCATGAGTAAAGTGGATAGATGGACGCTCTTCTCCCTGTCACAAAATACCAGAACTAGGAGACATCTACTCAAATGGAGGGTCGGGAGATTGAGAACAGAGAAAAGAAAATATTTTTTCACCCAGTGCGTTGATAGTCTGTGGAACTCTCTGCCACAGGATGTGGTGATGGCATCTGGCCTGGATGCCTTCAAAAGGGGATTGGACATATTCCTGGAGGAAAAGTCTGTCACAGGTTACAAACCATGATGAAGATGTGTAATCTCCAGTCTTAAAACCAGGGTAATTCAAGGACCGAATATAGGGGAGTGGTGTCAGGAGAAGGATATCTAGTCTCATGCACTCCCAGATGCATTTGGTGGGGCCACTGTGAGATACAGGAAGCTGGACTAGATGGGCCTTTGGCCTGATCCAGCATGGCTCTTCTTATGTTCTTATGTTCTCTTCATCCTTTGGATGAAAAGTTATAACAGTCTGCTCTCTCTCTCTCTCTCTCTCTCTCTCTCTCTCTCTCATTTCTCCTCTCTCTCCATAGCCAAAGCATTTTACCTTTTTGTATCTTAATACGTCTTATGTTCTTTGTTCATTCAGTGGGATGCTTTTTAATTGACTACACTCTCAATCCAAGACCTTCTTACTAGTGGGATTAAAAGAAACAGAATTAATTTAATCTATTATCTCAGAACTCATATGTGGAATTAATGGGGCTTCTAGGCACTCCATCCTTGGTTGCAGCCTCAACAACATAGAGGCCTGGTTTCAAGCAACTTCGGACTGTGCATTCAGATTTATACAACATTACAGCTTTAGGAGAATTACTCATCTCATATTGGGTCAATTAAGAAGCGAGGGAAGGGTGGGCTACAGGATTAATGAACTGCATTAGTACTTTGAAAATTAGGACAATTAGTCAAAAGAGCTGCAGGGGAAAAGATGTGGCTTGTTGGGAATGTCTAAGCTTAGCATGCAGATGTATTTTGGTTTAATGGAGGGGTGTCCAAACTTTTTACAAGGAGGGCCAGATTTGGTTTGGTGAAAATGTGTGGGGGCCGACTATTCAGCCACATTTGGCCCACTGACCAGACTTTAGACAAGCCTCTAGGACAGTGGTTCTCAACCTGTGGGTCCCCAGATGTTCCTGGACTGCAATTCTGAGGAAAGCTCTTCCAGCACAGCAAGTGGTGGAGGCTTCTGGGAGTTGCAGTACAGGAACATCTGGGGACCCACAGGTTGAGAACCACTGCTCTAGACCATGCAAGGAGGCAGGGAGGATGCTGCAGCAACGGAGCCAGGTGAGAGTAAGCTGGGCAGGTGGCTGAGGGGACAGACAGAGGCAGGGAGGGCAGGTAAACTGTAAAACTGCAATCTGATGTCTCCATTCAGTATGGGGAGGGGCTAGCTGGTGGGGATGCATGACAGGCTGAGTCGGTGGGGAGAAGAGGCTGCAGGGCCACTCAAAATTTGAAGACGGGATGCATTTGGCCCCCAGGCCAGACTTTGGACATGCCTGGTTTAATGGCTGACAGAGATTCCACGTGGAAACCAAGAAGAGCAGCTGCCAGGGCATGCAAAGTAAGTGTGAGAAATGCATGGCCTTCCAGCTGCTGTACAGCAACTGCCCATCACGATTGACGATGCTGGCTGGGGCAAATGGTATTTCCAGTCTAAGAACATCTGGGCAGCCGCTTATTCCCCATACAATCCTGCCAAGACAGGCAATATTAACAATATAGAACTAGAAGGAATGCTAGTCGGACGTGAACTAGGGAGATTCTAAAATTCCCAGTTTCCGTAAGGAATAGCGGAGGTGCTACACAGTGATGATTTTGAGTAAAACTTCCAATCCAAACTGATTCTGTGGTTGTTGTGTAAAGCCATGTTGTAGTTTTTGTTTTTAAAATAAATTTCTTTACACTTCACCATAATGTCTGCTCATTGCTAGGATGCTACATGCTGCTAGAGGCTCCTCCTTTGTGGGTAAGTAATGAGTCAGTCCAGCCATTTCTTCAGAAACATAAAACATTAAAAGCATATAGATAGAATTGCAAAGCTTCCTTTACTACCTACACAATCCAATCCCCTTCCAAAAGCTCTATGGTATTTGCAGCATAAACTTGCATGGGCTCCAGACTTGATTATTAGAAACATGAAGGGAGTCACTTGTGGGTAATTATTAACGGAGAGAAACTGTAGAAGTGGTATACAAACCCAGTGCTAGTTGTAGGTGCATTTGTACCACCAAAGCATCACATGGTTTACTTAGGTAGACTTGTGTTTGGTGACTGGAGTATGAACTTTATAAGTGCCCACTGGAATATTACATCCCCTACCACCACATTTGAATGACATTTCTATGTGTTGCCCAAAACCCAATCTCTAGAGTCCAATTGAGTGTCTATGCTGCCACAATGCAGTGGCACAACCAAATAACTGCTGATTAATGAACCCTGATTGAATTCTTGGTAGCATGTCATGAGCACAATCTAGCACGTGACCAGGAATGCAACCACAGACTCGCTTATTAGTGGCTGATACCATTTCACTTACAGCAGATGTCCTCATTACTAAACTGTTGAAGTCTCTGAGCATTCATGGAACTGAGAAGCATGTTGATTCCAAGAACTTTTTAAGGAAGACTTTCAATAAGGATTTGCACCTGTTTGGGAGGCAAAAACTGCCCAAATAAAGTGGAACAGATATATTTTATAGATACAGAGTATTTCAAGAAGACCAGTTGTGCTTAGGACAATTAGTGTATCTCTACAAGTCACTGAAATTGGCTTCAGCATTTCAAAGGTTAAAAATTCTGAAATGTGAACAAGAACACTTGTGCCAGGTTGCAAAGCAGAGGATTGATGGCTGAAGCATCAATGAAAGCCTCTCCCGCCACTGAATCCTGACCAAGACTCAGATCAGCTCCACCAGACTCTCCCATATTTCTGTCAGGAAACAGAAAAATTGTGTTTCGTTTCATTTCGTTTCTCCCTGCCTTTTGTTTCATTTCATTTTAAAATGAATTTTTACAAAAAATATTGTAACAAATGAAACTTTAATGAAATAATTTGTTACTCTATAAAATGGCTCCCCCGGGTCCCAGAGGCAACAAATTTGGTGCCCCTAGGATCCAGGGGAGCTCTTTTACAGAGTAATGAAATGGTTTGATTTAAAATGGAAAAAATGACATTTTGCTTTGTTTTCTAACAAAATGCTGCCTGTTGTTTCATTTCCTTACATAATGATTCGTAAGCTTACAAAACAATGAAACAGTGTTTCGTTTCTCATAAGGTGCCAATCCCTACAGTCCACCTTGATTGACCACTTTGCACTTTGGCAGGACAAAGGGGATTGGTTGGATAACTCAAGTGTTATCAGGTGAAGACCCAGCCAGTTTTGGGCATGTTACATACAGTACCAGGGATGCTGGCAAGTCCCAAGTCTGAATCTCTATTAAAAACAATCTTTTTTTTTCTCCAGAAAAAAAGGAGGGGTGAGTGTCTGTGAAGATTCTTAGTCATCCAGGTGAGTTTATCTGGAAGTTGAGTAATGGCAATTGGACTTTTTCTTGAGAGATTGAAGTGTTTCACTACTCATCCAAACAGCTTCCTCAGACTAACGAAGCTGTTTGGATGAACAGCAAAACATTTCAATCCCTCAAGAAAAAGAAGTCCAGTTGCCATGACTCAACTTCCAGAGGGGGTGGATGGGTTTTGAGTCAGGAGTCAAGTCCAAGTCATTGAAAGGAAACTCAAGTTGAGTCCAAGTTGACCCTGGCAAAACTTAAGTCAGACTTGAGAGTGAGTTGTGTGACTCGGGTTCCCATTTCTGCTACACACTCTCAGGATCCCTCCCCAAGGAACAGAACAATAAGACACTTCTGAGTACACTCTGCCTAGAAAAGGCTTGCCAGAAGTCAGAAGAGACTTGATGGAACATGATGATTAATTATGCAAAGGGAGAGTGCAGCTTTGCAACCATATTCTGGATTCTTCTTTGTTTTTCTTTTATGTAATGACACTGAACCTTCATTACACTAAGGACTGTAGGTACTTAGGTGTTGATGTAGAATGGCTTCCTACAGGGGATGGAGAAGCAGAAGGAAGGAACAAAGCTGGTAGGAGCTATGCTGATCCACTGGGGGCCAATCCATTTCCCCCAAGTGGACAGTTCTCTATAGCACCCAACACCCCATCCCTTTCCCCCCTCAATTTGCATCTCTTCCTCAGATCAAGATACAGTCTCTTTCAGACTCTTAAAGGGGCAGGGGCAAACAAACAAACAAACACAAGGCGAGGAGAGCCCGGCACTCACTGCTTTACATCCACATCAGAAAATTTTCACCTTCGGAGACCAGGTACTTGGAAAATGCACTGGAATGTGCTTAGGTGGGCGTGGTTATACTTTATTTTGTTTAAAGTCCAGAGCTGGTGGGAAAACAATTTTAAGCTCTGCATCTGGGAGCCCTTTGCCTCAGATTTTAGGGGTCGTGTAAAAGCACCCTTATTTTTCTATAAGGATAATTGCAATATGAACAAAACACATCTGTTTGTATGTTATTAATGAAGATGAAGGTGAGAAAAGACCAGCACAGATCATTCAGTTGGTTTAATATACTTTACTTATGACTTCCAAGCAAAAATCAAAATAAAACAAAATAAAAGATAAAAACATGTGGCACCTTAAAGACTAACTATTTTTACTTATGAATGTTAGTCAAGCTTGCACCAATTCCATCCATGCCATTGCTGGATATTCACTCCAGATGAATCTTGATCAACAGTTTTTGATCCTGAGCTATCAAGTTAATCAGAACTGGACTGGGTGGATTTGCATTATGGCATACCGAAGACACTTCATGGAGATATTCCTCCTATGATCAAAAAGAATTTGCACACTTATTTTCAAGCATAGAAACAGACAAGAAATAGTTATTTTACAATTTTATTTTATAAAATGAAAACAATCATTATAAAACCTTCCTTATCTTTCCTTCTCCCCTTCAAGATTTTATTGACAGTTGTTTAAAATAAATAATTGTCCCACAAATGCAACAAGGACAGTCCTGTCAACAGTCGAGTGCAGTGGCTCTGAGGGGTTTTCTTTTAGAAAAGTTTAGAAACACTTTTTTCATGGATTATAATGGCTAATCTTGACTGACTGAGAAATCGCAGAGAGTGGGAAAAGGAGGAGAAAGGCAGCACTTGGAAAGGTTATATTAACCACATTGGCCAGGAAAATCTGGCCTCTGGGCCCTTCCTCCATTCCACAGTTACTTCCCCCCAGGCAGTCCAGAAAGTTGCTTAAAAGTCCTACTCGTGTACTGCCATGTTGATGGCCAATGGGAAGGTGGCATGACTAGCTTGCCTCTTCGTCCTTGTGAGTACCACCTCCTTCCCACCCACTGCTGGAGAC
>JAHTLZ010000330.1:18959715-18995444 GCA_023846285.1 Phrynocephalus versicolor | reverse complement strand
TATTATTATTATTATTATTATTATTATTATTATTATTATTATTATTAAACATTTAACCCTACCTTTCTTCTTCAAAAGCACTCATTAAAAGATTATAAAAGGTATACAAATATTTTAGCTGAATCAAACAAATACAAAATGTTAAAGATCAACACCAGAAACAGATTCAAAGCAATAGGGCCCAACACTCCATTCAAATAATCTTCTCAGGCACTCAGTCACTAAGGGAGAGCTCACTTGAAGAGAAAAGACATCATCATCTACTGGCAGAAGGATAGCAAAGATGGGGCCTGCCTGGCCTCCTCTAGGAGGAGCTCCAGAGTCTGGGAGCAGCAACAGAGAAAGCCCTTTATTGTGTCCCAAACAAAGGCCAGTGGGGCCAAAAGAAAGGCCCCTCCTGATGATCTTAATATCCTGGTGGGCTCATCAAGGGAGATGCAGTCTTTTGGGTAGCATGGATAGTTGTGTAGACCCAGAACATCTGGGGATTTAAGGTTGGGCATTACTCTTATTGCATGGGTGGTAACCCCATAGTATGAGTTCTGACGGGCACAGGCTCTTCATGGTCACAGGCAGATCTCTTTTATATAACAACTAGAGATGGGCACAAAATGAGCAATTTTTCATTTTCGTTTTCGTTTTTTTCTTTTCGTTTCATAACGAAACGAAAAACGAATTTTAACTCCAAAATGAAATGAAACAACCTGAAACACTAAAAAATTTGTCGACTGCTTCGTTTTTGTTACGGCAAATACATTGAATTGTGCGAAATGGTAACAAAACAGCAATTTTTTCATTTTCGTTTTTGTTTGTTCGGGTCGTTATGCAACAAAACGAAAACAATTTTTTTTGCAAAAAAACTCACGAAAACGGAAACGAACTGAAACGGACCCCTAAACAACCAAACAACAAACGAAACACCATTTTTTTGAGTTGTGCCCATCTCTAATAACGACCACAAGCATCTGATTGTGTCCCAAATGAGACTGACTGAACCTTGGGTCACCCCCCACCCCGTGAAATGACTGCCAAACCCCAGAGAGGGCAGATTTTCCCAGTCTGCTCCCTACTCTAAATATATTGACTACACCCTCCATTATCCATACCTGACGAGGAATTGTGTGAGTTGTAATCTAATGTGTCTGGAAGGCAGCTATAAATGTATTGCAGCATATTTTGCTTACCCCACCCCCACCCCATGTAGCCATCTGAGATTGTTTGTTACTTCATTTGGTTTTTGCACTATCTAAGCAGAACCATCTGAACCAGTCAGGTCAGTGCCAATTTTTCTATGTGGAATGTTGGGTAAGATGTTCTTTATTAAAATCACATGGCGACAAGATGCTTCTGGAATGCAAATTTAAAAAGTGGCAGAATTGTACAGAGATCCTTTCCCAGCATCATCATTCAGTACCTCCCCACTCCAGTTTGGGCACTTGGATGTGCATATTTTTTTGCTTCTGTGATTTAGACACGGTTTATACTGACTTGGCTGCTCTGTACATCATTACTGCAAATGTAGGCCAGTATCCTATTGCTAATTCTGGGTAAGAACAGGCCCCTGAATCATTTGCTGAAAGATGAAGCCAACTGTAATGCACATCCCAATGAATCAATTGATTTACTCCTGATGGGACTAGCAGTAGGATATTGGCCATAATATACAATACCACTAGTGCAGAATGCAAAAGGTTAAGACTGTAGCATATCCAATATATGAAAGACTTATAGAACTCAGTAGGAATTTCTTCTGAAGAGACCTGTGTAGGATTTTCCTATTAGAAGTCTAAAAATGCTTCACAATTGCTAGGTTTCTCCAAGAATTATCACCTAATTTGCTCCAACATTCAGAGCTGCCTTGTGCATTTGAAATAAGTCATCTAGAGCTAATAAAACTTGGAGCTTTGACAGCTGAGCAGAACAAAGTCCCTTGAATTTTCATTAATATGTCTGGAACTGGGATAAACAATTTGGGTTTCACCACAGTGCCTCTGCCTTGATTTGGAGTTCCCATTTATTGAGATTGTAGGATGTTTGCTCATTACCCAGGCCTGTTGTTTGTGTGGTGGCCAATACAATATGTTTGGAGTCCCAGACAAGACACCACTGCAACAGTAATGCCTTGATTAGATGATTAAGAGACTTGTAAAGACTCCTGGAGTAGGAACTAGAAAACCACTCCAGTATTCCTGCCAAGAAAATTCCATGGGCATCGGGTCACAAAGAGTCGGTCACGACTGTAACGATGCAACACACACACACAAAGACTCCTATGGCTCCCACTGCTTCCATGTAATGAAATGGACCATTTGGACCAGCTGTAGGTCAAATGAGGAAGTCTTGCATTACTGCAGATCTCTCCTACTGGTGTCTGGAAGTTGAGTCATGGCAACTGGATTTCTTTTTCTTGAGAGGTAAAAATGCAACATTTCTATCTCTCCAGAAAAAGAAATCCAGTTGCCATGACTCAACTTCCAAATAAACTCACCTAGACGACTGAGAATCTTCACAGACATACTCCTACTGGTGATGTCTTTGCACTTCCAGAGGCATAAACTGTACAATGGAGTTTTGAGGTAATCTACCGTAGTGGGATAACTAACCAAGTTAAAAAAAAAAGAAGTGGTGAGAAAACAAAACAAAAAGGAAGAATGAAAAGCTAGACAAGGCCACCACTTTGTACTGCAACCAAAAACAAATGCAAAAAAGAGTCTGCTGCAGTCCATTGATCCAACTCAGGGGCACTCATCAATTAGAGCATCATGAGATGGGCACGACTTAGCGGTATTTTCGTTTTCGTTTTCATTTTTTCGTTTTCGTTACGTAACGAAACGAAAACGAAAAACGGTTCAAAAATGGACCGAAAACGGAAACGAAACGACTAATTTTGAGCCAATTTTCGTTTTTCGTTACTGGAAAAACACATAATGGAGCTAAATGGGGAGAAACGAAAAATTTTTCATTTTCGTTTTCGTTTTTTCGTTTTCATTACGTAACGAAACGAAAATGAAAAAATTTGAAATTAGCTCACGAAAACGGAAACGAAACGAAACGGACCCTAGCCAAAAACGAAAACGAAAACAAAAAAATTTTTCTGAGTCGTGCCCATCTCTAATCATGACCAACTTAAGTGAGGCCCCTCTTTACACTGCATGGCATCATTTTCATTTTAGCATTTTTTTAACATCACATGTGCTCCTAGGTTCTTTGCTTAGTCCTTTGACCACCAGGGAAATGCACAAACATCCTAAGATTCATCCACATGGCCACATCGCTTGGTGAGGACTTGGTGGGAGGAACAGTGTTGCTTATGTTGCCACAATCCTGGGCTTTCTGTTTCTTTTCTGCTGAGGGCCTGCATTCTATGGAAACTTGTCAGGTTTCTCAGTGAGAAGTTTAGTGGAAGTGGATAAACGCATCTCTGAAAGACAGCTTGCTTCCCATTGACTTGTTGCAGTTTTCTATTTCTGGTTAAATTTCCTTGTTTTGCAGTAGAAATACAGAGACTTATGCATACAGCAGAGTAGCGTCAAGTTCCCCAGATAGTCCATCCATTTATTAACTGGCACTTATCGTATCAGCTACCCACTCTGTAACATTTCTAGGAGAAAGTATAATACAGTGGACCCTTGTATAACAAACAGTTTGTATAACATAAAATTTGTACAACATAAAAATTCCAGAGATAGGGGAAATTTGCTTAACATAATTGCCTATGGGGCAAATCTGTACAACATAAAAATGGGATCACTTTGTTTTCAATGCATTCCTATGGGAAATTTGTATAAAGGAAAATCTGCTTAACACAATTTCATTTGGAATGAATTAATTCCTTTATACAAGGTATAAAGGAATTGCTACAGCTGGGAACAGACAAATAGCAAACAAACTGACTTCCCACATACTAAAGAAAGGAAAAGCAACAGTCATCAAAGAGACAGAGTTTCTTTGATGAAACTCTTTATAAATTTATACCTTTTTATAAATCTATGGTGAGGCCCCATCTGGAGTATTGTGTACAATTCTGGTCACCATACCTCCAGAAGGATATTATGGAAATGGGAAAAGTGCAGAGGAGGGCAACCAGAATGATTAGGGAACCGGAATACCTTCCTTATCATATGAAGCTGAAACGGCTGGGCCTCTTCACTCTTGAACGACAGCACCTAAGAGGTGACCTGATTGAAGTTTATAAAATCATGCACAGTACAAAGTAGATAAGGAAAAATTATTTTCCCTATTGCACAACCCTAGATCTAGGAGGCACTCCATGAAACCTTTGGGTGCTAGATCTCAAACAAATAACAGAAAGTACTTTTTCACCCAGAAGATCACTGGTTTGTGGAACTCCCTGCCAGAAGAAGTGGTCACAGCTGTGAGCCTTGACAGCTTTAAGAAAGGACTGGACAACTTCATGGACAACAGGGGTATCAATGGCTGTCATTCTGGATGCCTAAGGACAACCTCCGGGTTGAAGAGATAGGCAGGATATCTCGCAACGCCATTTGCAGGGAATCGTAAGCAGGTGAAGACATCTGCTTGGGAATACCCTGAAGCAAATGATGAGCCACTGTGTGAGACAAAATGCTGGATTGGATAGGCTGCGGCCTGTTCTGGCAAGGTTGTTCTTATGTTATGTTGTTAGAGTTCTCATTCAGATTTGGAGATAGTGGGAACTAGAGATGTGCATGACCAGGAAAAATTTTTTTTCGAGTTGTCGTTTTTCAGGATGGGTCCGTTTCGGCTCGTTTCCGTTTTTCATGAATTTTTTCAAAAATTTGTTGTTTTGTGTCGTTTTTTCGTTTGTCGTTACCGTCGCGGTTTAACGCGACTTGACTTCCAGTTCCCAGAGCATGGGGTTAGGGGGTAAGGGCTAGGCTTAGGGTAACGGTTAAGGTTAGGGTGGGTTAGTGGGCTGTACCTCTGGGTGCCTCTGGCCCACTAAGAACACAGTGTACTGGCGTATGGGTTAGGGTTAGGGTTAGGATTAGGATTAGGATTAGGGTTGGTGGGCTTTTAATGCCCTCTCTGGCACATCCAGAAGTCTCAGCAAAACCTGGCCATGCGATTGGTGGAATGGCTCCAAAAATTTGCATGGTCCCGTCCCATGGCCAGCCCATAATTGTGCGTGCGCAGGTGTAAAAAAATTAAATTAAATTAAAATAAAATAAATGGAGACGTTTTGTTGCAAGAAAAACCTACTGCTGCTACTATAAAAATCAGGCAGTTAAAATACCTAATTTTCGCATGTTTCTGTGGTGCTTTGGTGGGTTTTTGGACCACGATTTCAAAAAAAATATTGCGGTCACCATTTTGGATCCCCCTGCACCGCATGGCAAATGGAGACGCCGAGGATGCCCCCTCCCAGCCTGGTACAGCAGCATCAGCAAAACTTGGCCGTGCGATTGGTGGAATGGCTCCAAAAATTTGCTTGGTCCCATCCCATGGCCAGCCCATCATTGCGCGTGCAACAACAAAAGCATCTTCTGGAATCATTGCTTTGGAACCAGTGTGGCTCCCTTCATAATCCCTAAAGTCTTCCCCAGCATGTGTAGCCTCCTGACCATAACATGCCCCTCACAGTTGCTTTAACCAAAAATGCATAGCCTGTGAGTTAATGTTAGAATACTTGAAAGGTAGTCCATCATACACGATCTGTTCTTGATTATCCCTGAGTGCAGGGCATGTAACAATGGTCTCAAGCAACAGGAAGCTAGATTTAGGCTGAATTTTATACAGTTAGAGAAGTATGACAGTGGAGCCAATTCCATGGGGAGGTGATAAATGCCTTTGACACTAGAGGCATTCAACAGAAAATTGTGCAACCATCTGTCACATCTGCTTTGATTTGGATTCTTGCATTGAGCAGAGGTTTGGACATGATGGCCTTTTAGGCCCCTTCCAACTCCATTATCCCATGATTTAATGTTGTACTTGTATAGGTCAAGTGGTGGCATGCTTACCTTGAACAACATTAAAAAATAAATTAAATAAAATAATAGCTGTGACCCATGGCAACCCACTCGAGTTATAAAATATTCTGAATTTTTAAAGTGGTCCCTTTGCTTTAAGCTCTGTGGGGGCCAGGACCAGGGGTGTATCGGGGGGGGGGGAGAGAAGGGTACATCTGCCCTGGGCGCAGCAGTCTGGGGGCACCTGAAGGGGGAGCAGGAGGAGGAAGCCATACACCCTCCCACTGCCCAGTAGCCCTCCTTCCCCCTAAGGCTTGGCGATGACACCCCCTCCGCCGCCTCCAGGTGAGCAGCGAAGCAGGCAGGCAGGCAGGAGCATGGTGGCCATGGTGCCCTCCTCCTCCTCTTCCTCGCCTTGGTGGGAGAGGTGTAAGCTATGCACTCACGCCCATCCACCCATCCACCCATGCTTGCACACATGCATCCACCCCATGCCTGCAGGGTTCAGCCCCCGTTGCTGGGTGGGTGTGATGTGGGGGGCAGCAGGAAAGGCGCCAAACAAACGTTGTCCCCAGGAACTCCAAATCCTGGGTATGCCTCTGGCCAGGGCATTTAGCAACACCAGCTATGCATCCTTTGAGCGATCACAGCTTGAATTCCTGGCTCTACAGCTAGGCTCTTCCTGTATGTCTTACAATGGCTGAGAGAGAAAAAAACCACACTGAATAAATTTGATGGGGGAGGAGAGGTAGGAATAGAGAGCTCATAAGCTCATTATTTTAAGAATGATGATGACCTTCCTGTACTGAGCAATAATCAGAGAATAGATATCCTAGACACTTGACCGGTGCTGATTGATTTTGCACCAGCGAAGCAAAATGCTGCTATTTAAACAATGAAAGAAATATCTGATCTGTTAAGTTTCAGGCAGTATTTCTTAAGAATATGGATGTGAGGGCAAATGTTCACCTGTATCTCTGAATGCATTTCCCTCCCTCTGCTCATAATAAGCTAAACAACCCCTAAAGCATTTCCAAACTCAAAGAAAGGTGGATCTTTTCTTGTGTGTATTTGCAAATGTCGTTAATAAGGAATAGAGGGAGAAAACTGAAGGTACATAATGGCCGTTTTGCATTTGCAATACAGACTGGGAAGGTGCAAAACACCAATTTAAACCTTATGTGAGAAAACACCCTTAACTTAAGTGATTTTATCTCTGTAGTTTTGGATACCTTGTTTTTATTACAGCAGCTTCTCTCCTCTGCTATATATTGGAAAACATTAGAACCCATTTTCACATTTGCTTTTTTGGTGAAATAGTGAGATATTTGTATCTGTTTCTTTCTAGTATGAAGCTTAGATGCAGCCGTGATCCATGTGAAAATCTTCTAGATTAGTTTCATTTTAGATTACACCCCTTCCTCTCATTACATTATGCATACTTTTTG
Source organism: Phrynocephalus versicolor (assembly GCA_023846285.1). Classification (NCBI taxonomy): domain Eukaryota; kingdom Metazoa; phylum Chordata; class Lepidosauria; order Squamata; family Agamidae; genus Phrynocephalus; species Phrynocephalus versicolor. The sequence goes on along the minus strand of JAHTLZ010000330.1, from coordinate 18,988,084 downwards.
CAGAGGTCCACAGTTCTTCCCTTTCAGTGACATCAAGGATGATATGGTATTTGGGGATAGAAACAGAAAGGCATGGAGTCTGATCATTACAGAGTGAAACCAATCCAGAACTCGGCTTGCATCGCCAACATTGAGTGCCTATTGCTATTTAGAGCACGGGTAGGCAACCTACAATTGAAGTTCAAGAGCCCCTTGCAAATGATCAGTTGAAAAAACTTGTTCAAGAGTGGCGTGTCTCTTTCCCCAGCAGCCCACTATATGGAATGAAGAAAGAAACACAGTTTCCTGCCCACATTGGGAAATTTGGCACAGTGCTGTCCATGGTGAGAGAGTTCTTATCTTCAATGTGACCTCTTTGAACTCTCACTTGAGGGTTTCTTCTGCCCACACTGGAGATAATGCTAGAGATCCTCTTTTCCCATGCTACAGATCTCCAGAGAGGAAAGTTTACTCAGTTTACTAATGAGTAAGGTTACCCAGTTTGTTCATGAGAAAGAAGGCAAACATTGAAGTGATGGTTGGCGAGACAGAAGAGAGGTTATCCCCCTTTCCTGCCTTTCTTCTCAGCTGAGGCTCTTATGGGATGGGACCTATGGAATCAACAAAGCCTCCTTCCCTGCCTTTTCTCTTGACTTTCATTCAAGGGGCTGGAGTGGCTTTTTATTGTTGTTAAATAAAGTAAGAGGCATTTCAATATTCAATACATTCACCTTGCCTAGTACTACAATTTCCCAGTGTTGACTAGGGAAATGTTTTTGTTTAAAAGATGAAACTAGAGGAAGGAGTATCTCTGCTCTCCCTTCCAATGCCTCAAACCACCTCATAAATCACAGGGTTGTCACCCTAGTTAATTCCACCACCAGTGCCATTTGGGTGAAAGGCACCTGTACACACATGCTGGATGAATCATGCTGCTGCTGCTGCTGCTGCTGATGATGATGATGATGATGATGATGATGATGATGATAGGAGAGGAAAGCAAAATGATAAATTAGTTAAGAAAAGAATGGGAAAAATACTATGAGCTCTGTGGGCCCCCACTGTTATCTTCCTCAATGGAGTTGTTCCATGGCACATCATCAGAATTTTTTTTAAAAAAATTAACCCCTGCATCTCAGAATTTGGTTAAAATTGTCATAGTGGATTATCTTACATATCTGAGTGTGAATTAAAATTCCCTGTGCCTTAAGGCTTTCAAGTTGTGGCAGACAGGAATTAGGGGAATGTTATGTATATGCATGATGTGTCATAATATACATAACAATGAAATAAACCATAGAATGTTAGATTGTATTGTAGCTAGCAATACAATCTTTTTAGATTCTAGGATTTTAGACAACCATGAGTATACATACTACATGAAGCACATTTACATCTCCCACACCCCTGTTTTGTTCTAGCAACACATTCATGTACTGTTCCTTGCAAGGTCATTTTCTAGAGACAACATGCATAAAGTATTTAAGCATTCTTCTTCAGCTGTGGCTGCTGAAAAATCGAGGAGGACCAACAAGGCTGTCATGCAGGGTGACCAATGCCGATTCTTTACGATGGCATGGCCTGAACCCCGACTGGAATGGATTAAGGGCGTCAGTCTCATCCAGAAGCCCCTGGAGTTGATCAGCCACCACACTTTCCACTACAGTACTCCCCCGTTTATTGCAGACGTTAGGTGCCTGATCCATCCATGATAAAGGAAAATCCACAAAATGCAGACACCTCAGTAAACTGAGCTTGGGCTGCTCCTGCCAACTGTGTTTCCAAAGAAAGGTTTTTACCCCCTCCTGACACCTCAGCAAATCTTGCTGCCAAGGTCTGTTTGATGAGGTGTCAGGAGGGGATTAAAAACCTCTCTTTGCAAGCACAGCTGGCAGGAGCAGCCCTAGGTCTGTTTGCTGGGGTGCCAGGAGGGGGTTAAAAACCTCTCTTTGGAAGCCTGCTTCTCTCAAGGAAGAAACGCGATATACTGAGACCGTCATATATGAACCATGTTGTGGCGGGGGATTATTGTACCTTGCACATAAACAGAATATTAGTGATGGGCCTATAGTTGTCAATTTGGTCCACCGTTCCATTTATTTTCTTCCGAATGGGCCTAATGAGTGTCTCCTTGAGGGTAGGGGGAACCCTGCCTTCTTGGAGAGACCCATTAATTATTGAGTGAAAATAATAATTTTGAGTCAAAATAATAAATAGCATTCCAGACACCTCGCTACTTCTATGACATGTTTGTGTTCCCAATTCTGATTTAGTAAATTTTGATTTCCACATGTTTGGGCTGGTTTCTTTAAACTCAAGAAGGTAGAAAAAGTGACAGCACCAGAAAACAACACCAAAGATGAATTTTGGAAATGACATTAAGGTCGCAGCACAGATTACCACTGAGTGATACTTAAAGGCAACTATGCTTCTTTACATTAATGGGATAGACACTTTCCTCTTTGCAACCATCTCAGTATAATTTGAATATAAAATATTATTAGAAGATTGCAACAAATAAGGTGAAAAATGTGTTTGGATCAGAAATGTTTCCTAGATAACCTAGAAATGTTGCTATGATACTTTCCCCCTTCTTAGCCCTTCTAATTTCTCCCCTAGATCCGCTGAAGCATTCTTTCGTACAATCTCTCTTCATTTCAGATTTCTGTCTTCATTTAATGAAAGCCTCCCTTGTCCACCTGGAACTCTGTGAGCTAAACAGTTACCATAGTAACACCAGAGGGTTTGTAAAGGTGGCACCCATGCAAAAAAAGGTAAACTACAAATAAATCTTTTACCCCAAATAGTTGCTTGTTTCCTTCTGTGAGGTACATCTAGTGTTTAAATCTGCTAGCACACATGCAAATTCGGCCTTTCCAAGTATAACTTGGAGGAAACGGAGCATTTTCTTCCTGTTTCCCATTCAGCATATCTGTTTCCATGTCAACAGCTCACGCTGATAAAGAATTGACATTCGCACTGCAGTCTGAGGAATAGGGTACAGAGCAAGTATTAAAAGAAATCCATATTCCTCACGGTGCTGATTTCCAAGTTATGCTAAATTATTGGAATTTTCATGCACACATGGACAAGGATATAAGAAATTGCTTCTAGAATTGGCTGGATTTCAAAAGCATACAATTTTTTTCATGAGACTTCCAATGTGCAGATAGAGGAAATCTTTGGGTAGTCCTAGCATTGGGGGAGCCTCCCTTGTATGTTGTTTCTCTGTCTCACAAAGACCCATTTAAGAACTGAACCTGTTAAAAAGGATTTCCAGTATTATTTAAAGAAATTGCAAATAAATGGACACACGTGCAGCACACATTCATCGATGTGAATTGGCCCAGTGAACCTGGCCAATTGGTTTGTGTAAAATGCCACATTCAATAATGACAATGAATGGAGGTATATGTTTGGTACTATGTGAAATGGGAAAGTTCAGTACAGTACTTTTTTTTTAAAAAAAAGCAGTGATTAATTAATTGTTTCTCACAGCCTTCGTGTAAGATATTAGTATTTCAGTGTAATTATTGCAAGCCAATAAGAGACAAAGGTGTTTTGCTTGGATTCTCAAAGAATAGCAGTAAATGCATTTACAGGAAGTAAGCAACTAAAGGTGTGGCTATGAAATGACACTGTCCCTCACACAATTTCAATTCCCCCTTTGTCAAACAGGGAGACCTGAAAAGAGATAGTAACTCTGAATGCAGTTAAAGTTTTGGACATAATATAGCAATCCAAATTTGAAGAAATCAATCTTGTTTTTTTTACTATGGTTCTAAGGTTCTAAGACCTGTGATGCAACACAAACACCCACATACACCCACACCCACAGCTGGCTTTCCAGGCTATACGCTTAGGAACTTGCAGTAAAAAAGTAAATTTCCCAAGGTCTGACAAAAACAAAGTGTATTTTCAAGTTCCGACCTTCCTATTCAAAATAGAAAAGGTTATGAATTGGATAGGCTGGGCTGGTTCATGTCTCTGTTTCTCCTCTCTGTCTTCTTCTTCTTCTTCTTCTTCTTCTTCTTCTTCTTCTTCTTCTTCTTCTTCTTCTTCTTCTTCTTCTTCTTCTTCTTCATAATATCTGCTGCATTTTCAGTATCTTTCAAGAAACCTGCCATTACATCATAGGCTGATCAGCTTGAGCGGCAAAAATAAAATGTTTAAAAATCCCACCTTTTCCCCCACCATATCGGGTGTGGGAAGTTACACAAGCAACACACACACATACACACACACACACACACACACACACACACACACACACACACACACAGAGAGAGAGAGAGAGAGAGAGAGAGAGAGAGAGAGAGAGAGAGAGAACACAAATGAAAAATAAAACAAAACAAAAAAAAAAAACAATATTTTTATGCTTCCTTTTCCTGGCATTGATGGCCAGATTGGAGTTTTTAAATGTGTGGACCTACCTGATAATTGGTGGTGGGGGAACAATTTTTAAACTTTTTTTTTTTTGCCCCAAGCCTGTGCTACAGATGATCGGTGCTTTGGGCTCAGCAAAAAATTAAAAATCCTGCCTTTCCCTTTAAACATTTTTTTTTTTTGCCAACCCCAAGCCTGTGCTACAGCTGATCAGTCCTTGGGGCTCTGCAAAACAAACAAACAAATAAATAAATAAATAAATAAATAAATAAATAAATAAATAAATAAATAACAGCCTCCCCCCATCTGATCGGGTGGGGGGGGAGGAGCAATTTTTAAACTTTTTTTTTGTTGCCCCAAGTCTGTGCTACAGTTGATTGGCGCTTGGGGCTCAGCAAATAAATAAATAAATAAATAAATAAAATAAAAGTCCCACCTTTCTCCCAACCCGATTGGATGATGATGATGATGATGATTTGCCAAGCCCTAAGCGCCAATCAGCTGTAGTGTGGGCTAGCGGGGGATACTTTATTTGTAACAAGCACCAGCCATCCTACAGCTGATCAGCACCTTTTTTTATGGGAGTCCTGTTCGCCACTTTGGAAGCCACCTCCATGGGGGCTGGTCAGCAGCAGGGGCACCGGGAGGCCTTCCCAATATAAGGTAGTAGAAGACACCGGATTTTTTTGGGGGGTGGAATGAAAACCAAAATGGAACAAAATGAAAAAAAAAGTTGTTTCATTTTGTTTCATTTTCCTTTGAGGGGGGTGGTTTGTTATTCATTTCATTATGTAACGAAACGAATAATGAATAACGAAATGAATGAAAATTTTGTTTCGTGCCCATCTCTAGTGGTAAGATAAAAAGTAGCTTTCTTAATAAAGCAAGTGTAGAAACTAATAATCTTCTGCCTAGTTAAAATAGAAGAAAGTGAGAATTGGTTACAAACAGAAAATACTATCTTGTGAGCTTTAATGGAATTATAATAGCTACTTTCTTGTATCTGAGGCTGATAATGTACAGGAAATGCTGGGTGTTCCTAGCATTCACTGCTGAGTTACATTCATGATCAGACTAGCCCTCTGCTCAAGTTGGTCTCCCACCCTGCTGAGCAAAACAATGCTCCAAGCAGCCGCTGAAATGGATGCTGAGGAACATGTATATGCTGCCTAAGGCAGCACTTCATTCATTAACTAGGCTAATGGATATTCACACTAACAATAGAGAATTGTGGCTACTTTCATGCAACACACAGAAGACTGTGAAAGCGCACAAAAGACATATGACTGGAGAGTTGATTAAGACATGAATCTTTTAACAAGGGAGTCTGGTCCCCTCCCGCCACTCCATTTGCTTTTTCTTTAGCAGCAAGGATTTAATTGAAATATATTTTAACTAGCATTCACATCAGTTTGGCTATAAATTTTCAAAGCTGGCCATGCCTTCCTGTCTCAGTCATAACAGGGATGTCTGGGACTTCCAGTAGAAACCGTAGATAAACAAAGGTGACTGACAGAGTGCACCTCCAGAGGATTGCCCGAAGGAATAGGGAGGTGAACATCCCTTGATTTTGCTCAATGTTGAAATGTTGAAATATGCAAAATACCCAAATTGGAGAAACTATAGGACCCAGTCTGCAAGAGATTATCCAGCCCAATACAACTTGGTCTGACTTGGGGATGCAGGGCCCTCCCAGAAGCATCATAGAGTTACACATACTGGAGATGGGGAGGCCGTGAAACTACAGATTTCTGGGGTCAACAAGGGCGGTACCAACTTTACAATGTATAACTCTAATCCCATTCCATCAGAGCACAGTGTACCAGTTTTCTTCAACCAAATTTCGTCATCCATTGCTAAAGACCAGTCCAACCCCCTACAAAAGCAACAATGTAATTATGGTAAGAACCATAACAGGAAATCATCTATAAAGATTCTTTCCTGGAATACAGCGGGGTGGTCAACTAAAACTTGGGACACAGCTTTTATTGATTACTTAACTACATTTGATATCTTGTTGCTTCAAGAGACATGGACTCAAGAGGACCCGATTCTAGATGGTTACACGATCCACACTCTAAAAGCGGCCCCCAGTGAAAGAGGCGGGCGGAAAAAAGCAGGCATGGCCATCCTGGTATCAACAGACCTCAAAGCATCTGTTCAAAAACTCCAACCCTCTTGCAATCTAGCCCTTGCAATGGTTTTGACATTCACCTCCCATCTTCTATTAATCATTGATGTATATTTACCTCCTCTAAAGAAGCAAAGGCAATCATCTGTTGTTGGCACCCAGAAATTTATCTTGAGAGGCATCCTCCATCCAATAATTAAAAAGCTGCTCACTCAGAGCATGACCTCTAGATTTTTGTTAGCTTTAGCATCCATCTTTTCAAGCCAACTAAAGTTGGTGGCCATTCTATGCCTTGTGCAGCTTGTCCAAATTTCCCAGTGATTATCTTAAGGCTTCTAGGATCTCCTAGACTATATACCTGATTCTGCTCTGGCCTGTGCTGACCTTCCTTTCAATACTGGGCTGATGCTCCTAGGACTGCTCACCTCATTCCTTTATTCTCTTTCAAGCTTTTAAGCATCTTTGATGGACAAATGAGATCTTGGAGTTGTGAACTTGGGAGTTAATACAGCACCCAGCTTTTCCACTATAGTTTGACAGATCTAGGATTCCTATTACCTTTCCTAACGCACAATCTATTTCCCAGATTAGATAGTATTTTCCTCACGCTCAGCAATGTGTTGAAGGCCCAAACTAGATGATGCAGTTTGACAATCATTTGAAGCCAAGTTCTCTGAAGTGATGGACATGCATTTTTGTTCGTACCTACTTACCTCATGCTATGTTTTACAAATCAGCTTGCTTCTCATTTGTGATTGGGCAGGAGGAGGTAAACATGTACTTCATTTGCATATCAGAAGGAATTCTATGCCTGGAAGGAAAATATTACTATAGTAGGACGTACAAACTCCTATTATTCAATGTGAACCAGGGCATGCTTGTTTTCTGGAGAGGGAATCCAATAACTCCTTATTTATTTATTTATTTATTTATTTATTTATTTATTTATTTATTTATTTCACTTATAAACCACCCGATTTTCCCAAAGGGAACTCTGGGCGGTGTAAAAAGCAAAAGCAAAGTGTTCTGCTTATATACCGCCCCATACCACTTTAAGTAGTCTCTGGGCGGTTTACAATTTTAATTACAGTGTGCAGGCTACACATTGCCCCCCCCCAGCAAGCTGGGTACTCATTTTACCGACCTTGGAAGGATGGAAGGCTGAGTGAACCTTGAGCCTGCTACCGGGGATTGAACCCCAGGTCGCGAGCACAGTTTTACCTGCAGTACAGGCATTTAACCACTGCGCCACAATGTAGATACACATCACCCCACAAAGACTACCCAAATACAATCCCAAGACATGACAATACCCAACAAAATAAACAGAAAGCAAAACGAATACAAATCAGCATCCGAATACAATAAAGAACTGCTAAAAAATACTAAAGGGCATATCAAGTAAAAAGGGCTATATCCACTTAACCAGGCTGTGGATTCACACACATGGCCAATTTTCCCAATGCACTACTAATTCTACCCTCAGCTTGAATTCCTGCCACCATACCCAGGACTTTCTCCTTAAAATCAGAAATGAGTTGGGCCTTCTCCCCAGAGGGCGAGTTCCCAGCTTTTCCGACTTGAAGAGAGAGCAGGGGGATAAATGAGGGAAATGACACTTTTGGTGATGATATTGTAGTCTGGGTGGCTGAATGAAGACCCCTTTCTTACTTAATAAGCTTTTTTCAATTAGGAAAAGAATAAAAACAGTACATGTGGGCCATTGTTGCTAGCTTTTACAAACTCATATGGGGAGTTTTACAGGCATCTTATATTTGACTGCACAGCACTACAAGCAAGAAAGCAAAGCAATACCCTAATGGCATCTGCCCAATACTTTCCTTCTCAAACTCTAGCAGATTCCATTTCTGATTATTCAGAACAGAGTCTATGTTTTGCACCATGATGGACAACTGTGGCTCCTCAGATTTTATAGAATGCATCACTCACATCATGTAAAGAGTAAGTAATTGAAAGAGCAGAACAACCTGGAGGGCCACTATTACCAAACATTCCTTTCCTTGCAAGAGACCCTAGGTTCAATTCTTGACATTTGCATTGCTTGACCTTTTTAGGTATTGCTGGGAGAGACTCCTGTGTAAAACTCTGAAGAACTGTGACTGGCTAGGGTAGGTTCAGGTGGGATGTGAGTGCTCTCACTGTACCTGCACAGCAGTGTCACCTGCAAAAAGGAACAACGGGAGAGAACAAAGAATAAGTGGAATGGTTACTGGCAGATATTCATTGAGGGTTAAGGACTGAAATTAGCAGACAGCAGGAGAGACAGAAGCAGGGTTCTGAAATGGGAAAATTATGTTGCTTTGATCACTGAAAGCCTTTGGCTTTCAGAACCTTTAAAAGTATGCCTTTAAAACTCATAAGCCCAACCATGAAGATTAAATATTTGCTCACTTTAAAAAAAGATAAGGAGAAGTAAAGCATAGATTAAGGATCCAATAGATGCACTGAATAACAGCCTGGATATCAGCAACAGCTGTTCCTAGTGTCTCTGATCATCTGCCTTGCCAGATTTCTCCCCCAACAATAAACTGTGCTTTATGCAGGTGCCTCCTCCGACAAAGTGTTGCAGTTTGGAGCGTTCTTCTGCCTTGTCTCCAGATCACCACCCTTCCTAACATAAGAGCATAAGAACATAAGAAGAGCCATGCTGGATCAGGCCAAAGGCCCATCTAGTCCAGCTTCCTGTATCTCACAGTGGCCCCACCAAATACATCTGGGAGTGCACGAGACTAGATATCTGTCTCCTGCAACCACTCTCCTGCATCTGGCCTTTGAAGCACCCCGGTTTTAAGCCTGGAGATTACACATTTCCATCATGGTTTGTAACCTGTGATGGACTTTTCCTCCAAGAATCTGTCCAATCCCCTTTTGAAGGCATCCAGGCTAGATGCCATCACCACCTCTTGTGGGAGGGAGTTCCACAGACTAACAACACGCTGGGTATAAAAAAATTCTTTTGTCTGTTCTCACTCTCCCAACCCACAGTTTGAGTGGATGTCCCCTAGTTTTGGTATTTTGTGAGAGGGAGAAGAGGTTTCTTCTTCTCTCTCCTTTCAACTAGTATGCATCATTCTGTGGCCATTTGCCTCTTACTTTTCTCTGAAAGGACGCTATATCCTGAAAACAGTTTTTAAAAGCAGCTGTCAGCTCTTTTGTTAAATGATGAAATATAAAACATTTTTCAGTACCTCATTTATTAACATCTTAAAGTTTCTTGAGGATCTTGCTGAAGCTTCCATTTTTGGTAATGTTTATTATGACATTGACTCAAAGATTTTAAAAACAAAAACAAAACAAAGTGTGCTCCACGGGTTTCATAAATACAGGCTGACATCCTGTTGGGGAACATAAGCAAAGTCGTAAATGTTGACTGTTACTTGCTTGTAAATAAGGAACTCCCACTGTGACTCTCAGGGGAATGTTTACAGGCTGGTTTGATGCATGCATGCACACCCAGAAGAAGTGCAGCAGGAACTCTTTATTTACTGGTGATGAGCATATCAAAATGAATCACAGAATCATAGAATCATAGAGTTGGAAGAGACCTCAAGGGCCATCTAGTCCAACCCCCTGCCATGCAGGAACCCCATCACAATATTTCCGACAGATGGCCATCCAGCTTCTGCTTAAAAACCTCCAAAGAAGGAGACTCCACCACCCTCGGTGGCAGCATATTCCACTGCTGAACAGCTCTAACTGTCATGAAGTTCTTCCTAATGTTCAAATGGAATCTCTTTTCCTGTAGTTTGAAACCATTGCCCTGAGTCTTAGTCTCTGAAGCCATGGAAAACAAACCTGTTCCCGCTTCAGTATGACATCCTTTCAAATATTTAAACATAGCTATCATATTCCCCCTCAGCCTTCTTTTAGAGAGGCTAAACATTCCCAGTTCCCTAAGCCATTCCTCATAAGACCCTCAACCATCCTGGTCGCCCTCCTCTGCACCCGCTCAAGGTTGTCAACATTCTTTTTAAACTGAGGCACACAGAACTGGATACAGTACTCCAGCTGGGGTCTGACCAGAGCAGAATAGAGTGCGACTATCACTTCCCTTGATCTAGACACTATGGTTCTGTTGATGCAACCAAGAATCACATTGGCTTTCCTGGCCGCCACATCACACTGCTGACTCATGTTCAAAACTCCCAGATCCCTTTCACATAAACTATTCTGCAGCCAAGTGTCCCCCATCCTATATCTGTGCAATTCCTTCTTTTTACCTAGATGTAGCACCCTACATTTCCCTCTGTTGAAATCCATTCCGTTAGCTTTGGCTCAGCATTCTAATCTGTCAAGGTCCTTTTGGATTTTCATCCTATCATCTAGGGAATTGCAACCCCTCCCATAAGCAAAATGTATGATTTTGCTTATGTTACGCAATAAGATTCCAGCCATTGTTTTATTTTAGTTGCCAGTGATGCTCAGCTGAGGTGTCAATATGGGTGTCTGAAGACACCTGAAAGTCTTCAACATGGGTCCATCCACACTTGCCCAGGTTTGCGCTCTCTCTCTCTCTCTCTCTCTCTCTCTCTCTCTCTCTCTCACTCTCACTCACTCACTCTCACTCTCTGTGACACACGCAATACATGTGTGTTGGTGTGTATTTATGTTTATATTTGTGTGTGTGTGTGAGGGAAATATTTTATTTCTTGGCTGCCTTTCAACACCTCAGCTTGGAAGCCACTTTCCACAATGTGTTGCTTGTAATTCATTTTCCCTCAGCATTAACAAGCATGTGGTGACCCAGGGTCATTGTTGACTCCCATTTCAGGAGTGATGTGAACTCAGGGTTTCTGCTGGCACTGTATAGGAGCCATCCAAGGTCCTGGACCTTATCTAAAAATAGGTTCAGCCTTGTAGATAACTCCAGTGCACTGCAGGGTAAACCCCGGCAAGGACTCCAGGTAGCCTTTAAACAGATTGTGGCTGAGCTTAGCAAAGGGTACACTCTTCCTTTGGTAGTGTCAAGACTTTGCTCCAACAGCACATCTGCAGGATTCCATTCTTTTGAGTTCTCCTATTTAGAACATAAGAACATAAGAACAGCCTTCCTGGAACAGGCGACAGCCCATCTTCTCCAGCATTCTGTCTCCCACAGTGGCTCATCATTTGCTTCAGGGTATTTCCAAGCAGATGTCTTCACTGAGAGATATCCTGCCTATCTCTTCAACCAGGAGGTTTTCCTTAGGCATCCATAATTATAGCAATTGATACCCTTGTTTTCCATGAACTTGTCTAGCCCTTTCTTAAAGCTGTCAATGCTGGCAGCTGTCACCACTTTTTCTGGCAGGGAGTTCCATGGACCAGTGATCCTCTGGGTGAAAAAGTACTTTCCCTTTTCCTGGTTTGTTGCACAGAGTTCAGACCCCATCAGGTTATAAATGCTTACTGTGTATGATTTTATAAACTTCAATCAGGTCACCTCTTAGGCACTGTCATTCAAGAGTGAAGCGACACAGCCGTTGCAACCTCATATGGTAAAGAAAGTGTTCCAGACCCCTAATTAGAGATGGGCACGACTTAGCGGTATTTTCGTTTTCGTTTTTGTTTTTCGTTTTCGTTACGGAAACGAAACGAAAACGAAAATCGGCACCAACCTGGACCGAAAACGGAAACGAAACGACTAATTTCGAGCCAATTTTCGTTTTTCGTTACTGGAAAAGCACTCAATTGAGCTAAATGGGGAGAAACGAAGAATTTTTCGTTTTTGTTTTCGTTTTCGTTTTTTCGTTTTTGTTACGTAACGAAACGAAAACGAAAAATTTTGAAATTAGCCCACAAAAACAGAAACGAAATGACTCAGACCCTAGCCAAAAACGAAAACGGAAACGAAACTTTTTTCTGAGTCGTGCCCATCTCTACCCCTAATCAATCTGGTTGCCCTCTTCTGCACTTTTTCCATTTCCATAATATCGTTCTGGAGGTATGGTGACCAGAACTGTACACAATATTCCAGATGGGCCCTCACCATAGATTTATAAAGAGGCAAAATGGTGACTTATTTTCTATACCCTTCCTAATGATCCCTAGCATTGAGTTTGCTTTTTGCACTGCTGTGACACACTGGGTTGACACCTTCATTGAGCTGTCCACCAGGACACCAAAGTCCCTTTCCTTGTTTGGTGCTGAGAGTTCAGACCTCATCAGTTTATACATGTAATTGGGGTTTTGTTTTTTGTTTTTTTGCCCCAATGTGCATCACTCTGCACTTGCTAATGTTGAAGCTCATTTGCACTGGTTTGCCCACTCTCTCAGTGTCAAGAGATCCCTCTGGAGCTCCTCACAATCTCTCTCAGTTTTTACTATTTGGCTACCTTGCTATTTATTCCTACTTCTAGATCATGTGTGAAGAGGTTGAAAAGCAGGGATCCCAGTACTGAACCTTGGGGGACACCACTCTTTACCTCTCTCCACTTGGAGAAATGTCCATGTAGTGCTACCCTCTGTTTCCTTCCCTTAGCCAGTTGCTGATCCATGACAAGACCTGTCCCTTGATTCCATGACTGGCAAGTTTATTTGGTGTGGGAACTTGTAAAAAGCCTTCTGAAAGTCCAGATAAATAATGTCAACTGGATCTCCTTTATCCACATACTTGTTGACACTCTCAAATAATTCCAACAGATTAGTGAGGCATGATTTGCCCTTGCAGCAGTCATGTTGGCTCTCCTTCAGCAGTGCCTTCGCTTCTATGTGCCTATTAACTTTATCTCTTAGGATGGTTTCCATCATTTTACCTGGGACACATGTCAAACTGACCAGTCAGTAATTTCCTGGATCACCTCTGGATCCTTTTTTGAAGATTGGTGTTACATTCTCTAGCTTCCACTCATCAGGCACAACACCTGAATTGAGTGAAATATTATATATTTTGGCTGGGACTTCGGCAATTTCATCTTTAAATTCTTTGAGAACTTGTGAATGGGTGCCATCTGGTCCTGGTGATTTGTTAGTATTTAATTTAACAAGATATGCAAGAACCTCTTCCCTGGTTATTTCTATCTGGTTTAGAAATAAGCCAAATGGAAGATATATTTAAGATAGTAACTGTAATTCCTTTATTTTCCTTTGGATCCAAAATATTATTGTCTCAAAGGAAAAAAACATAATCGGAGCCACCAGTCAATGGACATTGACTGAAATGTCATACAGTGTTGTCAGACCAAAACCAGCCAGTCACTTTTTTATCTCTGTTCTGAAAAACTGCACCAAGAACTCAAATGAACATTATCATGCAACTCTCGCATTGGTCATGTTGGCTCTAATGAGGCTACAGTTCCATGCATACTTAGCCAGAACTTACCTCCTAGAGAACACAGCACAGCTGAATAAAGATGCATAGAGTTTTAATCTGCATAAGTAAACGAGTGTTGGTTTGTATGTGTCAGGTATGACTTAGGGACTTCAGTGAACATTAGAAACAGACCTGATAATAATGAATTATCTTTCATATTCATGCCCCAAATATGATACAGGAAAGTATTTCATGTATGCTGCATGTGCCAATGGAAATGTACTGTTCATTACTGAAAAATGAAATTGCAAATTACCATGTGTGATTGAGTGCACCTTTGTTGGAGCAAACAAGGGATGGCTTAGCTTAAGGAGCACGGAACAGAAAAGGAGGGCTGTTACAGAGGAGTAATTTTAAGATTAGTACTGCAAGGAGTAAATAGTGGTAATGATTAACAAAGCTGCCAGTTTGCAAAAAGAATGAGGTGATAAACAGCAGGCACCTCTTGATTGTGAAAAGCTGATCATCCAGACCAACTTAATTTCTCTTCATTGAAAGGATAAAAAGCTTAGTGGATAAGGGAAGTGAAGCAGACATAATATATCTCAATTTTATTAAAACCCTTAGACTGTTCTATTGCACAAAGAAATTAGAAAAAGAGGCAAATTAATTGTAATTTTCATAAAATGGTTATATAAAAGTTAACACAAGTGGTTAGATTCAGATGTAATCACACATAGCTTAAATCTCATTGGTTTAATTAGGTCTCTTCTACACATCTAAAGATTACATGATTTTTACTCTGGAACAATAAAATAATAAGTGGCAAGGGAAGGAGTGTTTGTTTTTGTCTTTTTGCGGATACTTGCGGATACTTGCAATATCAGAACCAATCACTAGAGGGAACATCATTCTATAATAATGTCCCTGTAGTATTATAATGCAATAAGGTAGAGTCAAAGCAATGAGAATTTCACTCTTGCTGGGTGAAATGCCAAGCATTCAAAGAAAAAGTAAAATACAACTCCCCACCAAATGTATAAGGACAAGAGGCATACAACATTATGTAGAGCTGGTTATACATTCTGCATGTGTATATATTTGTGTACACATTCTCTTCAGTTGACAACTGCATCACAAAAATTCAGAAAAGGGCAAAACTCGAAGGGCAATTGTATTCCAGTTTAATAGTTAAAGAAAGAAGAGTTCACGTTCAAAGTGAACATCCCTCATTCTTAGCTTGCACTTGCTGGCAATGGGTAAAGAGAAGAGACAGGAATAATAGGGGGAAAGACAGGAGAATTTAGACATGGGTTGGTGATGAGAGTTCCTCCTTTCTTTAAGGGTAAATATCAGAAAGAAGCAGAGGAACTCTAAGAGTGGGAAACAAATTTCGGCAGGGGCAGTTAATATGGACAGTAATTCTAATGGTTGCAACTGGGGCCATTAGACAGGAAATGTATTTGGTAAGAGGGATTTCTTTTTGGGAAATATTTAGTTATACAAACTAAATATTACATAGCAGGAAAAGAATATTGTAGGGTAGCCTTTGGACGTGAATTCGGTGTACGTTACAGGGGGGATGCCATGCTAAGAACAACAGCCTTTTCAGCATACATAAAATAGAGGAGAAATAACCGTGAGTAACAGCGCAAATCAGCATAATTAGATTGTTAGCCTACACTGCCCATAATCCTCCCACCACTGCCCATGCTAGGTAGAGGATTTGGGAAGCTGTAGAATGAAAAGGCAACTAGAACACATGATCATTTTTATGTCAGACCCAAACTAGACTTCTCCTTTTGACTGCAGCAAACTGGATAACTGGGACACACAGATTTATTATTTATTTATTTATTTATTATTTACACTTATATACCGCCCCATTCCCACAATGGGGACTCTGTCCATGTCAGATCTTGCATGTAGAAAATAGGCTTAACAATTCCTGGAAGACTCTCATATGTATGATTTTGTCCCACATCTTTCCTATTCATGAGCACTAGGGCCTGTCTTCACCACCTTTCATGGCAGTGGATTCCATCAAACAAGTCTGCACTGTCTGGAAAAGTAAAACACAGAGAAGTCGTTGAGTGAAGCTGCCTTGATTTGCAAATACAACAAAAATGAAGGAGTGGAAGGGCATATTTTTAAAAAATGTTAGCAGCCTAGTATGGACTTCTGGTCTGTTTGTATGTTCTATGTGTGTATATCAGCTCTCATGAGTTAAATAGCTGAAATTATCTTTCTGAGCTAAATACCCCCTATTTTAAGGCTCTGCCAACATCAAACTCCCTTAAAGCTGACTTAACCAGCTGTGGACGGATCATCTCCATGTTAAGGAGACATGCAATTCTCTATTTCATCTTCCAAACTATGAGAAACAGCTGAACAGGGGAAAATGCAAAGATTTTAAATATGTTAATCAGGACCCAATAGAATTTTTAACTCCTTCATGTTAAAACAGAGATTTCTGCTTGCAAAGGAATTTCATGTCTGATTGTAAAGATATTTTAAAAGGTACAGCATTTAAAAGGAATTGAGGAAAAATATTCAGCTCATTTCTTTAAACTGTGAAATTGCGGGTGTTTTTTTTTTATTATTTTGTGGTCGGGGATAGTCTTACTTGATGCTAGCAGACTTATGCCTAGTGTCAACCATTACACGAATCTTGTCACTTTACAATTGTTTATGTATGTTTATGTGTAGCCTACATAATTAAACTGTAAACCGCCCAGAGAGTGCTTGACACACTATGGGGTGGTATATAAGCAGAAGCAGAACACTTTGTTTGGGGATGTTTAAAAAAAGCCTGAAGATGTTATATGCTACTTCTGATATGTAGTGACTATACAAGTTACTGACCTCCACCATGTCTTGTCCTTAACAGCTCTGCTCAGATATTGCCAACCAGCAGCATCTCATGTCAGGCTGATTTATTTTCCTACTGCTCCCGCTTTTTCTAACAACATTGTCTTTCCCAGTATGTTTTGCTCAGGTCTTATGAACGAGCACCTATGGCTTCTTTTACTGAGACAATCTGTCTCATGTTAGGTGTCTCTCCACTTTCCCAAAAATATTGTATTTTTGGTCAGTTCTGTGGTTTCTTCCTCCACTTTTGTTAGGAGAAAATTATCAGCCACACAGGGAAGACCTCATTCTTGGTTTCTCTTTCCAGGCCTCCCTTGGGATCAGAGCCTTCAATGGCCCTCAATGAGAAATGGGTAGCACAGAAAATTCGCGTTGGAAGGAGACATTCTGATAGGTACCAAGGTTCCTAAGCCATTTAAGACTTTGTATGTTATCATCATTAACACCTTGTAGTCAGTGAAGAAGCAGACAAGTAGCCAGCGTAAGGCAGTCAGAGTGAGGGAAATATGTTGGTGTCTGCTCATCCCAGTCAATAGTCTGGCCGGCATGTTCTGGACTAGTTGAAGCTTCCGCCTCAGCCTCATAAGCCACCCCATAGAGAGAATATTGAAGTAGTCTAATCTTGAGATTATCAGTTACATTATGTTTCTTTGAAATTCTTGCAATTCCTTTTTTCAAAAGTTTGATCTACATCTTCTTGATTGGGCAGTTGTTGGTTGTAATCTGCAACTACCATGTTGCTTTTTGCCACCGTTATATTTATTCAAGAGCTCTTGATGAGACAACCAACTTCTTCCTCCTTTATTTTTATGTAAGACAATGCCATTTTGACATATATGGCTACTCTACTTTCCTTTCTATTCTTTTTGTTCTTGAAGATAACGTGAAGGCAACATCCTAATGTGTTGAACAAAGCATGAAACATGATATGCTATCAAACTACAAATGAGATCTTCCATCTTTCAATATGTAGTGTACTTACTGTTGGCTATTTTCTGGAAGAATGTTATAGACAACTATGTGCCACCGGTAGGTCAAAGATGGCATCATTAATGATATCTTTGTTTAAGATAATGCCTCTTTCGTTATGAATGTAAAGACTGAGTGGACATAACAGAGTATGGCATTTATCCAGCCTTCTGACCTTTTTACAATGATTGAACTGTACCTCATTTTGATTTGGGAGCAATAAAATTAAATGTGTTATTGAATGAGCCCTAGCATTTTATTTGTTTTAGTTAGCTTTTGATCTAAAAATCAAAGGCAAATGCAACAAAGGGTACATTTGAACAGTGAAGGGTGTCCTTGATGCATGTTCAAACACCCAGTATCAGAGGAGAAATGACATAAATTACAATAAATGTCATCAAAAAGAAAAAGTCAATCTCCAACAAATAGGAAGGGTCCGTGATAGTCTGGATAAAAATATTTCTTTCCCCTGTCCCCCTCCCCAAGCAAGCAATGAAAGCACTTCGCATAAAACAAACTCCAAATTATAAGTAATCACAGGAGAGATGACAAATGTACGCCATGCTGCACTGTGAAAATACTAATCAAAGCAGCCCATGAATTGTTAAAATTAATTATTTAGGTATGCAAAACTCCTATTAAATATTTGTGGATAATTGTGTAATTACACCCAGGTTAACACAATCAAAAATAGCAATTGCATCTTTCAAATTACATCCTTGCTATTGCTGTGCTCATTTCTGTTAATCCATGCTCTCATCCAGTGTTGTCGGGGGCTAAATGTAGATGGAAGCTTGAATAGAGGCCATCTGTGGGATTCTGTCATCCTGCCAGAATGGTTCCTCAACCATCCAATAGCTAGGAAGCACTTCCAGTGAGAGGTCCATTGGAAGAAGCTGGACTTCGGCTTGATAGGGGAGGTGGAAAGATGTGTACAATATGATACTAGCAAGCATGCTTTAATATTACAGGAAAAGAAGACCACGTGAGATGTAGAACAGAGGAGGATAAATCTGTCAACTCCATTCCATTCTGTTTCCTCTTTTTCCAGTGCTACCTTTAATTCAAAATGATCCTATCTATATATTAAAAATTTCATGAAAATTCATATGGATATGCATGATATCTTCTAATGCAGCCATGTCCAAAGTCCAGCCCGGGGGCCGAATGTGGCCTGCCAGGCCATTTTGTTGGGCCGGCGGTCGGCTGGCCCACCCCCTCCCTCACCCTCCCTCCTTCACCATCCCCATGCTGACCAGTGCTCTTGCAGAAAACAGAGAGGGAGAACCTCAACCCCTTGACTCTTTTGGCCAGCCGGGCCCAGCCCAGCCCAGTCTGGAGGAGGCGGAGACCGGGGAGGAGCCACTGCCACTGGATGCAACAAAGAACTAGCTCCGGCTAGTTTAAACTGTCCCATTTTTGTCATTGGGTGCAGTTCTTTATTTTGCTTTCCTTATTATTTTTATTTATTTATTTATCACCTTGCATCCTTTTCCAAGGAGAAACATGGGGTGGGGCTTAGGGATCAGTGGATGGGGCTTACAAGGGGTCAGGGTGGGGCTTGCAAGGGGTCAGTGGGTGGGGCTTGCAGTGGGAAGCAGGGTTGGGGAGCAGCTGCCCCCCCAAACATTTTCAGGCACCAAATCTAGCCCTCCTTACAAAAAGTTTGGACACCCCTTTTCTAATGGAAGCTGTAATATATGACTCAGTATGTATATTTCTTTCTAACTTAGCCAGTTTTTGTATAAATAACCCCCCTAATAACATGCATGTTAGCATGAAGTATATGCATTTGTCTGCTTGTCCTCAAGAGTAACACTAGTATCTAATTGAAGAACTATAATGTACAAATACAGGAAAGTGTAAATTTTAATGTGGAAGTGCGTTTTGCATCACTTGTTGATTTGCGGCATGCAAACTAGAAAGTTTCAATGAATAGTAAATTGGGATTACTTTATTTCAAATTTTACTGGATCTCTTTTACTGGGGGACAGATACGGTGACTAGAGATGGGCACGACTCAGAAAAATTTTTCGTTTTCGTTTTCGTTTTCGTCTAGGGGTCTGTTTCGTTTCGTTTCCGTTTTCGTGAGCTAATTTTCAAAAATTTTTGTTTTCGTTTCGTTACGTAACAAAAACGAAAAACAAAAACGAAAACAAAATTTTTTTCGTTTCTTCCCATTTAGCTCCATTAAGTGCTTTTCCAGTAACAAAAAACGAAAAACGGCTCAAAATTAGCCATTTCGTTTCCGTTTTCGTTCCATTTTTGAACTGTTTTTTGTTTTTCATTTCGTTACGCAACAAAAACGGAAAACGGAAACGGAAACGGAAATTTCGCTAAGTCGTGCCCATCTCTAACGGTGATTTTTGTGATGTCTGCTTTTGCTTTCCCGAAATATCCCACCTGTGGCAAGCATTCAGGGCTGTTAAATGGTAATACTTTAATCGACTATTTTAGTTCCCATCTGTTGTTGTGAGACAGGAATTCAACTAGCAATACCAGCACAAATTCATAAGTCTAGCCTATTATTTTCAGATACTCCACATCAGCCTGCAATATTCTCTATAATGCCATGGTCTGCTAAGGAAATGTGACAATTTTATGCGGCCTCCCAGAGGGGGAAAATTGATTTCATGTGGATTCAGGTGAAAAGGTAAACTTCCTCAGATTTCTAGAATCAGTCAAATTTCCTAAAATCCGGGAAATATATCATTAAGTCTACGACTGTCATGGAAAATGCACAGTCTTCTCCCTGCCACCCCTTCGAGACAAGAGATTTCTTGCAGCTAATCATTCCTCTACCATACAGTACACTGTTTACCATTCCTCCACACCTTGTATTTATGTTTTCATTCTTTGGGATCTTCTCATACTCCCTTATAGTCTCTGTGTTTTCTGACTGGCTGGATATGTGGGTGTGCATTTGCAGCACTAGACTCTGTTGGCTTGAAATGAAAAGTTTCAAATCCTTTTCTAGGGATTCCATATTTCATTATAAAAATGGCAGGGTTTCCTGCGTTGTAATGGAAGTCGTAACTCAATAAGTAGGCAGAGGAAATGGAAGGAGGCATGGCTGAATTCTGACCCTATTCTGAGCGCGCCATGTGGCATGCACAGTTAAAAGTCTCAAATTCAGCTTGCCATCTTTACTCTCTGTGACCAGAATAGTCAAGAAGATGTCCAAGTCACCACAAATTTCTTTTTAAGTGGCACAGGCAGTTCCTATTTTCTTCCTGATTCCTTTCCAAGCAAATTGGCCAGAAAAGCTGCTTTTATGGCTACAACATAACTAATTTGCCCTGGCCTTCACTTGTCGGTCCAGATGGGATTCTTTCCCTTTAGAAAGGATGGAAGAAATGCAAAAGGAACGGAGAAGAGATATAAAGGTCTAGATCTAAGCCCTTCAACTTTGTAGTCTTTAGCTTTGAAGAAGCAATGAACAAATGGAAGGGAAATAAAGAATATGCATAACCACCGGTGAGTCAAGGATATAGCCACAATACACAAGAGTAAGCTTTGCATTAGGGATGGGCACAAAACAGAAAAATTATGTTTTGTTTAGTTTCATTTTGTTCCCCCATGATTCGTTTTGTTTCATTAGAATTTTTTTTTTACAAAATATTATACAAAATGAAACAGTAATGAACCAATTTGTTACTCAGTAAAGCAGGTCCCATGGGCCTTAGAAGCACCAAAATTGGTGGGAACTTTCCGCCGAGTCCTCCCTCTAAACCCTCCAAATTTGGAGAGATTTGGGGTCCAGGGGGCTGAATTATTCATCCTCAAAGGGGTTGCTCATAGTAAAAATCATTTGTAATTTAAAAGTATTTGAAACTACTGATCCCAGGCATCTAGCAGCATGGAAATTGCAGTGGAGCTTCCTCAAGCTCTTCCCTTTAAGGCACATTGGGCTACATCAGAATTAATCTCCACCAGGCATGCATGCATGCATGCAGGCAGGCAGGAATTAAACATCAGGCTTGGGCCATATGACCCTCATATGAAGAGAGAGTGTGAGTGAACTCCCTTGAATGTCCAAGGTATAAAAGACACCTCTAGGTCCAGGGCAGCTCTTACAAACATTATGGGCAATTTCAGACCCTCAGGTATGAAGGGAGAGTATGGATCTCCATGGCTTCATCAAGGAGACCCAGGCAGGTCTTAGAAATAAATGGGTCTTTCAGATCCCATAACATACAGGCAGGCTAGCAGGCATGGGAGGGAGGCAGGAGTTTGCTGGACTAATGGAATAGGATGGGTTTGTTGGTTTTTTGCTGGTTTTTTGAAATGGGGCTATGATTAAGAGGGACAGCCATGCACATTTGTATTGTGCCGGTTGAGAATTGGGGAACTGGTACTGGTTGGTGGTGGGAATAACAATGTTTGTGAATGGAAAGGAATGTAGTTTCAAAGGGGTAGGAGGAGAAAAGATATATAAAATATAATAAAGAAAGCCTGCCCAAAATCCCTCGCCTAATAAAACCCTCCCAAAAAGAACAGAAAAGCAGTGCCTCTTTGAGCACACACAGAGAAAAAGGCTCCCTCTTCTACACACACATAAACCACTTTCTCTTTGTCCACTCACACAATACACAAAGCAACTTTGAGCACACAGGGACAACAGAAGTGAAGCTAGCCCAACTAGTAGCACTACCAGAGCCAACTGTAACCCCTCTCACTCCCACAGGTGACAAAGAAAACAAAACCATCCAGTCTCATATATACCCTATCCCCAGCAGGCAGATAGAAACCACACCCCAAAACCAAAAGCAAAAAGCGAACAAACAAAAAACAAATAGCACTTTAAAATTGATTCCTATGGATACCCCCTTTGGAGTTGAATAACTTGGCCCCCTGTTCCCCAAACCTCTCCAAATTGGGGTTGTTTGAAGGGAAATGCTTGAGGAAGCTCCATTGTAATTCCCATACTGCTAGCTGCCTGGGATCACTATTTTCTAGCACATAATGCAATTATAAATGTTCTTTCTGGGGGCTCCCCCTTTGAAGTTGAATAACTCCAACCCCTGAACCCCAAATCTGTCCAATTATGGAGGACCTAAAGGAGAGCGTCCAAGGAAGGTTCAGACCAAATTTGGTGCCTCTAGGACCCAAAGGAGCCATTTTACAGTAAAACAAATAAGTTCATTTTAAAAGAAAAAGTTCTGTTTTGTTTTGTTACTACTGAAATGCTGATTCCCCATTTTGTTTTGTTTTGTTTTGATCGTTAACTAAACTAAACCTACTTTGCATGTTCTCCCTCATTCATTTCTATTATCATTGTGTGTGTGTGTGTGTGTGTGTGTGTGTGTGTGTGTGTGTGTGTGTGCTTGGGCTGATGAATCTAAAAGAAATATTGAGGAGGAAGGAGGCATTATGTGTCCTGAGTGATGAATCTATAGGAAATCACTAAAGTCACCCAATGGCTCCTGAATTTCTAGCCGTCTCATTTAGATGGTTTGCCTGTCCAGATACATCACTCTCTCCACATAGGTTAGAGGTGGTGATGCTATGGATACTCCTTGTATTTTTAATAGCAGGCAAATCAACACCTGAATAGGGCACTTATCCTTATACTGGCATCAATGTACTGGCATAAACTGCAGCAGTCAATTGCTTGTAATCAGTGAGTTGCCACTTTTATTCCTCAATGTGTGTTCATCATGTGATTCAACATGTGACAAGGAATATAAGCAGTGATTTGTTAACTAATGGAAATTTGCTGCTGTAATGTATGCCATTATACATAGGTATATACTGTATGTAAATAACCAACAGGATAAGTGCATATCACTTGATCGTTCCTTATTTCATTGATTTACTTCTGTGCTGCCTTCCTCCCAATATAGGGAACAAAGGCAGGTCACAAATCATTCATAATAAACGCCACTAAAACTATGATAAAAGCCACCGTGTTCCAAGTTGTGCACCTTTGGGATTGACAGTGTAAGCTGGCCGTTCTGGTTTCTTTCAGCTTGTGGAATGCTTTGTTTGCTTGTTTGACATCTTTATCCTGGTAGAAGGACTCAAGCTCAATTTCAAAATACCTAATAGATAAAAACAGCTTAAAATACAACAAATGATACTTTTTAAATCAAGTAAGCATATTGTCCATTTGAAGGACAAAGGGCTCTCATTCAAAGATTAAGATGTACACATATTCATTACTGTAAGCTGCCTTTTCCAAGGAGAAAGGCGGGGGTAATATACTCTAAAATATATAAAATAAATAAATATTAGACAGAGAAGATAGGTGGTTTGAGAGAGGGGTCAGGTAAGCCATTAATGTGAGTATTGAAAACCCCTCTCTAATGGGGGGGGGGGGCTCAGTCACGTCTATCTGCTACTTATTAGGCAGTGATTTCAACAGTCTCTAGACAAATCAAAAATACTTCACAACTCCACCACCAAGGCCATAACTAACAACCCATACTTTATGGATTTCAGCACGTTAGGCCATTGTTCACCTAATGGCCTACTGAGACTGTTGTCCACCTAAGTATCCTGTTCAGGTCATTGTCCATCTTATGAGCCTATTTCAGACCAGGGTGACACGAGGTCAAAGTGGACTATAAAATGGAGGACTCACAACTAGCTTTCCTAAGATTGACAAAGCTGTTTGGATGAGCAGCAAAACATTTCAATCTCCCAAGAAAAGAAGTCCAGTTGCCATGCATATTATTGGCTGGCTGGATATTTCGTTGACATGCAGAAGCTCATTGCAGAACTAGGGGTCTGAAGTTTGAATCAACTTGATGGCATAAAGCATATTAAACATGTATTCATATTAGGACAAATGAGTAAAAAAACCCTACTTAAATAATTCAAACCCACACTTTAAAGATTTCAAAACTGTATCTCGTTGTGAGTTATTTTCTGTTTGGCATTCAATTCAAACTTAGCTAATTTGTATGTTATTAATCCACTGATAGAAATACAGTTATACTTTAATATGCAGATTTCTTAGTTTTTTGCTGTGGAGTATGCCACATAAAAATGCATACCGAAATGCATATATTAGGGAAAGGTCTGCACAAAGAGACATATATCATGAAAATAAATCTAAACATATTATATTGTCCTAATTTTCTTACAAAATGGACATATTCCAGAAATTGTATTCTTTATAAGGTCCGTTTGCATCTTGCCTTGCTTTCAATGAGCTGAAGGAAGGCTATATGGTTTTTTTGCCCCTCCCCCTCCATTGTCTTTACACAACAACCCTCTGAGAATTCTCCAATGAATCTTATCCAGTGAATTTAATGGTTCATTAGGAATTTGAATAGGATCTCCCACCTCCAGCAGTCTTCATCACTATGTTGCAGTAGCTCTCTCTCTGCCAAACATTTACATGTAATCGAAAAGGTGCATATGAAGAACAAAAGCATATGAAAATGTTGAGTTTTGAAATCAACTTTTATTCATGTCTGTACCATTTGAGGCAGCTTCCATTCAGTTTCAGGCAGATTTTTTTTAAAATCACAAAATGGTACAAAACTAAAAGCAAAATGAACGTATAGTTGAAAAACTGGGATGCTGACTAACATTAATTGCAGTGCTGCTTTTGTTTTAGCTGCAATCCAGTATCTGTGCAAACGTAACAAAGTTTGAAGGCTTGATGGAAACTGTATGATTAGTGAACTCATCTTTTATATACCTTTTTTTTAACTCCAGGATGAGGGAGACAACCCAGTCAACCACATCTGGTAAGATTCTCTGCTTCCATTCATGAATATTTACTGGCTTTCAGGTTTTTCTCAATACCGTGCAGTCTAACTACAGGGACACCTGCTGAGTTCCATCTTTAAAAACAATGTGGACAGCTTTCCTTTTCTACATGCAGAGAAGAGAATGTGGCTTTATACATTTCAGCTGCCTCAGAAAAGGGTTTGGAAAACAAGCAGCCTTTATGCACTGGGCCATCATTCCTGCAAACAGTGAGTGCCACCATTCCTAAACCAGAACACACACCCCAAAAGGGAGGGGGAAGCAAACAAAGCTACCAAGCCATGAAAATTCTTTTCACAAAGTGATAAAAGTTTTGTGCTGGGAACACACTGTGTGCATTTGTATTAAGGTCTCTCTCTCTCTCTCTCTCTCTCTCTCTCTCTCTCTCTCTCTCTCTCATTCTCTCTCTCTGTCTCTCTGTGTGTATCTGTGTAGTATTTGTGAAGGCACACACACACATACACACACACACCAGTCAGAATGTTCTTTTTACCCTTGAAGTTGCCAGGGCAACAAAGTAGGAGCTAGAGAAAGCAAGTTGTTTGCAATGTACAGCAATCCACTATTTTCTCAACACAGTTTGAACAGGAACTAGAAGAAGAGAAGGAAGTGCCTATCACACACATTAACTTTACAATAAATGATGAGACAATACACTAGAGGACTGGATATTTTGGAGATTCAGATGGGGGAAGGGGAACAGCTGTGAATAACATTAATGGTTGAAATTCTGTTGCCCCAACTAATGCCCCTTAAGGTTGATGTTGGTAGCAGCAGCAGCAATAAATATGACCAATTTTTGTCCCAAAGCCTGTGTAATCCTTTTAATCACCAGGAAGCCATGGAAGGCACAGGATGAGAGAGGGAAGTCTTTAATTACCAAAAATCTCCATCATTAGGATGACCTTTTTGGTGTAGTGTACTGGGCACCATCCGTTCCTGTCTGTATAAAAAACAGCTAAGGGAAATCGGCTGATTTGGGTAAGGGGAGTATCAAAAGTCTCCTTGCAGCAAGGCCAGCATGCCTAAAGGAGGTAATAGAAAACCATTGTTTTTGTTCTTGCTGTTTTAAAAACTGCATTGAACCCCACTGCATTAAACAATTACCACCCAGTCTCAAATGATCAGTTTTTGGGGGCAAAGTACTGGAGAATGTGGTAGCTTCTCACTTACAGAGGTTTCTGGATGAAGTGGGTGAGTTAGACCTTTTTCAATTTGACTTCAAGCCTAACTATGGAATGGATATATGTTTCATCATCTTAGTGGATGACCTACCCAAGGAAATGGCCAAGTGTAATGTTTTACTGTTGGTTCTGCTGGACTTCTCAGCTGCTTATGATGCTATCAGCCAAGGAATCATTCTGGACCATCTTTCCAGGACAGAATTTAGAGGTACTGTTTCACAATGGTTCCGATCCTTCCTGAGAGCTGAGCTCAGAAGATGTATTGGATAATCCTGTTCAACACTCTAGGCATTGGCTTTTGCGGTACTCAGTTCTACCCCCATTCCATGCTGAAATTGTAAAAACATCCTAGGTGGTCCATGTGCACTTTGGTCACCAAGAAGAGGAAGCTGATAGCCTTGTGCCTCAGTGCTCCTAATGCACACATTCATCCCACAGGAACATTTCACAGGCAGGGGGAACCTAATATTTTCTTTCTCTGGCAGCCACTTACCACACCAGAAACATTTTAGATTTTGATCATTTTGAGCCAACAGATTTCGGAAAGTAGGCATGAGCTTGTTAAGAAAAAAAATGATACAGCACCAAATCATCACATCTCAGAAAATATAGATGTTCCCAAACTGAAATAACCCTGATGAGCTCCAGATTTTGGAGGGAGAGGATGGGGAAGGATTAAAAGCATACATTCCATGAAACCTTTTTTTTTGTTTTTGTGTTTTATGTCCTTCTAAAATGAAAGACATTTGCTTGAGATTGCAACTGGAATGGATGAGGGGGGTTGGCTGGTGGAGGCAATTTCTTGAGATCCTGTTTCATAGAGGAAACTTGTGGTGGTGAAGGGTTAGGGTTAGGGTTAGGGTTAGGTCTTCTCTCTGACGTCTCCTCAGCCTTCCTCCAACTACATTTGATTGTATCATTTTGAACCTATGTATTTCATTCCTAAATGTTTGAGGATAAAATTTAAGCAGAAGTCTGCAGAACATACATTTTTTTCTTTTCCCATCACAAGTCTCTTATGATCCCATGGGTTGCCAGGAATCCATTCATGAAAGGAAGGGAAAATCCATGTGCAAAAATTTAAACGCAACAGCAGCAGCAGCAGCTCAAAGCATCATTTGCATTTCACACTATACCTACTACAGACAAATTAGCAGAGAAATTAGACCTCACACATGTCATCTTCTGCAGAATCACACCAAAAACACTTTTAAAGGAGGTTGCACTACATTAAGATAACATGAAAATATTTATATTGCAAACAGGGCTCACTTTAAAGCCATTAAAATATTTTCTTGCTAAAGAACCAGCTCAGACCTGCTGATCACTTTTGCAGCTGTGCTAGGCTCACTGTAGCTACAGTTAAATACACTGAAGATGCAAGGTTGAATGATTTTACACAGTGACATCCTGGCTCCATAGCAAAATGGTATGGATGCTAAGGAATCTTCTGTATTTCTTTTCTGAGAGGCAATTTTCTGATTAAGGGAGAACATTCCTAACCATTTCACATCCAGAGCTCTTCTGTGTTCATCCCTTAGTGACTGATATTCAATGATATCCAGCATTATAAAGCAAAAGATTCAAAGCAGTCTGATTAGAGAGCTGCAGGAAATTTATGAAAGGCAGAACAAGGTAGGATTGACTGTGAAGATTCTCAGTCATCCAGGTGAGTTTATCTGGAAGTTGAGTCATGGCTACTCTCAAAAATAAGCCCAGTAGCCATGACTCAACTTCCAGAAGGTAGGATTGAATTTTGGTCATCTACACTAGACATTCTCAATGGGGGCCATATGGCTCTCTGAGCAGCCCTGGCACATTTGAAGGGGGACACTGACTGGAAACAATTTTCCACACATCAAGTTATAAGGT
>JAHTLZ010000330.1:18932372-18953694 GCA_023846285.1 Phrynocephalus versicolor | reverse complement strand
AAGAAGAAGAAGAAGAAGAAGAAGAAGAAGAAGAAGACTGTGCCTGATATTTTTGGCTTATAATAATAATAGGAGATACATGTTGTCAAATGAATTCCAGTGATCCTTTCCAGGTATAGAGTACTGGAAAATGGTTTCATATTCTCTTCTTCCAGAGATGTTGTGAGACCGAGCAGCTTGACTATTGAACAGGTTGACTGTTCTCCAAGGAGGCACAGTGTGGAAATGTTTATTTTATTTATTTATATTCTATACTTCCCCCCTTACTACAAACTGTACTACCGAGTGTGGTTAAATCTGATCTGTTCTTCCTCAGCCAGATACCCAACTGGTGGAGCATTTTATGTCACTCCTGTTCTTTTGGCTCTCCTCCCTGCTCTGATCCCTCTGCCTCTGCTGTTCCATCTACTGAGCCTTGTGGCACAGTGGTTAAATGCCCACACTACAGGTAAAACTGTGCTCATGACCTGGGGTTCAATTCCCAGTAGCTGGCTCATGGTTGACTCAGCCTTCCATCCTTCCAAGGTTGGTAAATTGAGTACCCAGCTTGCGGGGGGGGGGGCAATGTGTAGCCTGCATACTGTAATTAAAAACTGTAAACTGCCCAGAGACTACTTGAAGTGGTATGGGGTTGTATATAAGCAGAACACTTTGCTTTTCTTTGCTTTACTAAAGCAGGGAAAGCTGTGATCCTTCAGTTATTAATGGTTTGCAACTGCAGCCAGCATGGCCAAAGGTAACTGGGTTATGGAAGTGGTAGTCTGACAAATATAGAGGGCTACTAATATTTTCGGGATGACTGATGGATCCTTATTTAGAATAACTCATTTGGTCCTTAGAGACCACTTGTTTTACTATTAGTTTTTTTCCAGAGCTGTTTCCTTTTGTTCTAAAATAAAATTCTTGATTTTAGTAACCTGAGTTTTGTATACGTTTTTGTCTAGGATTATGTGTTCTGAAGTCAGGCTTAAAACACAAATGTGAACATTAAGCTGATAATGAGTTCAGTGTTTGGAATTTTAATAGCTTTTGGTAGACACACCATTGAAATTAACATAACAGCAGGTCAGCAGTACTGAGGTGGATAGAAAGCTTTGTCAGAAAACTTCAGCCAGTGCCTCCAGATCATTTTCTCCCTCACCTGCACTGAAGTTTTAAGATGAGAACACCTGATTGCATGCAGATTAAAGTGTTTTTAAGGGGGGGAACACCCCTCAAAACTGATATGGAAAATCATTATCACCTGCATCTCAATGGCACTTAAGCTTAAAATGAAAAAGGAGAAGGGAATGAAAGAGGCAGACGTACTTCTCAGCTCCTGATGACCTGAAGAAACCACTTATGGGGGATTGGATGGCACTCAATACTGAAACCTGAGACTTTTAACAGCTATCTGCCAAAGCTTCCTCATCTCACTTATCTTTTGTACCACAGCCCTGATCCAGGATAGGCTGTCAAGGCTGAAAACAGAACTCCTCAGTTGTTTGGGAGAGAGTACCAGATAGAATCAAGCCTCTCCTCCAAGCTGACATTGCTACGGCCAGCATATACATTAATGTACACTCTCTAGGATTGTTCAAGGGAAGCCTGGACAGACCACTTACTGCTAGAACAACTTCAAGATGCAGTGGATAGATGGTCTGCCTAGGCCTGGCATTAGCTGCTTGCTCTTTTTGGCAACTACTGAAGTCCCATGGGTACCAACCAAGAGGCTTATCTACCTACTTATGCATATCTGTTATAATTTTAGCCAGTGCCAGCTGTGAATTACCTGTCATGTTGCTTTCCCCACAGTGCCCCATGCGAAGTTAAATTACCAGTCAGCTCCCAGCCACTTTCAGCTTCTATGTCCACCAGCATTTCGCACCACAATATGCTACCTGCCTGGCATCAAGCAGTCCTCAGGAGGGCAGAGAGGGCAGATGTGGAGTAGCTGGGAGCAGCCTCCTTAGGCGTATGAGTCTGAATTCTGATGTTCTCCTTCCTTCTCTCACTTTCACACTGGGATCCAATACAGGGATACTGGTGGAGTTTGAAGGCCAACATTGCTGTTCCCTCAAGTACAAGTAGGGATGAAACTGTGTTTTCTGTTTGGAAAACCAAAGGTGGGTTAATCCATCATCAATGTTCTCCAATGAAACTTAATCAGTCTCTGAAATTCTGATATTGTTGAATCTGATGAAAAGCCTTATTAAAAATGCTTTGTACTTGTGAATTTAATTTTAAAAATGTGTTTACAAGACACTCAATGATGTGTGAAATTATGCAATTATTCCATAACTGCACTTCATTAATACTTTAATTAAAGTGTAATTTAATTTTTTTTTAAAAAAAAATCCATATTAGGATCCACAAACCCCAAAGTCACCAGGGGAGATGCAGCACTACTCAGATGAAAGGGCAAAACGCAGGTCTGGGGTCCATCAGTCTGAGAAGCAAAAGGGGTGGTAGAAACTGATGCCAGGTTCTGTATGAGCAGCAAATGAAACACCAACAAGAAAAATAACAACAATATTAAATAATCTTTGGATTGCAGAACTGGAAGGCTCATTAGGTCCCTCTCAAGGAGACACAGTGGGGAAATGAACACACAAACTTCTGGTTCCATAGGCAATATACTGAAGCCTGATTCCCCCACTCCACCCCCGTTACTACTGTTGTTGCTGCCAATATATTATTGCTGTGGTTAAGGAAAAGGGAAAGAAAGCACATTTTATGGTTCAAAGCATCTGCAAGTCAACATCCATTCTCATGCTAAATCCTTATTTTTTCCTACCCCTCCTCCAACGCAAGTAGTACTTTATCTTTTGCACTCTCGATTGTTCCCAGTCCCCACCTCCCAAATCCTGTATACAATATTGATTTAGGAGGCTTTAAATCCACAGAGAAAACATAGCTCATCCTAGCGATTATGCTTTTGTATGTGACGTAGGATGAAAAGGATTATATGTGCCTAGTGCAGGGAGAACAATCAGCATTCTGACTAGCACAGAATGCTAGTCAGAAGAGAGAGGTGGGGAAAATGCGGGAGGAACAGATTACAGTACATGGAGGAGAATGCTCCACTCCTTTCTCTAGTATACAACCAGAGTAATGCATTGATGGCTGTGGCTTAGAGCCCCATGCTTTGTAAGGAGGGAACTTGAGATTGAAACACCTTGAGATTCCCAGTTACTCAAAATGCAGGCGACACTCTCTTTCTCTGTGTACGGACAGCTCCTATTTTGTTTCTATATTTGGCACTGACTCATCTGTGCCATGGCTAAGCTATGCATGCGTGAGATGTCAGGTGCACAGGAGTTTACATCATCTGCCATGCTGATGCATGAAATTTTTAAGCCTGACCTTGACAGCTATCCAACCGCATGGAAAGCAAAGGTCAAGTCTCAACATTGCACACAGAAGTGACAAGCGCAGCACTTCAGAGGCCATACCACGGTTGCAAGCATCTCGGCAGAAATGCTGTCAAAAAGTTGCTGCCACAGTGATTGAAGAGATAATGACATTGGGTCAATGTGGTGGGAATGATTTGCCTATAGCATTTACCATGTTACATTCTGCATTTTATTGGACTGCAATTCCCATCAGATCTAGCCGGCTTAGCCAATGATAAGGAACAGGGGACATGCAGTACACAAACAAATCTGATCAGAAGCCATTAAAACATTGCTTTCATCAGTGACAACACAAAGATAGTTACTGAACAATATTTGTCACAGAGGGCTGGATATCAAGATACTTTAGATATGAAATCAACCTATGAATGATGGTGTGGGTTTTTTTTTTTTTTTTGCATTTTTAATTTTTTTTCTCACCCACACATCCACTGAGGATGTAAAGTTTTACTATTTGGAATGGGTTTCAGATAACTTGCTCGCCACTGACCTTCTATGGACTAGAGTATGTGGACATAGTTATAGACATAATAATAATAATAATAATAATAATAATAATAATAATAATAATAATAATAATAATAATAATAATAATAATAATAATAATAATAATAATAATAATAATAATGAAGAAAAAGAAGAAGAAGAAGGTAATAATTATACCTTCAAGTAATCTTTGCCCTATTTTGATCTAGCACGTTTTGCTGCTTCCCTAATTTTCAGGATATTCCATGACCTAATAAGTCTCCCCACTTGCTGGTCTACCATGTCTTTCTTCTGTATTTGGTTGGTTGTTAAAGTGATGCCCAATGCACATTCCACTAACAACCCTCGGATGGGAATGTCTAACCACTGGATGTCCCTTTGTTTAGCAAAGGTTTGGATTTCAAGCGCTACAGTATTTACAGTTCCATTTCTGAGATTGTAGGAATCCAGAAACATTGGAACAGAGGGTTCAAGTCCTAAATTAAAAAAGAAAGAACACCAATGGAACATGGCATTAGCAGCTACCCAAACAGCCTCTCTACATTAGAAGCCAAGAATCATCCTATAGAACAGTGATGGCGAACCTTTCAGAGACCGAGTGCCCAAACTGTAGTTTAAAACCCCCTAATTTTTTTGTAACGTGCCAATACAGTATCTTAACCTGTATACAGGTGGCTATGAAGGGGCGATGTCGGGTGCCCACAGAAAGGGCTCCGAGTGCCACCTTTGGCACCCGTGCCATAGATTCGCCATCACTGCTATAGAAACTAGTATTCTGGATTTCCTTAGATTATATGAGGAGGGGAAGATGACAAACTGATGCTAATTTGTTGTCATCAGAATGGAGATTAGGTTCTTGGCATGGCATTAGCCAATAATGGCCTGTTGCCAGTCAGGTATATTTATATCTCTACAAATTGGACCATAGAAATGTCACCATCCCTTGTACCTTGAGGGAGACAAAGGGACTGTGTTGACAACAAGGGTGGGAGCATGGGCTCACCAGAGTGGGATGAACCTAGTGAGGGCCATGGTCACAAATGTGCCCAGTATTCTATGAAGGAGTGTGTCTCTCACTGAAATGTGAAGTGAGCATAGCTTAGATCATGAGTAACCATTGGTATTCTCACCCCAGTTGCCCACAAAGTCTTGAACCAATATTACTCAGAGCATAAGCGGTGATAGTTAAAAAAATATTTTCCTCTTTCCTGGTAGTGAAAGTTTTGTCTTAAACTATCGTCTCCAAAGCTTTCCCCTTATCCAGGTGCAACACAGCGGAGCCTCGAATTTCAAAACGAGATTTCTCTAACACCAACTTTTAAAAATCTGCCAGGATGCACAATGTGAATAGTGAATGGCAGAAGTAATCTTGCCAGACTCATTCTCTGTGCTCACCCCATTTTATAGTTGCCTCAGATTCACACCTTCACTTAAAGCCTTAGAATCATAGAATAGTGAAGTTGGAAGGGGTCTACAAGGCTACCCCCCTTGCTCCATGTGGGAATACAAATGAAAGGATATCTGCCAGCTGATGGTCCAGCTCCAGACTTCTCTTGAATGCCTCCAGCGTTGGACCACTCACCACCTCTCAAGGTAATTGGTTCCACTGCTGTACTGTTCTAACAGTTTTCCTGATATTCAGCCAAAGGCTGGGTTCTCTTAACTTGAGCCCATTGCTCCACACCCTACACTCTGGAATGATTGAAAACAGATCCTGCCCCTCCTCTGTAGGACAGCCCTTCAAATATTTGAAAAGTGCTATCCTATCACCCCTCTATCTTCTTTTCTCTAGGCTAAACAGCCCCAGTTCTTTCAGTCTTTCCTCATAAGGCTGCCCCCAGGTTATGGAATGCCCTCCCAAGTGACATCTGCCTGGCACCAACACTGATGATGACATTTCGGCGCCAGGTAAAAACCTTCCTGTTTCTGAAGATTTTTAATTGACATAATATAGAGTGTGGGTCCTGGTGGCAATTTTAGTGTTTTGTGTTTAAATGTTTTTATTGTTTTAATTGTCCATTGCCTTTTTAACGTTTTAACTGTTTTAATTGTTCATTTTAATTGTAAGCTGCCCAGAGACCTTTGGGTAGTGGGCGGCATATAAGTTGTATAAATAAATAAATAAATAAATAAATAAATAAATAAATAAATAAATAAATAAGGCTTGGTTTCTAGCCCCCTGATCATGTTTGCTGCCCTCCTCTGAACTTTTTCAAACTTCTCAACAGCTTTCTTGAAGCTGGGGCCTAACCAGTGTGGAATAAAGGGACACAAGCACCCCACAGGCCTACTAACATCCTTAATTTGATGTTGTCCTGTTTCCAATTGGGCTTGTACTTTCAAAGCAAAAGCCTTCCCCAAGTTTCCCAAATGCGTTTCCCCAAATGGCACTCCAATATATAAAAGTGTATATGAAAGTGGAGATCTCAGTGAACATGCAGAGACCTCACTAAGAACATAAGAACATAAGAAGAGCCATGCTGGATCAGGCCAAAGGCCCATCTAGTCCAGCTTCCTGTATCTCACAGTGGCCCCACCAGATGTGTCTGGAAGTGCACGAGACTAGATCTCTATCTCCTGATACCACTCCCCTGCATCTGGCCCTTGAAGTACCCCAGTTTTAAGCTTGGAGATTACACATCTCCATCATGATTTGTAACTTGTGATGGACTTTTCCTCCAGGAATCTGTCCAATCCCCTTTTGAAGGCATCCAGGCCAGATGCCATCACCACATCATGTGGCAGGGAGTTCCACACACTAACAACGTGCTGGGTGAGATTTTTTGTCTTTTGTCTGTTCTCACTCTCCCAGCCCTCAATTTGAGTGGATGTCCCCTAGTTCTGGTATTTTGTGAGAGGGAGAGGAGCATCCCTCTATCCACTTTACTCATGCCCTGCATTATTTCGTACGTCTTAAACATATCCCACCCCCCAGGCCCCTTTTTTCCAGACTAAAGAGCCCCAAGTGTTTTAGCTTTTCCTCATAAGGGAGGTGCCCCAGTCCAGTAAACATTTTAGTGGCTCCCTACTGCACCTTTTCCAGTTCCACTATGTCTTTTTTTGAGATGCGGTGACCAGAAATGTACACAATACTCCAGGTGTATCAGGAAGTCTATTGCTGATGTCAGTCAAAGGAATCATGCATGTCAAGGTGTTCTTAGGTCTGCTGAGTCCAAAGCGCCTTTTCTCTTTGCAGCCCCATTTCATAGTGGGTTCACAGGCAGAGTTTGAAATGGCTCTATTGACAGAGAGGATCTGTGAGTTGTCATCCTCCAAAAGCAACATTTCTAAGCTTTTTCTACGCTAGTCTGAGACTCACCTCAGGCGGATCCCATTAAGTTTCAATTTGAGATATCCCAGATTCAACATACCAAAAAATGTTGGATACCACTCACCTCCGAATCTAGCCAGGGCAATTGGAGAACGCACTGGAAGTGACAATTCCTTCCATGGTGCTTCTTGCATCAGTCATTGAAAGGCTGGTTGGCAGGAGGGGGTGGACATGTGTGGATTCTTCAGAAAATGCATTCCCTGAATTCTTTTAAAAACAGTTTTCATTTCTTTAGCATTTTGAAAGAGCATTTTCTAGCAACAAAAAGCACCCCAAGGAATGAGACTGGAATGTATAAATATATCACTAGGAGAAGGGTGGGAATTATTAATAAATAAGGAAGGGGATGAAATGAATAATGATTAAAGTCACAAAGATACTAAATTTCCTTCTATGTCTGCCTTTAAGAAGAATAATGAAGGAAGGAAGTAATAAAAAGATAGCAGGAAATGGGTTGATTGGAGGGGGAAGAATACAGTAGAGAAAGAGAGAGCTCTCTGCCTCTCCCCCCTCCCCAGTTTTGGCTGTCAACCAAGACACTGGAATAAAATGTCTCTATTTCTCCAGTGGTCATCTGTCCAAGATGGCCTTCCTTGTGGAAGATCCCCAGATGATGTTTTCTGAAGTAAGGGTGTTTTAGAGAGCCATGCCAGTCCAAAACCCTGGACCTACTGTATATCTCTGGAATACCAAAGGGAGAAGGTTAATGTTATAAATGTGGTCTTTGGTTGTGTTGACCAGTTGTTTTTCCAAGACCCCTTTGTGCACTTTGGATTTGTATGTCAAAGGCAGCTGGGAATTATAAAGCCTGCTACTACAGCTTAAATTGGAAGCCAAATGTGAGTGGAAGACTCAGACCACCTCATGACCATGAACAAACGGTTAGTTGATCTGCACAACGATCTACTCCTGGGTGGCCTAGTGGGAGCTACGGTTGCCAGATGACAGTTCTGCATTAGAACATGTTCTGTTTTTGAAAGGACACCCAGTCCAAATTTTTCAGCTACACATAAAAAAGAACTTAAGGAGGTGGAGAAACCAAAGTTTTCAGAGTTGCCTATTCATGGTTAGGGGCTGGTTACAATAGCCCCTTCCTCATTTTAATTCTGCTGAAATTATACAAATCACATCTAATCTTGCATCTGTACATTCTCCTATGCAATTTTATGCAAATTACCATCTTGTTTGTCTTTTTGGTGTTATGGATGTGACTATTCTAGCTTTGTGTTTTGTTGTGTCATTACAGTTGTGACTGACTCTTCATGACCCCATGTCCAAGGAGTTTTCTTGGCAGGAATACTGGAGTGGTTTGCACGTTATTACTCCAGGCGCCTACAGCACCTGGTATTCCGTGGTGGTCACCCATCCAAGTACTAACCAGGGCCGACCCTGCTTAGCTTTTGAAATCAAGCGAGATCAGATGTGCTTAGGGCATCTAGGCAGCTGATTCTAGCTTACATATGTGAATAAATGATTTAAAAAAAACATCTTGTTAAAAATCAGTCTCTTAAAATGTGCCACAAGATGTTTCTATTGCTTGTGATGCTCAGACAGACCAACACAACTTCCACTTCCAGAATGTTGTGTGTTTGTGGGTTGATTTTGGTTTTGTCTTATCTGATTGTTTTGGTTTTGGTTTTTTAATCCTGATTATTTCATTGTGAGCTGCCCAGAGTCCCTTTGGGGAAATTGGAATGGACTAGAAATGAATGAATGAATGAATGAATGAATGAATGAATGAATAATCCTAATGTTCACTGGTTCAAAGCATTCCAGGGCCATAGCTAAGGTGGTCCAGCATATGATTTGCATAATAAGTCTCCGAGTCAGTCTCTTGCACATTAAATAATATATCCAGTCGGACTACTGGGATAATAAATGAAAGACAGAAATGCTTCCTTATGATAGTAGTATGAATTCTGATCTACCAGTGGTAGCCAGCCTAGAACTTAGTCATATTTTAAGATAAGCTGATCCCAGTAACAACATTTGGGCAGTCTGAGGTCACAACCAATAGCAAAAAGACAGACAAGGTAGCTGGGGAGGGGAGGGGGGAGG
This sequence comes from Phrynocephalus versicolor, assembly GCA_023846285.1. NCBI lineage: Eukaryota > Metazoa > Chordata > Lepidosauria > Squamata > Agamidae > Phrynocephalus > Phrynocephalus versicolor. Next base: position 18,944,424 of record JAHTLZ010000330.1, on the reverse strand, counting down.
GTAGGGGGAGTCCAGAAACGCCATCAAGACCATTCAGAAGTTTTTCTTTTTTAAAAATCAGAGTCTTACAAGTTAATTGAAAAGCTCCAAAGTCCTGTAACAATTCAGAGTCCAGCCAACCCAGTTATAGCTGCAAGAATGGAGGGAAATTCCAAGATAAATAGTCAAGAAATTCTCAAGTCAGACAGAGCAGACTAGTCAAAAGCAGGATCAGACCACATGCAGGCATAGGCCGTTACTTCATGAGCCGCTCGCTTCGCGGCTAGCCTTTTTTTCTGTCTGAATCGATCGTTTTAGTCCGCACGCCCCTCCTTTTTGGCTGCGATGCCACCCCGACCACGCCCCCTTTACCGTGCTCCAACCGGGGCGAGTGGTGCCCCTGCCAGTTGCCGGGAATCTTTTCGCTTCGCATCTCGCTTCGCTCCCAACGTGGCGTGTGGTCTCGGTTTTTGGCTTTTATTTCAAGTTTTTTTAAAAAATATTCAAACAGGGTTATCGATGCATCGCTATATCGTTTCATCGCTTTGCGCTGTTACTTCCTCGCTCGAGTAGCGGTGGCGGCGGCGGCGGCGGCAGGAACAGGAGGAGCCGCTGCCGCCTCGCCCGGCCAGAGCAGGGCACCCGGGGCAGGCAGCAAGCAAGCGGCGGAGGGCGGGCGGCTGTGCCATGCGGGGCTCCCCCCGAGTAGCGGCGGGGGCGGCGGGGGGGGGCTGCCAATGATGCCAGGAAACAGTTGAAATCAGTAGAGCCATTGCAACTGACAGTCCAGTATCGATGCATCAATACGCCGTCGGTAGGATTTTTTTAAAAGGACGGAACGTTGAAAAGTGGCATGCGAATGCGAAGGGAGCAGGTGAGGTTGTGCTCGAATCGGTCCTAAAACTGCAGCTCGTGAGTACTGAGAAACAGGGGCGGGAGCGAAGCGAGAACACGTGACTGCCACGTGACCGCCTCCGAATTCAAATCGAAGGCAATATCGCTGCGGAGCACCGCGCCTCGTGAAGTAAGGGCCTATGTCTCTCACTCTATATAGAGACATTGTCTCAAACAACCCATAGCTGAAGCACTATATTGCTGAACTGCTGGAACACAAATGAAAGTACTGCTGTAACCATAGCTGTTTTTCGTAGCAAGAGGGGTTTGGCTGTAGGATTTTGTTATTTGGTCTCCCTGAGAAGAAGCATTTTTACCTCAAGGAGAAATCTGTTTTTGAGGAGGCCTCATTTCATGACAAGTCTTCCTTTGATCCAAGGCCCTCTGGTCAAGCTTGTGTTTTCAGTGTGCAGTGTCTAAGGGTTTTGGGTTGGTGGGGTCCATCAACTCCTCACCGGAGATTCTACCTCTTTTTCATTAGAGAATAAGGCTCCTCCAGAGGAATCATGACAACCTGAGGAAAAGGATACCTCTTCAGCACCTCACCCAATCATTCAAAAGCTGAGGATAATGGCAACAATTTTTAATCTGGAAAAATCCAGGGTTCAAGTCTGAAATATTGATTCTCAAAAAAGGCCTGTCAAAGGGATAAAACAGTGACTTTGTTATAAACCGAGCATATGTATAATAGGCTTAACAGGAAGCAAGTTCCAAATTAGATACATTGTTACAGCTTCCTGGGCAAGGAATGGAGATATTTCAAGGGCAATAAAAAGTCACAGAAATTGTCAAAAGACATGTTTTCCTTAAAGAAAGCAAAAGACTGACAGTCCTACAGCTATCATGGTTCCTGTGCCGTCCCCTTTATCATGTGGAAGCCATTGGAGTAAAGGAAGAAGCCACCGGAGACCAAAAATCACTGCTGTTGGGATCTTATCACCAGTGGTGGTGATTTTTGGTGATTAAGTGAGCAGTAGGAACTGCAGGACAGAACTGCCTAATTTCTTTGAAATGTCTTTGTCTTTGTTTCTGTTTTTAATAGCCTGTCTTTTCTGTTAGAGTATGCTGGTCTATGCTTAGGAAGCATTTTTGCAAACACTCCTGTCATCTATAACCTTTGTTGCTATCTCTTGGTTCCTGGGTTCATTTAAAGTGTTGTTTTAACATTGATGGCATTTTTGTCTGATACACCCTTTCTTCTAGGAACATGAGGTGCCTATGAATCCTAGCCTTAATAAACCCAAAATGCATGGACCAATATACCTAGAAGATCGACTTGTTCCTTGGTTGTATCATCTCCCCCAGAAGCATCTAATCTCACCTTCTAAGAATCTATCCAGAAACTGAGTCAAGGCAACTGGACTTTTTTTCTTGTGAGACTGGTCCCACAGGAAAAGAAGTCCAGTTGCCATGATTCAGATGTCAGACAAACTCATGTGGATGACTGAGAATCTTCACAGATATCCTAAGAAGTTCTTGTTCTGAAGACCATTACTATCTTTTTGTCTTGTGAACATGACATTTAAATGCCATATGAATGTCTGTACAAGACCCAGGTACATGCAGAAGTGTATGGCTGAGTTAATCAACAAAAACTTCAAAGAAATGGCAACCAGAGTATGGAAGTTTATGAATCTGCCATTGTTAGGAGAAAATAGCATTTATTTATTTATTTATTTATTTATTTATTTATTTATTTATTTATTTATTTATTTATTTAGCTATACTGGGTACTATTTACAAGTGATTTTTTAAAAAAGAAGGTACCTTGGAATCCCATGCAAGGGATGTTCCATTGTTGCATTATTTTCATGGGAAAATGTTTTAACATATTTTTTTTCTGTTTCACGTTCTGGTGATGAATTTTAATGTGTTTTATTGATTGTTGGTTTAAGTTTCCTGGTACAGTCTAAGCTGCCCTGAGGCATCTTCTGAGGCATGTAGCAGGATAAGAATACTAAAATAAACAATATACTAAAAAGTATGCCAACCTACTTTTCAGTTAACCTACTTTAAGTCAGTGGCTTCCATATTCACTCTTAGGTGTCGGAGGGAAAACAGGAACTATGACTTTCCACTGGGAAGATAAAAGGGGATGGAAGCCTGCTGGAATGTGCACTCATCTGTCCATATTATCTATTCTCCAGCGCCACGTAAATTGGTAGGTATTATTAGAGTCAGCCTGACACCATTTGTGGCAAAACAATGATTTAAATTTTGGCACTAGATGCAAGGAAAACCCTGCTGAATCCATCCAAGTGCCCTCCGCTTTGTTTTTCAGATGGTGCATCTTTCTAGGATGCTTGTGAGTAAGGCAAGAGAGCATGATGGGATTTGTTTCATATGTGGCCTTTTTCTCAAGGAATGGGACACAAGGCAGCTTCAAATGTAACATTAAACAATACCATTTTTAAAAAGTGCTATTCAAACACAGTGGTTGAAATCCTATTAAGTAACTATATGAGTGTAAATGATGTCACTATCACCACCCACAATGTTAATGTTTAATTTAATTGAAAATATCCTGCTCCCCCCACATGTGTGTCAAGGCTCCCCTAGGATTCTGTTTAACCTGGGAAGGGGAGAGGAAGTCTTTGAGAACCTTAATATGAGGGATGGGTTTGGGTTAGGGTTAGGGTTAGGGTTAGGGTTAGAATTTCAGAATTTCAGAAGATTGACCTCAGATTGCTTCCACCAAGATGGGGAATGCCTGCAGTTTTCCAGCACAATTTTCTGATATCACTGGACATTTATTTCCCTGTCCCAAGGTTTCTAAAAGTCTGTGGATAGTAAATTCTAAATTAATTTAATTCTAATTCTAATTTAATTTAATTCTTAATTAATTAAATTAAATTAAATTAAATTAAAAAGGAGCATTGCAGGTGATGACATTTCTGCTCAAATAGTTGTGCCAACTGATTTCAGACAGTGAATGAGAAATATTAAAACGCAATTTCAATAGTCTTGAAATTAAAACTCAAACACTTTAAAACATTTCAATTAATTTAGTGCAATATTATCCATAATACAATATTCCCAGGTACTATGTTTGGATGTGAAAGCTGTACTGTGAATAAAGTTGACAGAAGGAAAATTTATTCATTTGAAACGTGGTGTTCAGAGAGAGTTTTATAGATAACATGCACTGACAGAAAGATAAATCAATTGGTTCTAGACCAAATCAAACCTGAAAATTTGGTAGAAGCTCAAAGAGGTAAACCGGGACTACAGTATGTTGTATATTTCATGAGGAAACAAGACTCAGTGGGAAAGCTAGGAAAAGGTGGAGGCACTAGGAGAATTGGAAAACTGGAAATGAGATGTACGCACTCAATAAACAACCACTAAAATAGATGGAGGACAATACCAACCTTGCCCTGAACTCCACCCATCTCATAAATTTGAAACAGAACTTGCTCAAAGCACAAAATGCGATGGAAGCCACTATTATGAAACTTGATTTCCAAGTTCAACAGCACTCCTTGTGAACAGAACATTAAAAAACGTCTTACGAACATTAAAAAAAGGAGACCCATATATTCCAGGAAATTATTGCCCAGTTATTTTGCTGTCCATTGTGGGGACCTTTATGCAAGTCACCTTGACAGTTTGGATGGACTCACAAAAGATCCTAGGCCCAGACCAGATCAAAAAAAATTTTTGTACAAACAGACACACACTAGATCCCTTTGTGATATTAGATTTCTTGGCAGAGAAGTACAGCATCACAGGGGGGAGAAGACTATTTGCTGCTTTTTATTTTTACATGAAAGGAACCCTCAACTCAACTCCTAGAAAATCATTGTGGGACAAATTAGAAAGCACTTCCTTAGACAGGAGAGTGTCATCTCTTATTCAAAAGCTTCACACCAGCTGCTAGATCTGTTATGGCCATGCAGGTGATGAAATGTCAACCATGATTCTGAGCAACGGGGGGGGGGGGGCTGAAGTGGGGGAGGGGTTTTAACCAGGGCTGTATTTTGGCCCTTATTTATTTAATCTATTTATAAATTATCTGGGTGATTCCTTGAGGCAAGTTGAGAGACACCCCCAAACCTTGACCCCAGCAAATCCTGCTGTATTACGATATGGAGATGACGCTGTAGTCCTATCTTTACCTCAGCTGTGCCTAAAAGGGCTCCAGGCAGCTTGATATTGAAAAATAAGAACTTCTCTCCCAGACCAATAGAACTCTGTAAAGTGGTGTCCTCCCATTATGTGGGCCTCCTGTGAACTATCTAACCTTACTCTGGATGCTGCAGGCTTGCAGAGAATTTATGCTGGCTAGACTGAATGTGCTCCCCTCAGCCCTTCTTCAGGGTAGATTCAAAGGAATCCCATGCTGAAAAAAATTCTGCCCAGGTGGAATAGGGGTCCCTGAATTCCTTTCACACACTCTCCTACATTGCCCCTTCTATGAACAAATCAGGAGTGACCTGATTCACCCTCAGATGAACAATTTTCAAGGCCATCCTATTAGATGATTACTCTGTCACTGCTTGTCTGACTGGAATAGTCACACTGCACCACAGGTTACAAAATTCTTTTTAGCGGCAACTCACAGGAGGACAATGTTATTCCCAGACACCTAATTACTCTTTGCATGTCTTTATCTTGATTGCTTTATTGTTTGATCTTGCTTTACGTGTGGGTCATAATGATTTTTAGGGGGGATTTTGCTGGGTGGGGGATTGTTCAGAGATTTGTGTGTGTGTGTGTGTGTGTGTGTGTGTGTGTTGCAGGGATTTTGTGTGTGTGTGTGTTGAGTCTGGTCTCTGGGTGTCTGTGAATTTTGTTGTACTGTGTATATACATACATGCAATGATAATAAATTATCATTAATAATAATACATAAACTTATTTGATTTGAATCAAAGATCACAAACGTTAAAACTGAATAGGACTGATAACGGCAGAACCTTTTGGAGATCACTGATTCCTTAAGTTGCCCTGAGTAAAAAACCACTTGGTCACAGACACATAGACACACACACACACACACACACACCACCACCACCACCACCACCACCACCACCACCACCACCACCACCACTAACAAAGATTTTCTCATTTTTCTTCATGTTCTCTTCTACACCAAGCTAACCTGGGTCTTTGTGCTCTTGTCCGTTCTTAATAAATGGAACAAATAGTTCAAATTGCATGACAATCTCCACTGGTATCATCATCAAGAAGGATGTGGTTTGAATTCAGAAATTATCTGGAATTTAAAGTGAAGCAGGAGCATTTATCTGTTTCCAAACTGATCCAAAGCCAAGTGAGGAAGCCTGAAGTGGTGCCCAAAGTAAACCAGGGCATTTCAAAGCACTGAATATCATTTTGATGTTTTGCTTTAAAAAGACCTGAAAAGTACAAACAAAAGACACTTCGTCAGTGAGTCATACTCAGAAAATGAAAGTAACTTCTTAACAGAATGAGGAAGCTCAAAGAAAAGGGATAGCTGACGCTCCAATGAAAGGCCAAAGCGTTCATGGACATCCCGATCATGGACCTCCTGAGAGCAAGCAGATCAGCCAAATTAATTCCTTTATCCTGTGATTTCATGTTTTGGCAGGGAGAGTGGGAGGGTGCTTAGCTGTTAGACTACTATGTATGGTATTTTATTTTCATTTCCATTGGGCTGGGTATGCATCAGAGAAATGTTCTTTTCTTTCCAGCTGCTGCACACCACATTGCCTGTTACACTTCAGAACCCAATCAGTTAAGCGCCTATGAGTGTGGATGTGTCAAGGGTCTTTTGAGTGAGGCATGCTGCCTAGGGAATATGACCCATGCCCCATTTAGCACTTCAGTTTTCTTACTCCTGCTGTTGGCTTTTATTTTTGCAACGCTTTACCATTTCCCCTCTTTTCTTTCTCCTGTGCCAGTCTGTGATCTGGATGGGGTGCATGTCAAGTGTCACACAGAAAGCAATGATCAGGTACTTGGACCACGTGGACAGCAAAATTACAAAGTTGGGGTATTCCTTCTCTTTTCAATGAATATTTTTGTTGAGCAGACCTGAGTAAAATGCACATTTCACAGTCAGGGAAGGAAGGAAACTGATGTGCTGGGGGTGGGGCGGGGGAGTTTGCCAAGCAGTGGTTGATGGCAGAGGCTAATGACACTTTGATTTAAACGCATCCCAGGCTCCAGTCCTTTATTCTCACCTCTCCCTTTTTTTTCATTATTTGGACCTATGCAAATACTTCCAAATACTTTTAAATATTTGGATGCAGAACAAAGTGGGTGAGCTACAAATTGGCTTGAACTGAATCATTTGCAGCTTGTAAGGCAAATGCAGATTGAATTGAAGCAGCTGCTATTCACACGCCCCTAATTATAAACAGTTTAAAAAATGATTCCTGGAACCAGGATATAACCTTAGGCTTCTTTTGTAAAGACTTAGGCGTGAATAGTCTCAGCAATGCTGGCATCATTTGTCACTGACTATCCATTCCTACGCCTTAATGGCCCTGCCGATTCGTCATCAAGCTCTGTCCTTTTTAATGCTTTGAAGAAAGCTCTCACTGGGTTTTCTTCATTTCCGTTCCATTTTTTTTCCCTTAACAGAAAGGCATTTCCTCCTTTAGCGTTTCCTGCCAGTCTTCCTAAGTGTCTAATTTTGAGTGGAATGTCATCATTAGACCTGCTAAATAGAATAATGCAATAAAATGAGCTGAAAAACCGTATCCTGGAAATTGTTCATTGCAGCTGGAATGAAACTATAGAAGATTAGAGTATCAATGTCAGGGGAAGTTATAGCAGTAACTTTTACTTTTAGAGAAGTGGAACCAACCATGTATCTAGTATGGCTGTTGCCTTGACATGTACCACCTGCACAAGGAAGCTTCTGTGATGTTTACTACTTTCCAGTTCATATAATAATCATGAAGAAATCAATCGGGAAGCTTCCTGAGACACAGTCAAGGATAATATTTATGCTTACAAGCAGATCTTGTAAAGGGTATGTTGGGGTTCAACAGCTCCCACAATACCTTTTGTCTTTATTATCCTAAGGCCTGGCATTGAGAACGGACCCCAAAGATGCAATGGCCAGAATGTTGTTTGGCAGAGTGTAATATTAGTGCAGTGATATACGGTGGCCAAAATTCATTAGTGAGCCCATTAAACTGGTGGAGATTTGATGGGTCAGCTAGAGATGGGCATGAGCTGTGGTTTGGCAGTTCAGCCTGGTCCAGTTCAGCACCTGCACAGATGTTCTGTGGGCACTGCACGTTTCCCTCTCTGGCTCTTCTATAGGACACCCTCTCACAGTCAGCAGCACCCTTCCATCTCATACCTCCTCCCTGTGATTGCCCACACATTGGTTGCAGCATGCCTTATCTCCCTTGTCCTTCCCTTTGATCAACCACTGAGATGAGGAGGTGGGGCAGGGAAGCCTGCCCTGCTGCCAGTGAGAGGGCAATCGCCCAGAGGAAGCAGAGAAGGGAAACACATGGACCCCATAGAACACTTGTGAGGGGCAACGTTGAACTGAGCAGAGCTGCCTAACTGCAGTTAGAGCCCATCCCTAGGGTCAGTTCTTCCATAGGTTTCATTGACCCCCTCCATTCTGTAACCAATTCCTTGGTCTCTTCATTACTCCTTTCCCTCCTCTCCTGCCTCTTCCTCTTGCAAGTGGGATGTACCCTTCTGCAATTCAGCACACACCGCTGCCAGTGCTGCCACTAGCAACCACCACAAACATCTCTGACCACTATATAAAATGAACAATAGCTGAGTGTGAGATTGAGTGCAGCTAGACCAGTGGTTCTCAACCTGTGGGTGCCCAGATGTGCCTGGACTGCAAATCCCAGAAATCCTGGCCAGCTCATCTAGTGATGAAGACTTCTGGGAGTTGCAGTCCAGGAACATCTGGGGACCCACAGGTTGAGAGGCACTGAGCTTGACCAAGACAGGGCCTGGAGGAAATGAGCAAGCAAAGAAAGATGTAAGGAGCTAAGCAAATCAGAATGAAACAACGTGTGTGATCCACCGTGGTAATGGAAGAAGTGAAGGAGGAAGAATGGCTTGATACTCTGTGGTATCGGCCAAGTTGCTTGGATGTCACCTTGCTCAGGCTTTTTCAAATTAAAACTACATGCTATAGCCATTGCATAACAGGCTGCATCTGCATATGTTCCTTGCCATTGGTTGCAGTTTGGGCAGCTCAGTGAAAAGCAGTTCCAGTCCACTCTCCATATGGTCTGTTCCTCTTTGACGGTTACTTCACGTCCTTCCTCATTCCAAGATTACGTTCATTTCATGATAATGTTGTTCACGGTCATGTGGTCTTGTCCTAGTTCTGTCCCTGTTTCCATTTGATTGATGGTAACATGACAACTGTTACTTCACGTCCTTGTTTCGTGACAATTACTGAATTTTCCTGGCTTCGTCTACCCTTTTTTCTTTTTTTTGGCCCGGGCTTCTGTTTTTTGATATTTCGAATCTCTGCAACTTTGCCTTTCATGTGTTAAGCAGCAAAACTCCCGGTTTCATGCCTTCTTCCCTCTCTGCGATGCATTGTTTACACCATTGGGATTGTACTGGAGAATGCAACTTCGCACTCCTGCCACTAAATGGAGAATGTGTGCATTGCGTGACAAGTGTCACTTCATGGGCACTTATCTCGAAACAAGAACCGAGACAAGACAATTCCCAAGGCCAGGAAGAGGTATGTCTCATCTCACTCTGTTCCCTGTTCAGGGGGTGTGGTCAAGACGAACTCCCGCCATCACACAATGGACATGGAGTAACCTTTTTTTGTACTGGTCCCAAGCAGGACAGCGAACCGCGATGAGAGTGATGTGAAGTAACAGTCCAAGTCAGCACGACATAAGACAATGAGTGGTAATGAGAGATGGGCACAAACTGGTTCTTCCCAGTTCAAAAAGGCACAACACAGGTGCTGGTGCTCTCCTTCCCTGCCTCCTTTGGCTCAATTAGCTACTCAACAGACTCAGTGTGCTAGTTTTGTGCACCTCTTCAACTGATCTTCCAGTCTGGGCAACAGCTCAGCTTTCTATGCCCTGGTCTCTTGGCTGATCTCCTACTTGGAGAAAAGGGAGGGGGCAGAGAAGTCTGTGCTCTTGCCCATGACTGGAAGATTAGGTAGAAAAAGCAAGCAAGATGGACCTTGTTAATAAGTGATTGGCTGAGGAAGGATGGGTGGGAACTGAAGAACCTGTGCTACTACCTTTATGAACTGGAATGAATCTGTTCATGCCAATTTCAAGTGGTAACAACAATGAGACAAAACGACAATAGAAGCTATGGGTGACAATGCAGGCAGCAGTGATTGTACTTCTCCTGTCTCTACCAGAAAAGCTTAGCCTCTGCTGTTGTTCACTGGCCTCAGATTCAGTATCAACTCCCAGGCTTAGTTCTCCAAATGTTGGCACAGAAGCTCTGACCTCATTGTCCACTGAATCTGGACTCAGGCATATCTATGACAGCTTAGATCTGATTCACAAAGACAGATGTTTTCTCCCCATGGTTGTGATAGCCAAGAGCATTTTTAGCAAATAAAACCTGATGCCTTGAGAGCAACTACAAAGATGCAATGACAAATTTCATGCCCCTCTGGAGTAAAAGATCAATCCTGTTCTCAAATACCACCTCTTGGTTCTTTTATCTCCTGGATTGCCTTCAATGAGTACAAGGTGGTCCTCTTTCTCAAATTGTCCTTCTCAACAACTCTGCCAAGGGATCAGTCTGGGAGATTGTGATTGGCTTGGCATGAGTTTCAGGGCTGAGTGGGAAGTTGAACCAAGATCTCCTGTTAAATAAAGAACCACATGGTCTTGGTAGGCCTGACATTTGGAAGGGTTTATAATCAAAGACCATTATTCCAGTGCACATATTTCTCAGGTCATTGATGAACTGGCTACAATTTAAAATATAGAGTGAGGTGGGGAAGAGGAGAGAAAGAGAGAAAACCTTGGTAATATGTTAGCCAATTGCCTATGGAGGGCTGCCCCTTAATCATTTTTAAGTCACAGCAAGAGGTACTTACCTGCTATATGGACAATTGTTCCAATAGCACAATTTAATGCAATTTACTATGATTGGCACTCTGCATACGTGAAATGCCTGCCTTGAAAGAGAAAGATGCTGTAGAGTCAAGAGTATCACAATTCAAATATAAGTTGAAATCAGGTGTGTGGTCAGAAAATTAATATGAATTCCCCAATTACATCCCACAGGAAAATAAAGGTCACATTGCTTGCTAATCACATTTTTTTCAATGCTTTTTTACTGTGATGAGATAGCTAGTAGGGATGGGCAGGAAATGAAAAATGAAATGCTGTTTTGTCATTTTGTTATGTAAAAAACAAAACAAAGAAGCAGCATTTCGTTATAGACAAAACAAAATGGACATTTTTCCATTGAAACAAACTGTTTCATTCCATCATTTTCTGGCTCCTGCCGAGCTGTCAATGTCTGGAACCTTTAAACCTGGTTCATTTGGCACCAGGGGGACCCTCTGGTACCGACTGGGCCAGATTTAAAGGGGCCCAGCCATTGACAGCTCGGCAGGAGCCCTCAGAAAATGGTCGGGAGGGCATTTCTGGTGATCACCGGGGAAAAGTTCTATTTGAGTTCTCAGTCTCTTTCAGTTTTGCCTATATCTGTATTATATCACTGTGCACATTTTGTGATGTTTAAAGGATCAGCTAGCTCTTAGGGATGGGCATGAAATGGGACCCCCTGGTGCCAACTATGCCAGGTATAAAGGGGTCCAGCCATTGACAGCTTGGCAGGAGCCCTCAAAAATGGCTCGCAGAGTCCTGGGCACAAAATCTGGTGCCTCTAGGACCCAGAGGAGCCATTTCATTTCATTTCATTTTGTATGAAATTTTTGAAAAAAAAATTATAAGAAACAAAATGAAACAAAAAGAAAGGTGAGCACAAAATGAAAAAAAAAACCCATTATTTTTCTGTTTCATGCCCATCCCTAATAGCTAGCTGATCCTTTAAACATTACAAAATGTGCACAGTGATAATACAGACATACGCGAAAGTGAAAGAGACCGAGAACTCAAATAGTTCAGAACTTTTATCAGTGAATATATATGCTGCCCACGTGAAATGAAACATAGATGTGTTCTCATAGGCACAAGAAAAAAAACTTTGTGTTTTTAATTTTCACAGCATTTACAGGTCGTTCCCCCCCCCC
>JAHTLZ010000330.1:18887706-18912632 GCA_023846285.1 Phrynocephalus versicolor | reverse complement strand
ACACACACACACACACACACACACACACACACACACACACACACACACACACAAAAGTCCTTAATGGATTTGGGATTCCCACCCCTTATGTGTCATCCTGTGTGGCTTGAGCATGGCCTTTCTGCTCTGAAAAAGTAGTAATACTCCTTAGATCTGCATTGTAAAACAGGTAACTGGTGGTGACACTACTGTCTGAGATAGTATACCCCAAATTAGAAACAATGGTGAGAATTTTGTTGGGTTTTCCCTTTGAAGTAAGTGAAATTACATAAATTGTGATGGCAGATTGCAGCCGTGTCATGTAGATTGGGCATGTGACCAGCACCTTGCAATTAACTGTAATTTGCTGGCCTGACTTCACTTTCTCTGGAATAAAAATTCCAATATAAATCTGGCTCGTGAGACTTAGAGCAGAGTTGTGAAATGTAACTCTCCTATGTTACCATTACAGTACTCAGAAATCCTCCAATCAGAGTGGTCTTTCTGGGATGTAGTCCGAGAAAAGTGATTTTTCAGGTTTTGGTTTAGAAATCAAATGAGAGCTAGTAATTGATTTTCAGAGGTTGCTTCCTTTTTAAAATGTTGTGTACTCTTCTTTATATTTTACGGTTGCACTCTGATTTTATGACTCACTTCAATATTTTATTGCACTTTTGGGAGAGAAATGCTAGCGGCATTGAAACAAAGCAAATTAAAAGGTGAATAATAAATTGGAAGGTCACAAGTGATGGCATCGGTAAAGATTTCAGAAAGGAGTGAGTGCAGGAAAACAGAGATAATAAAAATCCAGGGGTAAAATGCTAGGAGCAGAACTTTATGCCCAGAGACTTTGATCTTTTGGAACAAAATTGAGGCTTGAGCTACAGAGGCGAACTGTGGAATCAGAAACCTGAGCCTGTGGGATTTATCAAGGAAATAGACTTCTGCCACAGATGGGTTTTGATAGTAGGGGGTTATGGCATTGCCAGCAGCTGCAGCATTGAGGGCAAATGAGAAAACTCGTAGAGCAATGACACAGGAAGAAATACCAGCTGCAGGTAGGAAGGTGCTGAGCTGACCATGCTTTCTGGTCTTAGAAAAGGTGGGATAATTGACGGCATCAGAAGAGATACTGAGAACAAGCGAAAGAAAAAGAGAGATCATTTGCTTAGAGGCCAGGAAGGATGCCCGTAGCTATTAACGGCTGTTCGCCACCTGGAAAAGGTCATGTTAGAGGCACAGAAGATAAAAAAGCCAGGCTAAAGGAAGCTGATGTGATCTGCAGAGGGGAGATCTTAAAAAAAAACACCTAGGAAATTGCTCTTTTTTTAGGATGAAAAGAGCAAACTGATAAAGACTAAGAGAATGAAGGCGAACACCCTCATGGCACTCTCCTGGACTGCAGTTATATCTGTTCTCTGTGTTTTAGCAATTCAGCTGATATGCTTTGCTTTATAACGGGGTGGGGGTGGGGGTGGAACAGTCTGGACAAATGTGTGCTGACATTAATGCATCACTCGAGCACTGGAAAAATGGTCAACCCATAGAGCAGTAGTGGCCAAACTTTGACCCTCTAGATATGTTGGACCACAACTCCCAGAATTCTGAGCCTGTATTGCCAGTGACAAAGGACTGTTGGAGTTATGGTCCAAAACTTCTGGAGGGCCGAAGTTTGGCCACCACTGCCATAAAGGCACTTCCTGTTTCAGTTTGGGAAGATTTGGGTGTTGGAGGGCTCTCAGCCCCTTCTCTTTGATAATGTGAAAGCCCCTAAAACAGGTGTTTTGTGTGAATTTTGGGGGCTGTCTTTTCATGTCTGTCTGTGTGTTCCTGGATGAGGATGCATATGGCCTCTTTTCTCTCTTAGACCAAGAAATATTAGCCAGGATCCAAAATTCTGGTTAGACTTATGCATATACTGTAGTTTGAGCTTGTGCAGAGCATGGAAAAGTTATTTTTTGGGACAGCAGCTCCCAGATTCTTCCAGCCACCCTGGCCAGTCACAGTAACATTTCCAAGGTCTGAATCGGTGAACTGAAATTTTCGTCTGAGTGCTGGACCTCTCCCAAGATGTTTTCAAAAGAAGACTAGGCCAGGAGATTTATTTATTTATTTATTTTTGCATTTGTATACCGCTCCCATTTCCCAAAGGGAACTCTGGGCAGTTCACACAAAAGGTTAAAAACAAACATCAAAAGAACAATATAAAAAGGTACTAGGTAAGAGGCATAAAACTTGACGGCAAAAAACCCAACCACACAAACAACTAGGTACCACCCTAGCCGTTGCCAAAGGCATCCCTGAACAGCCAAGTTTTAACGGCTTTCTTGAAGGATGCCAGTGAGGGAGCCTGGCGTATCTCGCTGGGTAGCTTATTCCAAAGCGATGGACCAGCCACCGAGAAGGACCGTTTACGGGTTGCTACCCTACAGGCCTCCCTTGGGGTGGCCACCCAAAGCGAGAGAGCCATAGAGGAACGGGTAGGTCACACCAGCTTTGATCGTAGGGAGATACTCTCTACCAGATAATCAGGACCCAGGCCATGGAGGGTTTTGTAAACCAAAACCAACACCTTGAACCTTATTCGGGAGGCAACGGGCAGCCAATGCAGACGGGCCAGAATGGGGGTGATGCGGTCAAACCTGCCCGCACCAACCACCAACCTGGCCGCCACATTCTGTACCCACTGCAGTTGCCAAACAAGGTTCAAGGAAAGCCCCATGTAAAGAGTGTTACAATAATCTATCCTCGACATGACCAGCACCTGCACCACTGTCTTCAGGGAGTCCCCATCAAGGTACGGGCAAATCTGGGCGATACGCCTAAGGTGGTAAAAGGCTGACCTGACCACGGCTGACACCTGAGGTTCCAGGGTCAGATCCGGATCCAGGACGGCACCCAGACTCCTCACTCGTTCCGGCAGCTGGAGGGAGGACCCACCCAATCTGGGAAGAGGGCCACAGTACCCGACCGAGCCACCCCCGAAGAACAGAACCTCAGTCTTCCCAGGGTTAAGCCTGAGCCTGTTAGTCCTGGTCCAATCCAATACTGCAGCCAGGCAGCGATCAAGGGTCTGGATGGCCTCCACTGCAGAGGTAGAGAAGGAGAGATAGAGCTGCGTGTCATCAGCATACTGATGACAGCAAACTCCAAAACTCCGGATCACCTCAGCCAGCGGCCTCATATAGATGTTAAAGAGCATTGGGGAGAGAGCCAACCCCTGAGGCACCCCACAAGAGAGTGTCCAGGGGCACGACAAAACACCCCCCAAGCTCACACGCTGAGTGCGGCCCTCCAGGAAGGAACGGAGCCAGCCAAAGACCAAACCCCCAATCCCCACCTCAGAGAGCCGGCCCAGGAGGATACCATGGTCGACGGTACCAAAGGCCATTGACAGGTCAAGAAGGACCAACAGGGTAGATCACATTTACCTGACTGTTGACAAGGCTTGATCTGTTTTTCTAGAATCTTTGAGGCTGTTTTTGCATTTGACACTTAAATCAGAGAGGAAGTCCGCCTGCATTTATTTTCTTGTCTGGACACATGTGTGTCTGAAGCTATCCTGAGAATAATGAGCAAATGAAGAAATACATTTTTTTGTAAAATTGGGAGGCACCTACCTAAAGGTTTCATTCAGCTCAGGAGAAGATACCCAAGAAGGAGAAGGGGAATTGGGAGTGGAAAAAATACCTTTTTAAATTAAAAAAAAATAGAAGCAGACAAAGAGGAAATACATTTAAAGCAATTACATAAGTAGCAGCTGCCTAGATGCCGTAAGCACATGCAATCATACCTGATTTTGGAAGCTAAGCAGGGTCAGGTTTGGCTAGTACTTGGATGGGCGACCACCAGGGAATACCAGGTGCTGTAGGCACCTGGAGTAGGAACTGGCAAGCCACTCCGGTATTCCTGCCAAGAAAACTCCATGGACATGGAGTCATGAAGGGTCGGTCACAACAGTAATGACTAGAGATGACCACTAAATGAAATTTTTATTCATTTTGTTATTCATTATTCATTTTGTTACAGAACAAAATGAATAACAAACAGACCCATCAAAGAAAAATGAAACAAAATGAAATGGAAATTTTCATTTTGTTCACTTCGTTTTTCATTTTCCCATAGGAATGCATTGAAGCAATCCATTCCTATAGGGAAAAGCTGGTGGTTCCCTCCACAGTGTGCCTGATCGGGTGGGGGATAAAAATAAACAACTAAAAAAATGTGCAGACCCGGTCGCATGCCAGCTGGTCGGCGTGAGATAAAAGACATTTTAAAAATTAAAAAATTAAAAAATGCACTGACCCAGCATGTGGGTAAACTGGTCGGCACAAGATTAAAGAAATAAATAAAGAAACCCCGCTGACCTGACCTGTGGGCCAGCTGGTCGGAACGAGATAAAAGAAATTTTAAAAAGAAAAGCAAAACTTTTTTTAAAAAAAAATGCATTTCATTCTAAACAAAACAAGCAATAAAAAACAAAAACCCTCTACGTGGGGTTGCCCTTGACCTCTGTCCAGAGGCTCCAGCGGGGCAGAATGCAGCGGCCAGACTGGTGGTGGGTGCTCATAGATTCGAGCACATCACCCCAGTTCTGGCTCGCCTGCATTGGCTACCCGTTTTCCTCCGGATAAGGTTCAAGGTCTTGGTTTTGATTTTCAAAACCCTCCACCATTTTGGATCAGAGTACCTGTCTGAGCGTATCTCCCAGAGGTCAACTGGGAACAGGCCCACGAGAATGGCGCAGGCACTCACTTAAGGTGGCCACACCCAGGGAGGCGCGGAAATCGCTCACGCGTAACCGTGCCTTCTCTGTGGTGGGCCCCACACTGTGGAATCATCTCCCTAGTGAGCTGCGCCTTGCACAGTCCCTGCCCGCCTTTAAAAAGCCCCTGAAAACACACCTTTTAAAAAAGGCATATGGCGACCTTTTAACCTTTTTTTTTCTTTTTTTTTGCCGCCCGTGTCATCTCTCGTGGAGGGTATTGTCCCTCCTTATTTTATTGGGGGTTTTTTTTACCTTTTTTGTTTTTCCTTTCCTGTTGTTCTGTTTTAATTGTAAACCACCCAGAGTTCCGTCCGGAAGATGGGCGGTATATAAATGAAATAAATAAATAAATAAATAAATAAATAAATAAATAAATAAATAAATAAATAAGAGGAAAATTGAAAGGAAATGCCATTTTGTTGTTTCATGCCTATCTCTAGTACTGACACAACACACACACACACACAAAAGAAGCAATAGGACATTTAGTTAGAAACTGGCTGGATAGCTGAGTGGTTTAGGTATTTGGCCGCAGAGCCACCTTGGATACTTTAGATTAGGAGAAGGACCATAAATAAATAAATAAATAAATAAATAAATAAATAAATAAATAAATAAAACTCACAGTGATTAAAACCACTGGTTAGCAGACGGAGGGGCTATGGTGGTCTTAGTCCACCATTTCCAGGCTCCGGATGAAAGTCAGATGGGTCTGCATCTGCTCTTTAAAAAAATAACATGAAAAACAAAATCATAGTGAAAAGAAACTTGCTTTCTATAGACGTGTTGAGTGTTTTGTTTTCAGAACTGGCATTGGGGGCAAAGTGTTCTCTTTTGTAGCTCTCTTCCTTCGTTTCCTGTGCCACGGCTTTGGATGCATGGCATTAATTCACTGGGCTCTTAGACAAGCCAGGGCACCACCTTCAGTGCACCTTCAGTGCAAAGGCTGTCTCTGGTGCCATTAATTCTGAGAAGCCATTACCAGCTGCTGAAAGCTAGCTGTGTTGTAACAAAGTTTGGCCAGGATTAGCCAGAAGTGCTGATGCGTATACATTCTGCGGGCATCAAAATATTTATCTGCTGCTGAGTAGCACTCCTGGGTGCAATGCAGTTTCCTTTTCTCTGATTTTGCTAAATGAAAAATAAAAATGAACAAGTGGAACCCTCACATGCAAACTGTCTGATGGACATAGTGTTTCCTCAGTTTCTCTTGAAGCAAATCTGCAAAGGGTCTGGATTGCCATCTGCCTGTAGCGCAAGGTGGAATGGGAACAAAAAAGCATGTAGGGCAAACCCTTGTTCATGGCAGCTTAATGTGAAGTTATGACAGTATAAATGTGCCTGGTGTTAGCCCATTAGCAAAGAATACCATAATGTGGTTTGTAGTTTTTTGCAATAGGTTGTGTGGACTTGGCACAAGCAGTTGTGCAGTGCACCAGCAGAAGTGTCTCAGGGGTAGCACTTCCAGCTTGGCGCTGGTACAACTACGGCAGGTGAAACCTCAAATTGTGCATCCATTGGTGCATGGCAAGATTTTGGCCATTGGTATATTGGCCATTGATATATTGGGCATGGTGGCTCAGTGGGCTAGAGCACTAAAACTGTTGGCTGCAAAGTTGGCAGCTTGACGGTGCGAATCCCGGGTGCCACGCAGTGGAGCAAGCTCCCTCTGTTCAACCCAGCTCCTGCCAACCTAGCAGTTCGAAAGCATGTAAATGCAAGTTGATAAATAGGTATTGCCGTAAAAAGCAGGAAGTTAAAACAATGTTCCGTGCGTAGAAATGCGTTCAGCCATGCGGGCCACATGGCCATGTCCTTGCACAACACTGGCTGTTTGGCTTGGAAACAGAGATGAGCACCACCCCTAGAGATGGGCAAAATGAGCATGTGTGGTGAGAACCTCTATTGGCTTTGTACATATGCACCAGTTGGGTGCTTACACTAGAGTAAGTGAGGTTTTGTTATGTGACAGATTTTGACTCCAGAACCTCAAATAAGGAACCAGACACAATAAATCTAAGCAACTGAAGGTACCTATAAATGTATCCCCATGAATCTGGTGACTTGCAAGGACTACTGCCTTTATCAGCCTCGGACAGCACAGACCTTACCATTTCAAATAATCTGGAGCTGCCTTGTTGGGAAGGCTTTTGCATGAATGGCATTCTTTAGGAAGTACCGTATAGGCATTATCTAGAGAGGGAACAACTAATGCCCAAACAGGATGCCACAAATGGACATGCGTTACTGCCGTCACCATCATGATCACGAGCATCATCAGTCTCATCTAGTTCCTAGTCATGAGCTGCTAAGAAAATGCTGGTTCATATGGTTATCATTATTTAAGGGGTCTTGAGGAAAACGCTGTGTGGTAGCCGCCACTTGACTTTTTGATCATTGCAAGGGATTAACTAACTGGAATTTAAAATAATGTATTTAGAAATGTATTAGAGAATTTAGACAGCTAGTAAAACAGTGGAGGAAAATAAATACAGCCTTTGCAAAGCTGTAACTTTTTTTAAAAAAATACCCTTGTGCCTGGTGATGTGCTTCTTTGTAAGAAAATACCTTCTTTTCAGGGGAAGAGCGTAATGGGAAGTAAGAGCATCAGTGTGTACTCCCAACCCATTCAAAGCAACCCTCATGGGGTTTTTTATTGGTTTGGTCTTCAGAAAGAGAAAGAAGACCCATAGCATGAAGCTGCCAAAGTGGCCTCTGGAAACCTATCTGAAGCTTTTGCCAGGATGAATGTGCCATTAATGTGTTAATGTCCACAGAACTCTCCTTCTTTTACAAAGTGGATGGGAGGAATGATGGGTTACTTCTGCTTTTTATCACTTAACAAAAGAGAAGTTGACTTGGGATAGAGGTTCAACAACCTACTTTTTCACAAGTAGGAGATACAGAGTTCCAGTTCAAACTGTGAAGGAAATTATACATTTCCTCAAGGAATATAAAACCGTATTTGCTTATTCTTCCCACATTCAATTTCTTCTTGATGCAGTGTCGCAGGATTTTGTGCAGGGTTTTTATTGTTATTACTTTTATTATTTCTGTCATTTTTGGAGAGGTTCCTTGCATTTTTACAAATGGTTTTCCAGCTTTCTATAAAATGCATGATGCTGAAAAAAGAAGACTTGTTATCTTGTTGAATGAACCAGTACAAGTTGTTTGTTATCTTTATCATCAGCCTGCCACTTGATGCTTGGTTGCATGTAGCTTCACAAACAAAAGAATACAGTAGTTTTGTGCAGACAACAAAACCCATGATCCCTGCAGTCCTCATGTCTTAGCCTCAAAAAGGATCCAAGGTTTCTCCCAGGGGTTGAAGGATTCTTAGTGGTCTGCTTTTCCATGGCAGAATTCTGTCTCAAGCAAAATTTCTTAAGAACATAAGAAGAGCCATGCTGGATCAGGCCAAATGCCCATCTAGTCCAGCTTTCTGTATCTCACAGTGGCCCCACCCAATGTTTCTGGGAGCACATAAGACTAGATATCTGTCTCCTGATACCTCTCCCCTGCATTTGGTCCTTGAAGTACCCTGGTTTTAAGCCTGGAGATTACACATCTCCATCATTTTGAAATATGTTCATGATTCCCAGACTGCAGGCAAAATAACCATGGATGCCTTCCAGCACTTTGGTTAAAACACAGACACACAGTATTATTAACATTCACAATTTTATTGGACATAAAGGTTGATGGTAGCCATAAAAATCCATTGCTTGGAGTGCCTGCAGCCGGATCTTATTGGTTTGGCATAAGGAGCCGATATCCACAGGGGGTGGCCCACCTGCCATCTGATGCCTATTGCCCCAGTGGATTGCTAGGTGACCATGGGAATTGGGAACCAAAGTGAGTATGAGTGCACAGACCACAGAGCAAATCCACTAGAGTGGGGAGAGACCTCTGGCTTCAACTGTGGGGAGCCATTGTGGCACTTCCTTTCAGTTCCCCACCTCATGATCATCTCGTGGAGGAAATCACTTGCCTGGAATGAGGCCAAATGCCTTTCTTCTTCAGCTAAGATCTGCTCCTGTGCCTAAAACCACACACTCCCTGTTGCTGCTACCAACCAACTGGGCAGTGATAAACAGATTAAATGTACAAGTAACAACCCTTGCAAACCTCCCCCCCCCCAAAAAAATGACACAAATACCACATGCAATACAGGGAGGGGTTGTGGGTAAAATCTGCTTGCACATTGCCACAAAGGATCCTGGAGTTCCGTTTTTATCCTAGCCAGGAGGACTGGATTAAAAAGTTTAGCAGTCTGATCCAAGAGGCTGAGAGCTTCTCCCTCAAGTACTGATTGGCCAGCCAGGAATGTGTGTGTGAGAGAGAACCATTTCTTGGCTTTTTTTTTTAATTTTAATTTTTTTTAAATTATTTTACAAGGCAAGTTAAGACAACAGTACAATAGCGTCTCATTATTTATACATTCTATAGGACCAATATCCTTTTCAAACTCCACCCACTAATTCATCTTCCAACACAGTTAATTGTGAGGCACACGCAAATAAATTAATTCTTAAAATTAATTTTAAAAATTCTAAAATTTTACATTCCAGCAGTCAAAATTATACCCCATAACAGATTCCTCATTTTTTGTGTTAATTCCATACGTTAATAAGGGCTTCCAGGTTTTCATAAATGTATCATGTTTTATTTCCCCTCTCTATATTTTAATTTGATAGGTCAACTTTTCCATAAGAGCCATTTGCCAGATTCTGTTCAGAAATTTTTGTAGTGAGAGATCTTGAGCATTTCTCCAGTTTTTTGCAATTTCAGCTTTTGCTGCACCAATCAGATTTACTATTAAGTCTTTATATAATAATTTTTCATTTCCTTCCTTAAATATTGAAAATAATAATAAAGCTTCATTTATGATTATTATTAGTTTTAACAGGGTTTCTATCCATTTAATTATTTCCTGCCAATATGCTCCTACTTTGGGGCAAGAGATCCACATATGTTCTAGGGTGCCTTTGCTTCCACAATTCCTCCAACAATTGTCTGGAATTTCTTGATTAATTTTATGTAATTTTGTGGGATACCAATACCATCTCTGAGCAACTTTTAACACCAGTTCTTTCGCTTTAGTTGATATTGATTTGTAAGGATATGTGTTCCATATTCCCATCCATTCTTTCTCAGATATACAAATATTTAAATTTGTTTCCCAGGCTACTTTAGATCCCATGCCCCTAACAAATGCTTTTTCAATCAAATGTTTATATATAATTGAAGTTATACCCTTTCTTTTATTTTGATCCTTTTCTATACTGTATTGTTCGAGTACTGTAAGTGTTCTCATGGGTCCGTGTCTTTGATATAATTGGTTTGCCAAATTTCTTACTTGTATTAATTGTAGCCAATTAGTTATTATTTCCTTTGTTTTATCTTCCAACTGTCTAATTGTTATTGGTTTCCCGGCCTCAAATAAATCTCTTATTCTATAAATTCCAATTTGTTTCCAATTTTTAAATTGTACATACTTCTCTCTTGATTTAAATTTAGGATAATCCATCATAGGGCACAAAGGAGATATAGGTGGAGCAAAAATGTTCATATACTTACGCCAAATTTTCAATGTCTCACAAGTATAAGGATTTTGTATTTGCTCCTTTTTTCTAATTAGTTCCCTTGTAAAAATATAGGTATTAACTATTCCAGTTTCCTCGCCTTTTTCCATTTCGACCCAATCTGGGATTTCTTCTGTCTGAATAAACTTTGTAGCTTGAGTGATTTGAAAGGCTTCATAGTATTTTATTAATTGTGGTATTCCTAGCCCCCCCCCCCTTTTTGCTTTGACCATATTTAACACTGCTTATGAACCTTATTTTCTTCCCTTTTCCTCCAATAAACTTCTCCATATTTTTTTGCCATAGTTTAATTTCTTGGCTGTGACTTGGGCATCCAACTGACTGTGCACTTCCATTCTGTTGATTTCGATGGGATTTAGCTGAGATCCAGAGTGGCTGCCTTTTGCTACTAGTATTTCAATGCAAATCCCGAACCGGCTGCATTTGGAGGAAGCATGGTGTGCTGATTCCAGAAGCACATGACATAAAACTGTAGGAAAGAAACCCAGACAGAATTATACGGTGCTGCTTCCCTTTTGTGCTGAGTGACTTTTGCCCACATTTGCAGCTTATAGCTGCAGTAGATTGTCATGAGTCATGCAATGGTACTGTATGACTAGAGAAAGCTAGTTTTGTGAAATAAAATTCCCCCACATCCTGTATTAGGGCAGGTAACTCTGATCGGTCTGGAGACCAATTTTCTGCCCCAGGATCCTTCAGGGTAGGATATAATTCCCAAAAAGATTGGAAAGAAGAAAACTGAAAATGATGTTTTAGGAAATAGGTATTTTTTTGTGTTTGGGGTCTGTGACCTACATAAAGGGTGACACAGTTCCAGGATTTGCAGAATGGCAGGTGTTGCTTTTGTATGGCTGGGTGAATTTCCCTCTGAGGGCTGCAAAAACTCATGAGGTCCACATGTAGCCCCAAGGACACCCTTCCCCACCTTGGCCTGTAGAAAAACCCAGCTTACTCTAGACCACTGGTGGCAAACCGTTGGCACTCCAGATGTTTTAGAGCACAACCTCCACAGTCCTTTGTCATTGGCAATCTAGAATTCTGGGAGTTGTGGTCGAAAACATCAGAAGTGCCGAAGGTTCGCCACCACTGCTCCAGACTCTACCCACAAAACCATACCAGTGGTTTCTCCATTGCTGCTAAGTAGGTTGTCTTCCAAAAATTCCAGTAGAAATTGGATATTCCCTATCCCTCCAGCATTACTAGTAGGGCTGTGGCTTTCTTTGTTTCCCTTTTGGGCTATATCACAATTTTAGGGCTCATCCAGATTAAACACAGGTTCCTCTATATGTACCCAAATGTATGCTACGGGTATTGATAATTTCCCATCTTCCAGGTGACGCAAGCTTCAGATCAGTAACAACAGTGATAAAGAATGACAAAAGCTTTGGCTTTTCATGTATTTTTAAATACCACAAGTGGATGGTGTTCAGGAAGCAACAGGGTGGTGTTGAGGAAGCAGAAGCTTTAAATGTTCATTTTAATTCAAAACAAGCAAGCAAGTAAACAAGAAAATAAATATCCCAACTCCAAATCTGGAACAGAAGTTGGGATTTAAAAACTTAGCACTTCTTCCTAAATTACTCGCTTAAGGGATTCTAGCTAGTTGGGGTTCACAAATGCCAAAATGCTGTTGCTTAGTATAGTACAGAGCTGTCCAACTTTGAATAGGCTGAGGTCTACTTTTCCAGACGAAAGTGCCTGAGGGCTACTACACTAAAACCTCTACCTACAAATTTTATCTGTTCCGACCATATGCTCATTAAGTAGAGCAGCCCTTGAACTGCCCCGCTCGCCTGAGACAGTGAGCTGGCAAACCCAGAGCTTTGCTGGGGCAGTGGTGGTCCTTGGGTTGGGGGAGGTAGAGGTAGAGAACTTATCCCCTCACACTTTTTATTGATGGCTGGCGGGCTACTTTTGAACCCTTCATGGGCTACTGGTAGCCCCCGGTCTACCTGTTGGACAGGCCTGGTATAGTACATTGCATTGGAATAGGCTAACCGAAACAGTAGTGATTTATGGAAGTCAACTCTTCTATCAATTCAATCGATTCAAATGGATCTACTGTAATTGTGACTTGTGCCATGGTAAGTCACAGTTAGAGTGGTCCCATTTGAATCAATGGAACTTACAGGGGAGTTGACTCATCACAACCTCAGTGATTCACTTTAATGTGATTATTAAGTTAAGCAATGGGATTTTGACCAATGGATGGGAAGACACGTCACAATGTTAGGGGAACAGTTTGATTTGGTTATGCTTTGATAACACCGAGAGCAGAGAAATCCTTTGAAATTGAGGCCAGTGCCACCTGAATAGGTAAAATGTGTAATCTTATTTCAAGGCATTTAACTGAAGATATTTTGCTTCTGAATATACAGTTGAAAATGTTGTATAGCTTCTTTTCCGGCTTAGCCCCAATTTTTAAGTACATTTGCTTAGTGGGAATTATTTCTGTGTTTACGCATCAGAGTGGAGGAAAATATTTCATTTTCAACCCATTGCTACTGGAAGTTCTGTTACAAACAAAATACCATTTAGGCTGATACCCTAAATGTAAAATCTATTCTTATTTTTTTATATAGAAGTAAAAACAAATATACTTTGTTGTCAGTTGCAGCTGAAATGTAAATGAGTTTTCCTATCTCGTTTCTTACAAATAAAATGACAGAGACTTATAACAGAGCAAGAGAAATATCTGCCAAAGTGCAGATTCGTGTCTCTTCAGGGCAAGCAAACTTCCCTTAAAAACACAGTGGTAAGTCTCAATAAAGAGGATGAAATATAGCTCTGTTTGTTACCTTTAAGAGCCTTTAACAGTGGCAAGAATACTATCACTTTTCTCCTCTTGTGTGATGCATATAATGGACCTCACTGCAGGTCAGTCTGTCCGAAAAACACGAATAGCTGCTGGCAATTGATATAACCTGATACCAGATGGACCAATAGTCCCAGTTAGTATAAAGCAGCTTCCCACTTTATTTCAGTTTATGAACACAGGTGTGCACATGACTTTGCAAAACAAACAAGCACAGTGTAACATGGTATAGTTGTATGTATCTGGACCTCTGGTGGTGTATATTTTAAATTTAAAGTGACAACCACAGGCATGCACATGATTGCCATACATCCAGATCATATCTGATGAAGTGAATGGGATCCCCCCCCCCCGCCAAAGCATACATACCTCTGTGTTAAGTAAAATGAGAACTGGACAGCAACAGTGGACATATATGCCTATGTTGGTTGAAATGGCTGTAGTGGTGTACTGTGGTGCATTTTTTGAAGAAGCTGCCGTGGAGGGTGGCATTGGGATATACAATTTTGTGTGTATGCTTCTACGTGGTTTCCTCAGTTTATCTTCTGGTTCCATTCGGTGCTGGTTTTATGTTGCCTGGTTTCATATTATGCTATATTTTGGAGCATATAATGTTAGTGAGGGTTGAAAGCAGCTACAAGTATGTACCTGAACAAGAGCGACTGTCACACATTTCTGGCTGCAAATGTTTGTCCTTACACATATCTTTGAGATATTGTATGTGCATAGCTTGTGGACTGATCCCTAATTGTCTCTTCCTGTCCATCCATCTCCATCTACTTCACTTGGTTTGTCTGTTCTTGTTGTTTTCCTTTGGATGGCATTATTGTCTGACAACGATGAGGTTATCAATGGCTCTTAGGCATGACAGATGGCTATATGGTTTTCTTTTGAAGATAGTTTGTCGAGGAACATGAGCAGAATGGTGCTGATGCATCCATGTACTCTCTGGGACCTTCCTGTAGGCATCTGCTTACCCTCTGTGAGCAGAATTCTGGACTAGCTGGGCTGTTGGTTTGACCCAGCATGGCTTTTCTTCTTAGTTTTTCCCTCTTTCTTTCACAAAAGGATGTCACAGTATTTTTATAAACATTAAAAACTGCCTAGCTGGTGCTGGATAGTACAGTGGTTTAGGTATCTGGCTACAGAGTCCCACTATGCATCCAGGGAGGACAAACAGCCCGAATGGCTTTGTTGGGCAAGTTGCACAGCACCAGAACGACCTCAGCAGAAGGAATTGGTAAGCCACTTCTGAATACAGTACTCCCTACCTAGAAACATCTGAAAGGGGTCACTATAAGTCAGAATTGACTGGATGGCATATGCCTATTTTGAAACTGCTTAGACATGATACAGAAATGATTAAAATCTCCAAGAGCCTAATTGGAGACAATGATGGACAATCATATCAGAAAATGTTGGCTTTGTGACAAAACGAAGGGTGGGTAGTCAATATGCAAATATGTCTTCTACCAGAAACAAAGAAACACACACAAAAATGTTTGCCTTTGTGCAATTCAGGCAAGAAGGCTGTATGTTTTTCAAGTTGCAGTGGATATACTCTATCTCCACATAAGGGTGACCACTAAAGCTGAGTACAACTACCCTCATCCTTGCTCTAATAAATGGAATAATGCCTAAACCTGAATCCAAGGAAAACTTGCTGCTTTGAAATCAGCAGGTCATGCATCAGTGGTGTCATACATCACTGGTGGCAAATCTTTGGCACTCCAGATGTTCTGGACCACAACTCCCAGAATTCTAAGCCTAGATTGCCAATGACAAAGGACTGTGGGAGTTGTGGTCCAAAACATCTGGAGTGCCAAAGGTTCGTCACCATTGTCATACATTAATAACATGACCATTATTCTCTCTACAGTATTTGGACTGGGATTGCTACATGTATGTTCCATGTGGAGAAACAGAGGACCAACTGTACCTATCATGCCTTACTTGTTAGCATCCTCTTCTGATGACCTGGTTGACCACTGTTGTAGGCAGTATTTTGGCTTGATGCAGCAAGGTGATCATGTAAAGTACAAAAATTCTTAGGTGAAATAGACTTTAATTGGGAGGAAAGCTGATGTGATATGATGGATGTTAGAGAACTCTTTAGAAAAACAACACACACATACAATAGTCGCAATTGTAGTGTGAGACCATGCTACTAGGAGATGGGAGGATTTAAAATACCCCCCATGCTATTTTCTTGATTAATAATTCTCAGTAATCCTCCCCAAAGCTGCTATTTGACTCACAGGAAAAAGCTTTCAGGTTTCTAGGGATACTTAAAAGCTTTTCTTGCAGGACAAATAGCAACTTCAGGGCACTGCTTCTAATACGGAAAATGGTGCAGAGAAGAGTGTTAAACACACTTGCATTGTTGGAGCATGATATGACCATTCAGCAAGCTCTCAGTTAGGCTTACAGAGATCTTCATTACTTCTACAGCATATTAAATTTCACCTTTCTATTACTGATTTACATAAAATTAAGAAAAGACTGGCAGTTCATTTATAGTTTTAATGTGGTTGGCAGTTCAATTCTCTGTTGTACCTCCTCCACAGACCTGATGATCCATGGGGTCTAGAGATGGGCATTTCGTTTCGCAAGTGGTCTGGTTCTGAAACAAAACGCAGGAGCCCAGTTGGCATTCAGAACCGGACCAACACTCCAGAAGGAAATCCACCAATCTCTTACCTTTCTCTGGGGTCGAATGGGGCTAAACTCCAATGAGGAAGAAGCCTCCAACATCATCTTTCCTTCTTCCTGGCACTGGCCAATCAGGAGCTATGCAGGGAAATGCATCATCCTGCCGCCTCCTCCGATTGGCCAGCACCAGAGAGAAGGAAAGATGACATTGGAGGCTTCTTCCTCATTGGAGTTTAGCCCCACGCAACCCCAGAGCAAGGTAAGGGATTGGCAAATTTCCTTCCGGAGGGTTGGTCCAGTTCTGAACGCCAGCTGGACTGCTGCATTATGTTTCAGAACCAGACCACTTATGAAATGAAATGCCCATGTCTAATAGGACCCCTTCCAGCTCTGCAGTTCTAAGATGAAGATGTTATTGTTGTTGTAGAGAAAATGTGCCCTATCAATAGTTTGAGAGATATTGGTTTCTTGGAATGATTTAGGTAGAATAGAGCGGACTCCACACCTGTGGGAAAACACTAGGAAGAATAAAACAAGATTTAGGCAGAATTCTATTCTGAATGCTAGAATAGAATACAGTATGATTGTAGAATTGGTATCCATGCTTCCAGCTATCTGTGGTTTACCACTGCCCTATGTGCAGCATACAAGGTGGCAAGTCTTGTGGCCTTTGTCACACACCCTTGTGGCCTTTGTCCTGCCTCCTTCTATGTTATGTATTGAGTTTGCTACTATTTGTGATTTCAGGCATAGAACAGATCCCCCATGGATACTGGGGTCTTACTGTATAAAACAGGCATGTCCAAACTTTGGCCCTCCAGATGTTTTGGACCACAACTCCCAGAGGCCTTTGCCATTGGCAATCTAAGCTTAGAATTCTGGGAGTTGTGGTCCAAAACATCAGGAGGGCTGAAGTTTGGACATACCTGGTATAAAACATACATACTTCATAGGACAGCTCTTTAATTTATAGATCAGACTACTATGGAACATGATGGGTGTCCCATATCATAGAATGTCACAGTTACACACACATTACTATAGACCTTTCACAATAGATCGGCCGTGTGCTTTTTTAAAAGGTTGAATTGACAGAACACCAGTACCTCTTCTTATGTGAGATATTATTGCACGTAGAGAAGGTTCGGGTATAAGTTTTAACTGCCTTTTCTCCACACGATTAATCTGAATGCTCAGAAACAACTTCAAGCTCTCCTGGAAAAGGTGGAAGAAAAGAATTCTTTAAGGCTGGCTCTATTTAGGAGAGAATAAATTTTCTTCAGATATGTAAACAAGACTGTGTGCCTTCCTAAGATACTTGGTTTGGATGTAGCGAAGAGACAACCAAGGTTAAAATAAGTCTTCCTCCCTATCAAGTCTGTGATTCTAGAGGACCTGACCTTGTACCATGCTAGAACAAGTTCTCAAAATTGTAAGAGATTTTTTTTGGCCTTTTGTGTACCCCCTTCACCAACCCCTTGCTGAAAAGTGAAAATACTTCTTTTGCCCCTGATACTACTGTACTCTCAAAATAACCAGTGACAGCCTAATGCCTCATCCTAGGTTGCATCTCTCTTTGGTGTCTTGTACCATGTGTTTAGCATGGCAAATGCTGCCCTGCTTCATCTCCACTGGATGTTAGACAAAGGTCACAACCAATTTAAGTCATCTATTAACACTCATCCCTGTTGATGGGTTTGACTGCAGGGTAACCTTAATTCTTTCTTGCATTTGCCTGGTATCATTCACAGTGACAACACAGAAGGAGGAGGAGGGTAAAGGTATTTTATTTCAACACGGTTGATAGTGCTGAGGTGAAAATTATCCAAATGCCCACATCCATTTATATCATTTCAAAAAAAGCTGTTTACATGTAAATCCTATGACTCTGATCTCAAAACTGTCCATCCAGTCCACTCCTGCTTCAAAAGTGGAGGTGCATTATTGTTTCCTCCCTCCTTCCTAGCCTTGATTGGAATTTGTGAAATTGTCCTCCTTGCAGTCTGCGGTGGGAGTTAGGGTGGGATTGCTGTCTCTGTGACTTGTTACTTTAGGCCAGCCAGGCAGATGTGTGTCTCTGTGTTCCTGCTGGCTGCAGCCTGGCTCTTAGGGGAGAGAAAGAAGAGATTTCTCTTGCAGCCTCCCTGTGTGCATGCGTACCTCTCGGTGAGTACCCTCCCCTGCCCCGCAGTGCAGTCACTCTGCAGCTGCCTTACACCCTGGGTAATGCCCGCCACTGCCTTTGCAGCCTCTCTTCGTATCTAGTCTATACTGTGTCTCTGCCAGCATCATTTTTTTTTAGTATCTTCCCTCTGGTCTGGGGTGTTGGGGACGTCCGCACGCAGAAATGCTTTAAGTTGTGCAAAAAGCAGGTAAAAACGAAAAACAAAATGAATTGTTTTCAAAAAATTTCACGAAAAATGAAAACGAACTGAAATGGACCCGCAATGAAAAACAAATAACCAAAACGTCATTTTTTCTATTCGTGCCCATCTCTAATGGCTGTGAAATTTGCATTGAAGATTTTGTTCTAAATCTCTTTCCTGGCCCCAGTGAGAGTAAACCCACTGAATCAAGTGCTAAATGGTTCCTCAATATATACATAAACCTCATTGATTCTGTGGGTCTACCTTATTTGGGATAATTTACCTTTTGCATCCAGGCATTTAAAAATAAATAAATAAATAAATAAATAACTTGAACCTAGAGACAACTGATTTGTTATTTAGTAATGTATATATACACACATGACTAGCAGAGTGTGCCTAGCATTCTGCTCTGTTTGTGTTTTGGTAGAGTGCCCCCCCCCAATTTGGATATATGGATGGGGAAAAAATCATATCAGGCTACAAGTGTGTATTCACAGTTTCAAGTGTAGAAGTAAGTTACCACATCAGCATTGAAGAATAATTAAGAAAAACATGAACATTTTGCTGCTCTGTAATAGCACATGGCTGGCTGAAGATATTCCACTGCATGAGGAAGAACAGCGAATGCCCTCCCTTCACCCAAACATATCAGAACTGTATATGATTTTCTTCATGAGGCCGAAAATCCTACACAGTTTGCATCTGTCGAAGTAAAACTACAGTAATGAAGAAGAGAACTAACAATTTGCTGCTGACCCGTTCCTGGCACTTACCTTTTTATAAGGTGGTCTGTTTAAAGCACCTGCCCTTTCTACCAAACCAGTAGGACCTTGAATATATTATATGAATTGGATGTTAACTTTGGACAGTGAGTCATAACAAACCAGAGCTAAATTCCTCAGGACTCCCTGTCCTACCATAAACAAAGCCACGGTAGATTTCTGTGGGTGGAATTTTACTTGATAGTCCAAAATGTATTGTTCAGTTTAGACAGGAAATAACGAAAGACAGCATTTTCGTTCTTGAGTTCAAAGATTCCGAAGGGCAATACAGTACAGTGGATATCATGGACTAGCAGAAAGAGGAACAAGGGGGTCCTAGATAAAATCAACCCTGAACTTATTTTGTGAGCAAAATGGTGAAACTGAGGCTATTATGTTCTGCACACCTCACGCACACCATGTGAAGAAGAGTTGAGGAGCTGGGACTCATTGTGACTTTTTGCTGCATGTACACTTGGTGAAATAGGTTTGTGTGTGTGTGTGTGTGTGTGTGTGTGTGTGTGTGTGTGTACAGTAGCTGCATGTGTTGATTTGATCAAAATAAGGTAATATCTTTATCAAAATACTAAATTATTTTAAAAGCACATACTTGAATCATCTTCATGAAGCTGGGAATTACAGAGTTTGTGTGATGGGGGCGAAATAGAAGACTCCAACCATCCTCCTGACTACATGCTGAAGCCACAAAATGAGCAATTAAACTAAAGTTTCAGGATGGAGAATATAAAACCTAAGCATGATCTTAAAGATATGGTGGAATCTGGTTTCATCTTTTGAGATGTAGAACCAATTACCTTTCTCCTCTCTGCCGGGCACTTGAACTCTCCCTTGACTTTTGTCAACACACAAAATTGTTTTGTGGGCTAGGAAGAGACGTACAAAATTGTTTTGTGGGCTAGGAGGAGACGTACAAAAACATACAAAGCCTCCATATCAGAAAAATTATAGAGTAAATGGAGATAGCAAATGAGGCAACTGAATTAAAATTATGAGAGTTACCTAATGATTAGAGGAGACCACAGTACATAGCAAAGTATTCTGCTTATATACCGCCCCATACCCCTTCAAGTAGTTTCTGGGCAGTTTACAGTTTTAATTACAGTATGCAGGCTACCCCCCCCCCCCCCGCAAGCTGGGTACTCATTTTAGCAACCTCGGAAGGATAGAAGGCTGAGTGAACCTTGAGCCTGCTACCTGGGATGGAACCCCAGGTCATGAGCACAGTTTTACCAGCAGTACAGGCATTTAACCACTGTGCCACAAGGCTTCTTGGGCTGCTCACCTAGAGTGGTTGTAAATCTCTTTGCTCTGATGGCAATTCCTTCTTGAGAAGCTTTTGTGTGTGTGTGTGTTTTCTGTCATAAACAATACAAATAAAAGAAACAGCCATATGATCCATATGATCCATCAGCAAAAACCTTATGTTCTTTTTATATAAGGGAAAAATCCTCTGCTTTTATAATCTATGAAGAACTGTGTGTGCAGATATTTCGTTGAAAGAAAATTGTGTAAAGAAGTGAGGGCTTTTTAATCATTTTATTTTATGTGGATTTATTCAGAGTGAAGCGGTGAAGTGCAACACTGTGTAATCTTTTTGGTGTGTGTGTGGTGGTGGTGGGGAAACGAAACAATAATAATCTCATCACAATGCACTTTTTTCCTTTGGGTGGGAGGGTGGACCCCGTACTCTATTATAATCACTTTGAGATACAGTACAGAACTTTTTACTCGGCTTCCATAGATAATTACTTCTAAAAAGGCAATTAACTGTTGCCACAGGCTCAGATAGCAACACCCCTCCTATTTTTTTCGTAGCAGCTCCCATCTCAGCTGCACAAAATAAGCACTTAAAACGGTCTGTTCTTTCAGCACAAGTTTTGTGTGGTTTAAGTCTGTGAGGAAGAATAACAATCATGCTGGCAGATCAATTTGTCTGATACAGGAGAAACTGAAACCCTGACCTTGAGTGAGCACAGAGGCACATCATGGAATAACCTTGAACCTTAAAGCAGAGCTGTATGCGAGACATAAGGCAGAATTTCTTTGGAACATGAAGAGTGGTTTTAGTTCTAGATCAGAGGATATGCCAGGTGGAGTGTTTTGTTTTTGTTAATGTACTTGATCCTGCACTAATATTATGGGAACTTTTTTCCACCCAAGGTAGAGACATTTCCTGTTCTTTCTCGTAGTACAGTGACCATTTCTGAAATATTTAGTTCTTTTATTTTGTCCATCCTGGAGGCATCCTGAAGGCATCCTGAAAGCATGGTTAATTTCTGTGCTCAATTTGTTTGGGCAGGCATGGGAATTTTCACTGTGGAATGTCCAACACAAGATTGTTCCTGTGATCACATATATATACACCAAAGCCTTTCTCTGTACCAGGCTCCCCCACACTCACATACAAACATTAGCTGTGGATTTCTTATGTGTTAGTAAAATAGTTCCTAAGGCTTCCTGAAAAGATATGGTTTTCAGAGAAAAATGCTGTTTAGAGGAAGCATTACCAAGCCTTCCACTTTACCCCAATCCCTTTTGTGATCCTTTTGGACAAATGACCCTGGAAGTTTGGACCTGTCTGGAAGAGGCCTGAATTAGAGGTGTCATGATCTGTCTTTGGTGAATCCAAAAAAACAGGTGCACCACAGAAACCTTGTGGCACAGGGGTTAAACAGCTGTACTGCAGACAAAACTGTGCTCAGGGCCTGGGGTTCAATCCCTGGTAGCCAGCTCATGGCTCACTCAGCCTTCTAACCTTCTGAGGTTGCTAAAATGAGTACCCAGCCTGCTTGGGGGTTGGGGCAATGAGTAGCCTGCACAATTAAATTGTAAACTGCCCAGAGAGTGCTTTAAGCGCTATGGGGCAGTATATAAGCAGAACACTTTGCTTTGCCTTGCCCATGCACATATATGGTTGCTTCAGGCTCCTATAAACAAGAGTTTCCTTTCTTTTTTCAATGCTTGTTCTTATAAACAACCTTGTTATTGTCATTCTTACTGGTGGTAAATGTTGACAACAAATACTCTTTCTGAGACTCTTTAACGGTTTGCCAGAACATATGGATATAATATATTTTTATTATCATTACAAGAGGAAGTGTGACCTCCTTGGGGCATTTCCTGTTGCATCCCCACAGTGATTCTGAGAGGTGGATTAGGTCCCAAGTCCCTAAGGGCGCTTTTACACGACCCCTAAGATCCGCTGGCCACTTAAATTCGGACCAGAGATCTTAGGGGCTTGTCGCTCTTCCTGTGTCCCCACCCTGGCTGCTGGCTGCGTGAGGGGAGGGAGAAAAAAAAGGAAGAAAAGATCGTGGCTCACCTCTGTTCTCCCTCTGTTCTTGCCGCGGCAACATTCCTGTCTCTGTAAAGTAGCTCTTAAAGGGGCGGGAGCCAAAACAACAACAAACAGAAGCAAGGAGAGCCCCACACTCACTATCCTTACACCGCATCAAGCAATTTTCACCCCGGAAGAGCAGGTACAAGAAAAGTGCGCTGGGACCTGCTTATGGGGGCGTGGTTGCACTTATTTTTCTGTAAGCTCCGGAGCTGGTGGGGAAACAATTGTAAGCTCCGGAGCTTGCAGCCATTTGCTGCGGAGTTTAGGGGTCGTGTATAAGCACCCTAAGTCACCCAATGAACAGCTGGGGTGCAATATGTCTGGACCTGTCTGGAAGAGGCCTGAGTTAGAGGTGTCATGATCTGTCTTTGGTCAATCCAAAAACAGCTGCACCACAGAAGCCTCATGGTGCAGTGGTTAAATGCAGCTAAAACTGCTCACGGCCTGGGCTTCAATCCCAGATAGCCGGTTTATGGTTGACTCAGCCTTCCATCCTTCCGAGGTCAGTAAAATGAGTACCCAGCTTGCGGCGGCGGCGGAGGGGGGGAATGTGTAGCCTGCATGCTGTAATTAAACTGTAAACCACCCAGAGAGTGCTTGAAGTGCTATATAAGTAGAACCATTTTTTGCTTTGTTTTTGTTAGCAGGAGCCAGAGCTGTGTGATTCACACACACACACACACACACACACACACAAAGAGAGAGAGAGAGAGAGAGAGAGAGAGAGAGAGAGAGAGAGCAATCTTTTCTAGTTTTCTCTAGGGAACAGGGCTGCTGTTTGTCAGTGTTTGCACCTGCATAAGCAGTGAAGGCTGCCTTAAACAATGCCGATCAATTCCAATTTTATTCCTGACTTCCCCTCCCCCCTGCCTTCTAGAGGAATCTGTCTTTCCTGTCACTCATGATAATGATCCCCCTGCAAGCGTAGCCGAGAATCCAGAAACTCACTGTAATCTCATTAAGACTTTGATTCCCCAGCGGGGACTGCTGAATTTATACAACCAGGAGGTTGGGGCACTTCAGCTTCCCACGTCAGTGTGCTCAGCCCACCAAAACAGATAGGTTTCATCCTGGCTTTTAAATGCTACCCATTTCCTTAAATAGGAAGAAAAAACAACTTAAGGATTTCTCTTCACACATTGCATTTAAATGACCTTGGTGTGTATTATTAATGCCCCAGTATAAGAATCACGACGAGGTTGTTGGACAGTTTCTGCAGCATCTGGATGATGCTGTTGGCTCCCCCGCAAACAATGTGCATGTCCGGTTGAAGTAAATGTTGAAATAAATAAATACATACTGGTTCTGCGATTTCACACTGCAGAGAGGATAAATCCTCCCGACCCTATCCATCTTTATTAGCAGGCGCAGCCCATCCATTCCAGTGAAACCAAGGAACTTGCATGCGCCCTTGTGAGTGAAAACTGAGCCATTCCTCACATACAGTATTCCTTTTAACAATAAGCCTGTGGGGTAAATCACAGTGAATGCCATTCCCCCCAAAAGGGGGGGGGTGAGAATGAATGAATTAGGACAGTCAGTCTAGCCTCAGCAGCTGCCATGTGGAAGACATTTTAAATTACGACTGTAGCAGTTATTGAGAGCCAGCGTGGCATATTGGATAGAGTAATGGACTAGGGTTCAGGAGACTTGGGTTTAAATTCCCGCTTGGCCATGGAAACTCATTCTGAGATAGCATTGGTTAAACTACTTCTTAAATATCTCACATACCTTGAAAACCATATTAGGGTCACCAAAGGACATACCATATAATGCAGGCATGTCCAAACTTCAGCTCTCCTATTGTTTTGGACCACAACTCCCAGAATTCTAAGCTGAGAATGTCAATGACAGAGGACTGTGGGAGTTTTGGTCCAAAACATATGCTGAAGTTTGGACATGCCTGATATAATGTGATGGCCCATAGCACACACTATAATTTATTTCAAAATGTAATTTATTAAAAATCACCACCATCATGTCCGATCACCTCAGTTCTGTTTTACAGAGACCCTTCTGCAAAGATTTTCAGATAGAGAAGGCTCAGAAATGATTTGCCATTCCCTTCTTCTATGGGTGCTCTGGGACTGGGCAGCTTGCCCAATCACAGATCAGCATTCAAAGAGCTACACCACAAGATCTTGCATTTTAGGGAAGCACATGTTAGGGTTAGCTGGAAAGCTCAGTGCGTGAAGGATCTGGCTGCAAAGCCAGAGGTTTGAAGTTCAGTTTGCCAATGTGCATCCCAGAAAACCCAGCTTGCGTGGCCTGGGAAGAAGGAAATGGTAAACCACCCCTGATTACTGGAAAACCATGAGAAAAGTATTGCCATAACTTAAAAACTACTTGAAGGCATTCCTTCTTCTTCTTCTTCTTCTTCTTCTTCCTCCTCCTCCTCCTCCTCCTCCTCCTCCTCCTCCTCCATGGAGCAGGGGCTTGGATTTGATGGCCTTGTAGGCCCCTTCCAAGTTCACTATTCTATTATTATTCTTCCTCCTCCTCCTCCTCCTCCATGGAGCAGGGGCTTGGATTTGATGGCCTTATAGACCCCTTCCAAGTTCACTATTCTCTTCTTCTTCTTCTTCTTCTTCTTCTTCTTCTTCTTCTTCTTCTTC
>JAHTLZ010000330.1:18868353-18879460 GCA_023846285.1 Phrynocephalus versicolor | reverse complement strand
ACACACACACACACACACACACACACACACACACACACACACACACATATGGCATGCACTTGTCAGTTGCCTGACTTTGTACTGCTTCACAAAATAGATTTATATGGACACAGTAGCTGAAATCCTATTGCTTAGCATAGTGAATTTCACTAGATTAAGCTCATTTGAATCAAATGAATTAATGGAGGGCTTGATTCATCCAACCCCCCACTGATTCTATGAGCATACTCAAAGACAACGTGCCACGTTAAGCAACAGGATTTCAGCCATAGTATCAGCTTTATAGGGAGTCGCATCAAACTTGTCTTATGATATGAAATGAGCAAGGGTTCAGAAGGCCAGAGATCTGAAACTTGACATATTAAACCTGTTGCTTCCTGCTGACAGTTGTTTTATGGACCTTTCAGCAGAGGGGGTGGGGTGGGGAGACACTTTATAAAGTACAGTATCTGAAACTCTTTTTTTTTCTTCCCTGTGTAGCATTTAGTTCTTAGACTAGCTTGTAAATTTAGATTGGGATGGGGCCTGTTCAGCAATCTTCTCTGCAGCTCACAAAAGAATGGACATCTTTTAGGTTCATTAATGTGATTACTTTTAATAAAGTTCAAGTTGAAAAAGAAGTGGTTTCCCTTTGCTCAGTTTCTCTCTCATGATTCCAGTGGCCAACATTGGCCACTCCTAGTTCTGCAGAATCACCTTGTCTTTTTGTCTCCCAGTCCCTGAGAGTCACTTTATCTTTCCTCCCTGGGATAGGCCTCTGGGTCTTTCTCACATGTGTTTCATCAGGGGCTCCTCCTCCTCCTTCTCAGATCTCCTTCCCTCCCTTTCAGAGTCAGTCTGATACCCTGCCTCCTCTTTCTCCAGTATCTATTGTTTTTAGTGGTGATAGTAAGAATGAATGTTTCAGTTTTTCTGCTCGGCACAGCTTTCAGCTGTGTAATTCCATCTTTGAAACAGGCATACACAGTACCATACCACCAACAGAATAGAGATACTCCCTCTACACTTTCAGTTGTTGAATATGGAAATCTGGAAACATCTGGAAAACTAATCTTAAAGCAACAGGGTATAATCCTGGGAATACATTTACTCCTTTCCTTGGAAGTTCTTTAGGATATTCCAAGGAATATTCCAACTTGGGGAAAAACAGAGACACAGATAAGTTTGCATGTAGAAAATGATCCTTTTAAGATGTACAACATTGGCTATTTTGCATTATGTCTTCTTAGTGATTAATTCCCAGTGTGATGTACTGGATATAGTGTTTGTAGAGACCTCCGTTCAAATCCCCTCACAAGCATGGAAACTCATTGTGGGTGACAGTGGTAGACCACTCCTTGAACATTGCACACATCTTAAAATACCTGCTGGGGTCACCATATGTTAGAAGTGATCTGATGACACTTAATAACAATTGTTACATCACCACAGGATACATAATTCTTAGTACAGAATTCTGTTATACAGAAGACTCAATAGTAGTGTGACTGCATTTTGCAGTCTTTTTTATTCAGAATGTCATCCCAATTTGTTTGTTTACATTCTTTTCACTTGTTGGAGAAACTCACAAGCTTGAAAAGCATTAGGCATTTTGGACAGCAGTAGTGTTAAGGTTTACAATTAGCTGCAAAGGTCACCACGATTAACCATTTTCCCTCTGTGGCATGTTTTCAACTCCCTTTTAAGACAAAACCTTTGTCATTTCATGTTTAGGTTTCTTTGGTATCTATTTTTGTGACAAGATAACCCCTGAAAGTCACATTTGTAAAGTAACACCAGAAGCATATAAATTGGCTCCTTTTCACAATGGCAAAATCCAGACAGGTAATCTAATGAAATTGAAGCCAATTTAAGCCTCATAGAAAGCAGAGGAATTTGAATGATTTAAGACAGCAGACCTAAGGGTGAAGAGACAACTAGGAATGCTCTAATCTCAGAAGCTGTGTTTTATCCAAACCAAGCTAAATCCCAGGCAACAGGGTGGAAACACGGGAAGAGATGATCTTGAATTCTTTCCCCAGCTTTTGAGATAATTTTCCCTTTAAGTAAACAAACAAAATCTTAGGGAGGAGTGAGACCCTCTATGAAGTAGACTATTTTTCTTCATAGGGGGTATGCATGGTTAAGAGGGCTGTGAAGTTCCTACATCCTTCTCTTCTACTTCTCTCCCTATTTATACCCAACATACCCAATTTTACTCAACTCCGAGGCTGAAAGCTCCTACCTTTCACTGCAAAGCACTGCAGAAACCTCTGCAATGGCTGAGCTTAGTTGGATGAGGGAAATTCAAGACCAGATCTCATCCTCTACTGTCAACATTGTAGATGAGTTCAGAGGGCCTCTAGTGCATCTGTGGTCCCAGGGACATGTTGCCAAGACTGCTAAAAGATGCTCTTAAAACACATCACTTTTTAAGAGATAAGTGGGCTTAACTTACTATGGACTGAGATTTTCTATTCTATATTCTTTTCATTTCTCAAGTTTGTAACCTCTGGAAAACTTTCTGTGTTATATGGGCTAGCATGAAAAGAACAGCATCTCAGAGCTTGGAAATGTTTACTCTTTTGGATTACAGCTCCCATAATCACTCAGCACAGTGATGAGAGAATTTGGGGAGCTTTTGTTGTAAAAAAAAAAAGTTAACATTTGCAAATTCCGCAACTCAGCAGTCTCCATGTCAACAGTAACAAAAGAAAAGGCTAATTCTAGTACACAAAGAATGAATGAATCATCAAGTTGGAGATTTCTGTCTCTGAAATGAATTATACCTTGCTGATTGGTTCATGTGTGTACAAAGCAATATGTAAAGGCTTTGATAGTGGGCAAGAACCATAAAAGAAGCAGGTAAGAGATAACTAACAAGTTTATCTAGCTATGGTGGATTAATTAGGAAGAATGTGGTAGAATGGAAACAGTACCAAGCTCATACAATGTAAATGGGTTAATAGGTCTTGAAAACAATTTAGCTATTGCCTACTCATGGGTTTTCACTATGGCATCACATCTATGACTGCAGAAAAATAAAACCATGCTTCCGTTCTCAATATAGAAGTAGGAGATTACAAGTGTCTGCTCCCTAGGTTCTGTGTCCATACGATATCCACACCTATAGGATAACTTAACCTACACTGATACCTCTGGATCATAGTCTGAAATGTTGATTCCTGAAGTGACTTCAAGACATGACCTAAAACATGTGCCCCAGCATTTCTTGTGACATCCCAGTGGGAATTTGGAAAGCTTTTATTATCAATGCCACATTTGCACTCTGACATCATCTCCTTCCCACTGGAATTTTCTGGGTGCAGTTTTTGGTACAGGAAATGCTGGGAGAGCAGGCTCTGCAATTGCAAGGCTGTCTTGTCCAGATAATGTCCTAAGATTTTCACATGGGAAAATGTAACATCCTTTCTTGGGGATCCTTCCTGTATGTCTGGTTTTGCGCCATTATGATCGATTCTTTCAATCTTCCCATACCATAATTGTTCAGCAATGGAACTGTGGATAGCCTTTTGCATCCTGGGATTAAAAATAAATAAACTGATCATTGATTATCCATACTGTATATTTTGAAGCCTTACTTGCCCATTGTAGCTGTTTTGGGAGAAATTTTGTGATAGCTATTAACAAAAGCAGGCACAGAAGAATTCGGTCTCAGCTGCATTTGATGTACAGTGATTCAAAGCAATGTACTTACTGTCTAATACCCTGATGTTGCATGTGTCAATGTGGTTTCATTTCTGGATTTCTGTTTCTGTTTCATTCTTTTGACTTTTTTTAAAAAAAACTGATAAATTTGTATATTGTGGTTGTGATGTTTTACATGTCAGATCCAAATTGTTAAAAATTGCCAACTCTAATCATCATCATTATTATTAAAAAAAGAGAGAGAACATGACTATATTTGGTTTTTGATTCCTCTGTTTTTAAAAATTATCAGTTTAACTCTACACAGTACCAAAAATTCTTCATTTCATTGACAAAATACTTGTATGAAAAAAATGTACATACAGTATTTACGGGTGTTTTCAAGAACAAAAGTCACCTTTTCTCTTCTTTCTCTCCTCTATATTGTATGAAATTATTGGCAACATAGATTATTGCTAGGTTTTGAAATTCAATTTTGTGTTTCCTAAAACCCTCTTAAAAGCTGCCCTCCCCCCATGCGTACTTCCCTGAAGCAAGATATATTGAAAACAACAGAGCTTACCATTTTTTCCATAGACCAATGGATGCAATTGCATGCGTTGCTCCTCCATTGAACTAAATGGGGAAAGCTTCATAGTGTGCATAAGGGTCAGACTTGAGACACAATAGTATCCATTTTTTAAAAAAAAAATTGTATTATCATTATTTGGAAAATGGGCAGCAAGTGTTCCAGACTGTAGACAGTATTTTAAAAACACACCCCAGATAAATTGTACAATTATAGGTTTGCAAGCAAAGCATGTGTAGGGATTAATAATAGCCAACTCGGTAAAAAAGAAGAAACATCCTTTTTTGTTCAGAACCCCCTGGAATGCAAAGTCATACAATTAACACTAAAGAATATGAAGCCTTTAAACTAGCTATGTCTGTAATCAAATAATTGGGGGAGGGGGATGAAAAAGAAGAAGAAGAAAGTAATTACCGGTAAATGAACATACTATCCAGGGTCGGATACATCCCACAAAAAGCAGTGGTAGGTCTTTGATTATGGTTGGACGCATGGTGATATCAAACAGTTGGTTCTCATGTAACAGCTAAATGATTCAGATTTTGATTTTATTAAATGTGGCAGTTTCACACTGGGATCTGCTGGTTCCTGGCATAGAAGAGACAGCTCCAATGTGAGAAAGCATTCTACTTTCACAATTCAGGGTGCTGGGCTTACTCCTCTTCCCACCCCCTCCCACCTCCCCCAAAAAAACATGGGCCACAGAAATGTACTCCTTTCACACTGTTCTCCTATTTCTGAACTGTGCGGTAATCTATTAAATTTTCTAATAGATCTTTGTGTAAAATGTATGTATGCCTGTGTAATTATGGGGAAAAAAACAGTTTTGAGAAATGGTGTGTTTATTTGAAATCACTTATGGGGCATGTACAAAATGTATAAACTCATTCAGTCTGCCCAGTAAAGTTGTTCTTTTGTGAAATTTCTGTGTTGTTGAATAAAGGAATTTAGTACTCTAAAGATCTTTTTCCACGAACAAATTTTGTTTGCAGGATCTTAAATAATAAAGCTTATTGTCCCTGATAACAGCCATACGAAATGACCAAAAAGGTTCAAATTCTTAACTCATATTTATTCCAATAAAAGCAATGCAGTTTTGGTATGACATATGCATAATGTTTTTGTTTTTTATTAGCATTGGATGGAAGTTTCTTGAACAGTGTATGTGTCAAATCCGAAATAAATGCTACTGTAGAAACAGGCATCTCATATGTGATATAAATCTTAGGATAATAATAAAAATCACTTCTGACCCAGGAGCAGAAATCAAGGGGATGTAAAAATGGACATATAATAAATTCCACTGTGCTTATGTGGCCTGTTTAGATGATTGAGAGCTGATATCTGTTAAAGTTATCTACAGAGGGACGGACAGAGAATAATATTTGTTCCACACAGCTACAACATCAAGTGATATGGCCCTTGAAATGGAATCACCATTTTGTTATTTCCTTAAAATAATGTGGATTATTGCCTTGATACTGACATGAGCACTTGGCCCGCAATTTATGACTTCTGAGTACAAAGTCCTCTTCACTAGATGATGCCTTATAAATTCAAGGAAGAAGGAAAAACTGGTTCTTTTACCTTGTAAATCCACAACAC
Organism: Phrynocephalus versicolor; assembly: GCA_023846285.1. Taxonomy (NCBI): domain Eukaryota; kingdom Metazoa; phylum Chordata; class Lepidosauria; order Squamata; family Agamidae; genus Phrynocephalus; species Phrynocephalus versicolor. Next base: position 18,873,639 of record JAHTLZ010000330.1, on the reverse strand, counting down.
TTGGAAAAACTTCAAACGGCGTAAGGTTTTTGGCCAAAATCCAACACAGCATTAAGTGAACCTAAGCATGTTGGTGTCAGTGGGTTTGGACGTGCTTGCCTTTATGTTGGGTTGTGGCTGTTGAACCCGGAATCCAGTGAGAGGACATGGTTTGGCTGTTGCCATAATTAAATCAAGAATTCAATGAGGTTTGTTTTTTCCTTGCTCACCATACGAGTACAAACCAACTTTGGTTTACATTTCTCTTTCTGACTCTACCATGAGGAATATATTCAAATTATCATCAGAGGAACTATAGCAACTGCTTTATACACTTTCACCAGTATTGTCTTTAGGGATTGCGATGAGAAATAGTAAAGCAGCAGGACTGGAACTCAGATTTTTATTTTACCTTGCATCTATCTGAATACATGCAGGAAAGCAGCTCTACCGTGTGTTTTGCTTCTGAACTGATTGGCACTCTCCCCTTGTGCTGGGAAAACAAATGCAAATCTTATCACAGTAGAATGAAGGGACACATACCCATTACTGCCCACATTGTTCACCACGTAAGACGTGCCTCCCTGCAACTTTCCACAACCAATATCTAAACTGAAAATGATGCACGACAACCCATGTGGCATTCTACCAACCAGTCTCACATGGAAAACCATACCTTCCTCATGGAATTTCACAGATGCTATTTTGTGATAATGTATTGCCAGGAGGATGATGAACCATCTAGCCATATGTCCCATCTGTAGATATCAGGCAGGAGCAAAATAACCCCCCTCTAATTCCCCCCCAATAATTACAGGAACATATTCATGATTGGGGGGTCCTTGCCATCTCCCAGATGGCATCTCTATGGCACCCTAGAATACAGACTAGAACTAAAGGTCCATTCCATGGGTTTGTAACTTAAGTGGAATATTCCAGAATCACTGGTCATCATGGTATTTAATGCTGGGCTATACATCTATCCAATACACAGCTGTAGGAAAGCAACAGTTTTGTCACCGAGGAGAAGGAGTACATGGACTAATGGGTTCAGTTAGATAAATCTGTGGCCTGGAATTCCAATTGTGTAGTCTGTCCCTCTCTGTTCCCTGGTAGCCAGACCTCCCCCAGTTGCCTTCATTTCATTACTTGTGTCTGTTGCCCAGTCCAAACATAATCTTCCCTAATGCTTCATGGCCAAATAATTGCTTGTTATACACAGAATTTAGGGGATTTAAAAAAAAAAAACCCTGCAATTCCCAGAGTGGCCCAGCCAACAGCCAGAAAGTAAGTTTTCTAAACTCTGAGAATACATGACATCAGTATTAAGTGGGAATGGATTCTTGTCACATATCATCAAGATGCTGGGATTTGATCTTCTCCCTCTTCCTCAGGCCCATTGTGTCAAAATGCTGGCTGCAGTCCAGAACCTCTCCTCTGCTACATTCCTCATAAAAACCATGCCCACATCAGGAAGATGAAAGAGGTGAGGAACAGAGAGAAGTTCCCCTTCTGCCAGGATTATAGCTGGGCCCTGCTGGGCCATGTGTCTATGAAGGGACAGGTATCCAAAGAAGACTAAGGGGGCAACCTCAAAGCATTCTAATGTAGTGTTAACTCTGGGACTGATCCTCAGGCAATAGGGGGTTTCTATTCTGCACTAAGCTGGGATTGTTACTGTAAATGACTTAGGGCAGGCATGTCCAAACTTCGGTCCTCCTGATGTTTTGGACCACAACTCCCAGAATTCTAAGCTTAGACTGCCAATTGCAAAGGACTGTGGGAGTTGCTGTCCAAAACATCTGGAGGGCCAAAGTTTGGATATACCTGACTTAGGGTATTTTATTCCTTAAACTTATTGGAATGTCATGCCTGGATCATTCACCCTCAGAAGGGGAAACTTTGCATCTGGAGGAGGAGCCCATCACCCCCAGGGAAATCTTGGGATGAAGGTCTGAAGTTACTTCTGCTACTGAGGTGTTGGATGAGCAAGAGAGCCAGGTGGATATACAGTACATCCCATTTGCCTGAGAGAGAAAAATGGAGGCTTAGAAGGTATCAGCAGAAGTAATGTCAGCTGCTCCAGGTTTCTTGCTAACTGACTGGAAACAGCTGGATGCCTGGAAAAACCAAAGCTGAGAGCTCTGTCAGTTTGCTTGTAGAAAACTCATTAGCAGATTCTCATTGGTGTTTGTCTTTGTCTTGCCTGGACTCCTCAGAATGATTTATAAACTGGGCTCTCTGATGACCTGCTTCTGTCTTCTCAGCAATTTAAGGTGAGAAATGACTTGCACTGGACTTATGAGTTTGGCCCATGGACACTAACCACCACTCTTTTGGAACTGGACTGTCTTGAGTAGCCAACCCAGCCCTTGCTTCTCATAAGCATCTCATGCAGGAACAGTAGGCTGTAAATTTCACAGAGATACAGCCTGCATCCCACTCTTTGGCCGTTACTTCACATCCCTTTCATCCCTCTTTGCAGTCCCACTTGGGACCGGTATGAAAAAAACTTATTTCACGTCCATAGTGTGACAGCAGAAACTCATCTCGAGCACGCCCCCTGAACCGGGAACAGAGCGTGACAAGCCGTACCTGCCCCTGGGCTGGGAAATTCTCTTGTGAAGTAACGGCAATGGCTGTTTCCCCCTTTTGCTCTAGGAATACTCCGACAACTGAGAAAGCCGACTGGAACTCCTGTGCCCGCTTGTACCTGCAGGAGAAGGCGACTCTTGAAGGGACAGGCGGAGAACCACTGTCAGCCATAGGTCCATCCTCCTCGGGTCCCGGAGGCGGGGCTGAGCGCTCCTTGACTGCTTGCCTCCCAGCCCGAGGATGTCTCGCCCACCGCCCACGGCACCGCCACCACTGCTGCTGCTCACCCACAGCAAGTGGTGATGTTGCAGCCACCTGGACTCTCCCAGCTCCTCCTGCCGGGCTTCCCGAGAAAGCCCATGCTCCCACCGCGGGGATTCAAAATATCGATAAATAGAAGCCCGACAATTAAAAAAGGCTAAATGAAGCCAGGAAAATCCATTAGTTTTCACGAAACAAGGACGTGAGGTAACAGTTGTGACAATACAAGTTATCACACCCGTGGGTAAACGAAAACAGGGACTGAACAGGAACAAAACCACGTGACCATGAACAACGCTGTCACGGAATGAACGTATCACAGAATGAGGTAGGATGTGAAGTAACTGCCTTTGTGCGGTTGCGACTTCACATGGCAGATGGTAGAATAGGGCCCTTCTGTACTACTGGTATGCAGCCCACCCTGTACCTCCTAAACTAGCTTACTGGCATCAGACTTGATGAAAGGTGCTCTTCTATCACCAGCCTAGAATAATATGTAAAAACCACTTAGCATTCCATTTGGCTTTTGGATGCAGAATGGGAGGGACTCCATCTAATTCTTCAACTCAGGCAGCATGAGTAGACCAGCACTGGGCTTTATTTCTTCCTCTTTGAATGTTGGAGGGTTGACTGAATGCCCACAGAGGGAAGACAGGTACTGAGAGTACAATGGCTTGTCAATAACGCCCAGCAATATGTAACAAAATGGCTGCCATCAACCTTTCATTGCATTTGCAGGTGACAAATTGATAGTGACTATTTTGACCATGATTCAGGCCTTGAAATGACTTTGGGGGAAAGACGGGGCTCAGTATAGCACTGTGGGAAACTGAGGACCCTTACCAAACATACTTTTCCAAATGGTCATTTTGCTGTACTGTACAATCAGATCGCATTACCTTTGGAAAGGTCTTAATAAGCATCATGGATATGCAGTTTAGTTCAAGCCCAACGTCTCTGGTGAGATGAATGGAAGAAGCAACTGACCTCTTCTGACAATGGATTTATTCAGGTGAGGCATCTGTCAAACAATTATCTCATTTCTGAAAATTCAGGAGGATGATGTATTCGCATTGAAGATAAGCGGGGTATAAATGCAATAAATGCAATAAATAAATAAATAAATAAATAAATAAATAAATAAATAAATAAATATGTCACCATCCATTTAAAACTATTCTGACTCTACTACTTATAAGAGCCTTCTGGTGCAGTGGTTAAACTGTTATGCTGCAGCCATAACTGTGCCCATGATCCAAGATTCATCTGGAAGTAGAGTCATAGCAACTGGACTTGTTTTCTTGAGAGATTGAAACATTTTGCTGCTCATCCAGACAGCTTTGTCAGTCTGAGGAAAGCAAGCTGCGAGTCCTCCATTTTATAGTTTACTTTGACGTCATGTCACCCTGGTTTGAAAAAGGCTCCAGATAAATTCATCTGGATGACTGAGAATCTTCACAGACTTGAGGTTCAATCCCAGGTAGCCAGCTCAAGGTTCACACCGTGTTCTACCCTTCTGAGGTCAGTAAAATGAGCGCCCAATGACCATGCACCATCTAGAAAGATGGCAAAAAAGAGAGAGATAACAATATGCATTGTTTGTTTGTTTGTTTGTTTGTTTGTTTGTTTGTTTGTTTGTTTGTTTGTTTGTTACATTTATATACCGCCCATCTTTCAGAGCGGAACTCTGGGCGGTTTACAATTAAAAACAAACAACAGCAACAAAAAAGGCAAGAAAATCAAGAGCAGAACTACAATAAAAATGGGGGGGGGTACAATACCCTCCACAAAAGGTGATGCGGGCAGCAAGCAGAAAAAAAAATTAGGTAGAAATTAGGTAGAAAGTAGAAAGGTCGCCAAATGCCTCCTTAAAATGGCATAAAGACTGTATACTGTCTTATTGTGGAAGTTGACTAGCACCTGGATGGGAAATTTCCAAGGAACGCTGAGAATCTCCAGCCAGGGTGAGAAATGGGTAAATCCTGAACCCCTGGAGAGCTGCTGCCAGTATGAAGTAGCAATATTGGGTTAAAGCTCTTCCTTCACCCCCAATCTGAATCAAAAATTCTGTGGAGCAAATTTTCCTTTATACAGATTTCCCATGAGAATGCATTGAAAACAGAGTAATCCCTAATTGTGACCATTTTTATGTTGTATGGATTCCCCCATAGGCGATTCTGTTAAGCAAATTTGCCCCTATGTGCGGAATTGTTTATGTTGTACAGACTTTATGTTATACAAACTGTTTGTTATACGAGGGTCCCCCCCCCTCTCTCTCTCTCTTTGTGTGTGTGTGTGTGTGTGTGTGTGTGTGTGTGTGTGTGTTTGTAATTTTATCTTTCTGTTCTAAACTTTGTTGAAGTGGAAGGAAAGCCCAGGAACACAGAAATCTGTCCAATAATTTGATAGATAGATAGATAGATAGATAGATAGATAGATAGATAGATAGAT
>JAHTLZ010000330.1:18857550-18868343 GCA_023846285.1 Phrynocephalus versicolor | reverse complement strand
GATAGATAGATAGATAGATAGATAGATAGATAGATAGATAGATAGATAGATAGATAGATAGATAGATAGATAGATAGATAAAATTATATCTATCTATCTATCTTTCTATTCTAAGCTTTCTATTCTAAACACACACACACACACACACTTATATTGACTACTAGTCAATATGCCTACTAGTCAATATGCCTATTGACTAGTAGTGTTAAGTATCTCCATTGCAATTTGCCACTTCCAGTTCTTGTCTGCTACATGGACTTTGTAGCTCAGAGTAAAACATAGAGCTCCATGGTTTAGGAGATTGGGAATTCAATTCCCTGCTGTGCCTCCTTGACAGGGACTGGACTCAATGAGCCATAAGGGCCCTCCAGCTCCACAGTTCTATGATGATGATAATTGGACCAGTAGTAGTACAGCAGTGCTACCCTCAGCGTACATCTTACTGATGGGAAGATCCCTCTTAGGTTCTCCTTTGCTGGTAAAGCAAACCCCAAACACCAATAAACCATTCTTTTAGAGAACACTTGCATTCATTTGTGTAAAAACAAAGTCTGCAGAGAGATTGTTTCATATATGAAAGCTGTAGTCCTTGCACCATAAAAGATGCCTGACTAGTTGAACATGACATGGTTGACATGGGATATGAGTAGCTTCTGCAAAAACAATCCTGTGGAATTATATAAATAGAAGCACCATCCCTCATTTGACAGAATTCTCACAATAAAGAATATCACACGGTAAATTTACGTACAAGCCATAACAGTGACCTGAGTGGCCCTTTTGTCTGTTCTCTTTGATTATGTGAATAGATATCTCTGAGATAGTTTTAGGATGATAACTGCTTCTGCTTTTTCCAGTACAGTATAGAGCTAGCACCCGCTAGTGAAATATTTTGGCTTTGCTTTATGCCAAGCTCTTGTACTCTTTCAGTTCCCATGGTAGGCTCTGGATGATGATTTAGGGATGGTCAATGGCTGGAAGTCTTCAAGCAAGACTTCACTTTGTTTTGTGCCACCCCTGGGCTGCCCTACACCTTGCCTTTTGACTTTCCAAGTTCTGAGCATCATTTGCCTTTCCTTTTCTAGAACTACAAGCTCCATTCCAAAGCTGTTTGGGTGCATGGGCATAGCTGTACAGCTCTGTCTCCTGCCCATAATTCAAAGAGTCTCTCCCCCCCCCTTACTCACACATTCATCTATTGCCTGTAGAGCAGGCATGTCCAAACTTTGGCCCTCCAGGTGTTTTGGACCACAACTCCCACAGTTCTTTGTCATTGGCAATCTAAGTTTAGAATTCTGGGAGTTGTAGTCTAAAACTTCAGGAGGGTAAAAGTTTGGGCATGCATGCTGTAGAGCCTTCTATAATCTCCATGTGTGGCTTTCTCAATATCCATGCGAGGTAGATTCCCATTATTCCCAGTTGACCAAAGGGGAATTGGGATTGTTAGCCAGTGAATTGCCCAGGTCCACCTAATTGGTCGTTGGCTTTGCTGTGATTTGAATTAATACTTTCCAAGTGCAACATGTTATTCACCAGACCAGGCTAGCTCTGAGTTTAATCTCATTTTTTTTTCTTCTTCTCAGAAAGAAAATATTATTCTTCAGAGCCACATGCAAAGATAGAGGCGGGGAGGGAGGCGAAGGGAAACCTCTATGGACTCACAGACTCGGCATGGATGCATAGAGAGGCTTATTAGAAGAAACGAGCTACAGTGTTATTTTCACCACTTGCCAATTCCTTTTCTGAAGCATTTCTCCAAGGAACTGCTCCGCAATTATTAATGGCATGATCCTGCAACGTTCCACATGCCTGCCCAGAGATAGCGATCATCATTAAATTCTCACTTGCAAACTAATCAGGTTCTAATTATATGCATAACTCTTCCTTAAAATACAATCATTAATATAATTATTTGGATAAGGGAAAGGAAGTCCTGCTGTGAACCCAACTAAAGATCCGACCCTCTGGAGGTCATCTGGGCTCTAAAATATATATATCTTGCTCTCTAAAAAGAGATTGGAGATGAGAGAAGCAGCACTTAGGAAAGGACCTTCTACATTGTTGGCAAGAGATAGCACATTTGGCAAGCTTCGAAAAGTTCATTTTCTCTGTTTGGGCTCCATTTTAACAAGCTTGACATGGTAGGCTGTTTCAGCAGGTATAACAAAACAAACAAACAAACCAAAAAGTCAAAGGAATTGTGGCATTATAAGAGCCGTACAAGTTTATTCCAGGCTTGGTCTCATGGGGCCAGAACACTGAAGTTTTCATTTTCACTCCACTTTTTTTTAGACTACAAGTCCCAGAAACCATAGGTTGGATATGCTGGCTGAGGAGTTCTGGGAGCTGTAGCCCAAAACAAAGGAGCAGGCTTTCAAAGCTCTGGCCATTATCCAACACAAAAATGTGCCACTGCAGAGGGATGAAGTATTTTTTTCTTCTCTTTGTTAAAGGTTGGATGGAGGAAGAATCCTAGGACAATTGAGTTGCAAGGGGCCTATAAAGCCACCGGGTCCAAACTCATCCCCTACCCCTGCTCAAGACAGGAATCCAAATCAAAGCAGATCTGACAGATACTTGTTCAGGTGTCTCCAATACTAGAGTGCTCACCACTTCCTCAGGCAACTGGTTCCATTGTTGTACTACTCGAACAATTAAAACATTTTCCCCTGATATTCAACCTAAGGCACAGGGATGGCAAGAAGGTTTCGATCTCTCCTTTCTCCAGCTTCTGTGTTTAAGGCAAGGTGCAAACAAGCTGAATTAGAAGCTATGTGTTGCTTATTGCACCATGAAGAACTGAGGGCTCCCACCTGCCTGAAGCACTGACTGCCCCAGGCAGGGTGCCTGAGCAAGAAGACTTGGTAAGGCCCCCAGAAACAAACCAGATATTTGGACAATACTCATTATAATTGACCCAGCCTGTTTCCAAATTAAATCTCTTGTAGACAAGATAAGAGACCAGCACCATCAGGAGAGATGGATAGAATAAAGCACACTGAAGTTCAAAGATATGTAATTTTAAGAGGATCCACAATGCTATTCCACCCCAAAATTTATATTCTAACTAGATTTTGTATGTTGTTTTTCTTTCAAAGCACATCATTATCTGCAGATGGAGGCAAATTTTCACCGAATTTTGGCTGACCATAGTCTTTAAATGCAATCCAGTTCAGGCTACTGATTGCCAACATTCTACAAGGACATGGAACTTGAAGAAGAATGATCTTTCTGCCTGATATGTATTATCCATTGGAATATGCAGAATGTCCCCCCTAAATCATATTGTACCTAAATAAAAAGTATAAAGATTAAAACCAACCTTCTATGTACCGATTAGAAGGCATTCATTCCCAGGTCTGTGACATCATGCATACATTTCTGGATATCCAGTTAAAATAAACACCCTGGGATGGCTATTACAAGCCTAACTGGGTGACCTATTGCCTCCAAGCCAACAATGAGTCAATATCTGTAACACATATGCACACTATCCTAACAATTTCTTATAAAGTTTAGTAAAATGATCTGAATAAGAAAACAAAGAAAAATAACAGTATTCCAGAACAACACAACCTCAAAAAGGCTTCCCCACATACACACACACACCAGAATGCATGGGATGGGGTTACTCTCCCCCTTAAATATTCAGGTCCACAGCTTGGATATCCTCTAGAATTCATCCCTAAGTCTGGACAGCTGGGTTTTGGTCATGAACAGGAAAGCAGATAAAACTGATGAGCCAGCTGGCGTATTCCTTGAGATTTCTGATTTGAAGTGATTTACAGTGACAGATATGGGCGTGGTGGCTCAGTGGGCTAGAGCACTGAAAACTGTCGGCTGCAAAGTCAGCAGCTCAGCGGTTCGAATCTCGGAAGCCACACAGTGGAGTGAGCTTCTGCTGTTAACCTCAGCTCCTGCCAACCTAGCAGTTTGAAAGCATGTAAATGCAAGTAGATAAATAGGTACCGCTGTAAAAAGCAGGAAAGTAAACAGTGTTGCATGTGCAGAAATGTGTTCAGCCAAGCCAGATGCATGACCTGCGCAACACTGGCTCTTGGGTTTGGAAACAGAGATGACCACTGCCCCTAGAGTTGGACACAACTAGCACACATGTGCAGAGGGGGTTACCTTCACCTTACAGTGGCAGATGCCTTAGATACACCCCACTTGGACTACTGTAACATGCTCTACACGGGGTTGCCTTTGAAACTGGTTTGGGAACTTCAGATGACTCAATATGAACCCGTCACAGTGCTATCTTGGCCATTTGGACTAGCTACCCATATGTTTCCAGGCCCATTTGGAAGTGGTTATCTCTTATAAACCCGTATACAAATTCAGTCCAGGCCATCTGAAGGGCCATATTTTCATATATGAACTTTCCGTGCCCTCAAGTTTGCCGGGGAGGCCCTACTCTGGGTTCCATTGCCACTGCAGGGATGCTTGATGGGGACACAAAAGAGGGTCTTCTATGCCCCACTTATTCTTTTCCCAATAGTTGAAGACTCACCTCTTCACTCTTTTACTTTCCCATTTCCCCAATCCAAATTGCCAACCATCTTTTCAAGCCTTCAAATGCTGAATGGGATATGAAGGATCTGCTAGTCTTCTAGCTCCATCATGTGAGTGTTCGTCAACACCCCTTTGTCTGAAAACACTACACATCTCCACTTGCATGTTTGTTGTGAAGATACACAAGGCAAATCTTTCTGAATACTTTAAAGAAAAGGCAGCATACATTTTTTAAAAAAGGGAAGAAATCTTCACACATAGTGGCATACGTAGGCACAGATGTAGGGATATATAGACAGCAGTTTTCACTCATTGCTGTGTATATCTATGTATGCATAACTGCACAGTATTTACATAGCACATTTTGACAGTTCACAAATCTTCCTAACACCTTTGTAAAATAGGACAGACCCTGAATGTGAAGCCTGGACAGAGGAAATAGCCTAGAGCAGGCCTGCCCAAAGTCCGGCCCGGGGGCCAAATCTGGCCCGCCAGGCCATTCTGAGTGGCCCGTGGCTGGCTGGCCCACCCCTCCCTTCCCCTCCTTCACCCCATGTTTTTTTAAAAGGAAGTGGGTGGGGCTTGCAGTGGGGTGGCAGGGTTGGGGAGCAACCGGCCCCTGACACATTCTCAGCCACCAAATCTGGCCCTCCTTACAAAAAGTTTGGGCACCCCTGGCATAGAGTATCAAGCTACAGAAACAGGGTTTAAAGCAAGGAGTTTAGAGCTATACATGTATGCGTTTAGAGCTACACATATATACATAATTCTGAACTCCTTGATATATGATATATACAGTGGTGCCTCAAACTTACAAATTTAATCCATTCTGAATGTATACTCTTAAGTTGAACTACTCTTAAGTCGGGGTACCTATCTAAAAAAATGACTTTTGGTCTATGACCGTAAATAAAGAATTATTATTATTATCTAAAAAAATGAAAAAATCACTCCGAGATTTTCCTCCTTGCCAGGAGTCCCATAGCTGTACATAGGGTGGAGCAACAGAAGCTTGAACCTAGAGTACTAACGTTTAGAGGTCACAAAATGTGCTTCTGATGGGACATGAACATTCCCGTTGGTGTTTCATCCAATCTGGCACATAGACTCTAGACCAGTGATGGCAAACTTTTTAGAGACTGAGTGCAATTCAAAACCCACTGATTTTTTGCAAAGCGCCAATACAGCAATTTAAGCTGAAAACAGGTGGCTGTGAAGGGGTGATGTCGGGTGCCCATAGAAAGGTTTGCTAACACTGCTCTACACCATCAGCCCCAGGTAGTCCTCCCCGTTCCTCTGGCCCTGCCTATGCCACTCTCATGTGGCTGCCCTTAATCCATGGCCAATGAAGTGTTGTGTGCCACATGTGCCTCCTACTGCTCTGTACCTAAGAAAACTGAGCAGTCCCTAGATACTTCATCTGCCACTCTCAAAAGCCCTGTATCCATTCCCTGCTTCAAGAAATTAAGGATGAATACAACCCCTGCAACAACCCTGTAAATAATACCAGCCTGAGTGAGAATATCCTCCACCTAGCTCTCCATGAAGGTCACCCTTAAGTAGGATAAGAGTTGAATCGTACATCACTGCCCAGAGTAGCCTGGTAGCTACATGGGCAGTATATAGAAATCTAATCCATCCATGCATCAATCAATCAGTCTTCTTGCCAATGAAGACACTACTGCACAAAGACTCTAATAATTCTGCTGTATAGCCAGTGTGTCCATGGCAGCCCTCGTGACTGCTGAGAATGGATGTTGCGGCTATGAGATTTTTTGTGACTATCCCTGAAAAGTAGCATCTATACTTGGTGCATAGCACTGCTGGCATGAGGAAACCTGTCAGAAGCACTGAATATTTTGGGGACTGAATTTGCATTACCAAAACACTTCCATGATTCAAACTTTTACTGTTCCTCAAATATCTTAATCCTGAGAGTCAATGAGAAATCGAAACAAAAACAAAACCCTTTGTTGTTTATGACCATAGGCCTTTACAAATACACAATGCATAGTACCAAAGAGATTGCAGCATTTAAAAATCAGTTTTTAAAACATCAATTTTTAAAACAATACATGTTTTAAAAGTCTTAGCAACAGCTCCCACTGAACTAAGGACCTTTATGTTGGATGGCATTTGAATCCTTGAGAAACCCAGGCCTTAAATTCTTAGCTGCCAATGCAAAGAATGTGACATTATAAGGAACGAATGGCTGGTTGTCAATGAGCAACCTTACTACTATTTCTTCATGGGAACAATTAGGGAACATCTGGGAGACAGGCAATAAAAATCTGTCTCTAGGGTCAATGACAAGTCCCAGAATCTCCCAGCCAGCATGGGAGTTGTAGTCTGAAATTTTCCAAGCCATGTAATTTCACGTTTTTGGAAATGACAATAAAACCTCTTCCACCCAAAGGTATTTACTGTGCAGACTAGATTGATTGAGAAGGATGTCTGTGTGACCCTGGAAAGCTTCTCTCTTCCTACTCTTCCCCCCTTCCCCACCAACATGTTGCCCATAAACTTCCTGAGCAGCTATCCCAACTTTTAACTTGGCTTTATTTTATTTTTCCTGTCAGGGCTGAGAGAATTCCAACAGCAGGGCTCATACAGACCTGTTCTGGCTGTTGAATGTCAAGGATCTTCTTGCTAGAGACGAATGCCAAACAATTTTGCTGTAAAACTGCACAGATGTTGTGAGGTTAAACAAAGCCATGATTAATTATTTGGTATGGGCCTGCCGGGTTTAGCCAGCGATGTATAAACATTCCAGAAGAGTAGAAAATTCTGACCTCTGTAATCTCCCTCCCTGCCCCATCCCATCTCATTTAAAAAAAAAATTAAAGTCAGTTTCAGGCCTTCATACTGAACAGTTCCTCTCTAGAGAGAATAAAGGGGGGGGGGGAGAGAACTGGTTTGCTCAAGAGAGAGACGTTTTTAACAAGAAGGCTGAAATATTTTCTTCACATGTCAGAGAGCTCTGTTCTTTATCCAAGCCACCTGACACTAATCCTTACTGATGTTCCTGTTCAGCCATCTTTTACCACCATATATGGGTCTGAAAAAGGAATACAGGAAGTTCAGAATTTCCTACATAGACTTGCTTACAATGCATTTTAAAAAAAGGAACACAAATTTCTATGTGTGATGGAAGTCCACGTTATTCCTATCCATTTTGTCATCCTTAAAGGGAAAAGAAAAATACATCACGATGGGAGAAGACAAAAACAAACGTTTTAAGGACCCCAACCCCCTGGTAGGTAATAATTTCAAATAATTATCACATCATCGCTGCATTTTTATGGATGTCCAGGGCGTTTTAATACCCAAGAAATCAATATTAGGCATCTGGGAGCCATTTTGGGTCGATGTCCCCTAACTCCCCTTAAAGGAAAAAAAAAATACAGCGATCTGAGAAAAGACATAAATGCACGTTTTAAGGACCCCAGCCCCCCGGTTGGTATTATCAGACAGTATAAATAATTATCGCTGCATTTTTATGGATGTCTAGGGCGTTTTTTAACATTTAAAACAGCTCATTTCATTGCACGTCACCATTAACGAAAACGAAACGTAACGAACACAATTTTCATGGTTCTGTTCGTTTCATTCCATTTTCATCACAATTTTTGTTTGTCGTTTTGTTACGTAACGAAACGAATAATGAATAACGGAAACAAAAAATGTTCATTTCGTGCCCATCTCTACTAGTAATTAAATTGAATAGATACATGAAGGAAGCATTCAGAATACACCTGAGGTTGCCATGCTTCTGTCAAATCATTGCCCATTTCGCCTGGCATTGTCTTGCTTTGGATCAACTGGTCTTTAAACATTTGGGCAAGAGTCTTTTCACTAACCAGTTATTTATTCCTTTAACTGAGAAGTGCAGAAACCGTAATGGGCAAAATGTGGTTCCTTCCTGCAGACCTCAAACAGACTAACCACTAAACAGGACCACATATTTTGGATTACACAGGACCAAAATGACCAATAGCACTAACTAGAGGGCCATGAAAACCTATTTTAAAAAATCAGGGTGTATGGGCTGCAGGGTATGGGATTTAACTCCTGGTGTGACCAGGAGTCAGACACCATACCCTGCAACTTGCAGGCACTTGATGGCTGCATCTCTCCCTGAGTTCTTTGTCACACCTACACACCCCAGCTTTACAAAGAGATGCCAGATGTTTAACCATGAACTTTCTTAATGAAATGGCAAAACTGATTCTTCAAACTGGTGCAGATAATAATATTTTTTTTAAAAAAATGCTTCCTTTGGACTGTTCAAGCCACACAACAATGAAGACACCAATACGCTTGGCATTTGCTTATGGACTCCTCTTCCTGTCCAAAGTCAGGATTAAGCTGCAACACTGGAGATATTATCTTTCATTCTGGGTTTGAAACCTGGCAACCTCGAGTGTGAAACAAACTCTTCATATCTGACTTAAAGCAAAGCAAAGTGGTCTGCTTATATACTGCCCCATACCACTTCAAGTAGTCTCTGGGCAGTTAGTATGCAGGCTACAAATCCGACCCCCCAGCAAGCTGGGTACTCATTTTACCAACTTTGGAAGGATGGAAGGCTGAGTCAATCATGAGCCTGCTACCTGGGTTTTGAAGACTGAGTCAAACATGAGCCTGCTACCTGGGATTGAACCTCAGGTCGTGAGCACAGTTTTACCTGCAGTGCAGACCTTTAACCACTGCACCACAAGTCTTCATATACCTGGCTTCATATAGACTATGGCTGGATAGCTTAGCGAGTTAGGAGTCTGGATGTGGACCCAGAAGTTTGAATTCAGTCCCCCTCTGTGTATTCCAAAAGTGTCAGTCTATGTGGCCTCGGGCAAGCTGCAGAGTGGCCCCAGAAGAAGGGAACCGGAAGTCACTCCTGAGTAGGTTTGACCTGGAAAACCCTGGAAAGGGACAACAGAAGTCAGGATTACCTTGACAGCACACAATGATATGACTATACAAGCATTAGCAGAGAATAAGGATGGCCCTACCATTAAAGCAGAATGAAGAAGTCCCTTGGAGCTGTAGGGTACCAGGAAGGAAAATTGTGCTGCCCTTGCTTCCTCCAGGAAGTCCGCTATAGCTGGTGCACACCCTTACTTTTATGTCAGCCAGGCTCTTCTTGGTGCCAGTGCTGCCACCTCAACATGACCCCCCACCCCCTGTTCACATCCCTCGGCCTCCTTGGGATTGAGCCCCCTCGCTTGTGCAGCAGTGCATGATGGTGATGCAACGGTGGCTGGTCCTTCTTGCCGTTGCCTTTGTTCATTACAGGTCCTTCTGACTGATTCTGTCTGCTCTATAAAGCATATGTTGGGATGTCTTTAAATAGACCGGGCAACCCACAGGATCCAGCCAGCCCCTTGTTACAGAGCCAATCCAGGGGGCAGCAAAGTGGAGGCAATGGTGGTTAGTGTGCATGGAGAGGGTGGGTGGAAAGAGGGTCATTATTAGCAACGTTGCTTCTGGTAGGGGAAGACCTTTGGCCACCACTTGCACAGTTGCTTTGAAAATGAAAGGGGAGAGGACTCTATAAGGACCTCCTTGAGCTCAATGGAGAAAATGTGAGATACCTAAACAGCAAAATGTTCTGTTTATATACCACCCCATAGTGCTTAAAACACTCTCTGGGCGGTTTACAATTTAATTACTAACCAAACTGCACATTACCTAATCATAACAGATACACATATGTAAATAAATATACAGCACATGATGTGGTGGTGGTGGGACCTCTCCCTTGCAGAGGTGCCGGCAGTCAAGGAAAATAACAATGGGCCAGACAGGACTGCTTTACCATTTCTGAAATTTTATTAGATTCCTGCTCAGTTTGTTGTGTCTTTCTGGACAGACGGTACAGTAATTGGATTGTACTCATGCTCTCACTTTTGCATCTCATTTTGAACTGTGCTTTAGGTTTTCTACTGCAACTGCATCTCAGCTTTTAGTCCCCTCTGAGTGAGAAGAAGAAGAAGAAAAATCAGATAAATAAATAAAAGCCAGGGCTAGACAGAAAAAAAACACTATGCTGTCACCTTTTAAGCCTGCTTTGTGTCAGGGTGGTTAAAAACAACACACATTGAACTGCTTTGCTGTCGTTCCTCAAGCAGGCAGAAGCCTCTTCTCTTCAGGCAAACCTTCCCTCAGCAACAACCTATTATTATTATTATTATTATTATTATTATTATTATTATTAGTAGTAGTAGTAGTAGTAGTAGTAGTAGTAGTAGTAGTAGTAGTAGTAGTAGTAGTAGTAG
>JAHTLZ010000330.1:18840656-18852538 GCA_023846285.1 Phrynocephalus versicolor | reverse complement strand
TGTGTGTGTGTGTGTGTGTGTGTGTGTGTGTGTGTGTGTGTGTGTGTTTACGGCTGGGGTGGGGAGAGATCTCCTCTGTGCGTGCATGTGAGTGTGTGTGTGCAACTGTTATCGCTTTTCCTTGCCGCACCTCTGTGCATTGAACTGAAGCAGCTTCCTCCTCTGCGCATTGAACCGAAAACAAAGACGTAGAGGGGGATTGAGAGAGAGAAAGAATAAAAGAGCAAGAACGCGCCCTCGTTGCCTGTACACAGGCTTTCAGACCTGAGCTGCTTGAACTTGCGTGCTGAATGGGGGAGGGGAAGGGAGGGGAGAGGAGAGGGGGGAGTCGTGTGTATGCGCAGAGGCTAAGGCGGAGGGGCTGGCGTGTTAATGACCCTGCCGCACACCTCTTCTGCCTCTCTCTCTTTTTTTTATCCCTCCCCCTCCCAGGGAAGCCAGGCGGAGAGGAGGATATAAATGATGACATGACATAATTGTATAATAATGATAAAAAATTAATTTCGGTGGTTATCAAGCCCTCCGCCGCCGCCGCCGCCTTCTCCAGAGAGAGGATATATACACCCGTGCCATTATTGGACTGCGCATAAATTAAACCACCTAAAAGG
Organism: Phrynocephalus versicolor; assembly: GCA_023846285.1. Taxonomy (NCBI): domain Eukaryota; kingdom Metazoa; phylum Chordata; class Lepidosauria; order Squamata; family Agamidae; genus Phrynocephalus; species Phrynocephalus versicolor. The sequence goes on along the minus strand of JAHTLZ010000330.1, from coordinate 18,851,930 downwards.
GGAGGGTGGGAAGCCCCACAAAATCGCATCTCAGGTTGGTAGAGGGAGAGAGAATGAATGAATTATCTAGGATAACAGAGCAATCTTGCCGTTTCCCTGAAATGCTCCGCATTTGGGGCAGCGATTACCCCTCCCCCACATCCTTTGCTTTTTTAAAAATAAAACTCGCTTCGACACCAGAGTTTGACAGTTCCCTTCATTAGATTTCCCTGGTTCATTAAAGGCATAATTCCCCCCATTCCCCCTCTTAAAGAACCCAAACAAAAGCACGCCCACCCGTTTAAACACACGCACACACACGCACACACACACACATTAAAAACCCAGAAATAAACCCTTCTTTTCGGGAAGCAACCGGGCGAGGTTGCTTTTAATACCCTTAATCCTCCACGTTCTCAGATATATTTATCTATTTATAATCGGGGCTGCACACAAGGCGCGTTGATTTATATAATTACTCTGCGTGGAGGGGGGAGGGGAGGGGAGGGGGGGAGGGGGCGAGAATGATAATTGAAAGGGTAACATTTAGGTTCCACCTTAACAGCGCACCTTAAAAGATTATCTCGGTTATTTCACAGGCACCGAGCCGGCACTAATAGTCCAAGGCAGATATTGAAAAGCAGCGCAGGGCCAGGCAGATCTATTAGAAATTCCCATCCACGCGCCTCATACATATTGATTTCTGACACCAAGCAGCAGTGAAAGCCCCCGTGGGAATAATATATTTAGCAGGGTTCGCTGCCAGGAGGTCACAGGGTGCATACAGATTAGCTGCTGAGGACCATGGCACGACGGTTAGCGCCAAATGCTCGATTTTATATCATTTTAATCTAAACTTTTATAATCCTTTTAGGTCTCTTGCTCTCCCCCCTCCCCCCTCTGGGTGGCAGAGGGAATAAGATTCTTTCCTCATGCCATGCGTCCTTCTATTCCCCCCCCCACACACACACACATCACCACCACCACATATTTCATCCTCTACATAGATGTGCAAATGCTGCTCTAAAGAGAAGGGATGTACTTCCAATGCAAAACAACACAAAACTCACAAACAGGCCTTTTTTAAGGGTGGGGAGGAACGGTCCATTCATCTGAAATGCAGATATCTTTATCTCAAGATTTGCTAGCATTGGGGAGATTTGAGATGACCGGTGGGGGATGGGAAACTGATGGAGAGAATGCCCTTAAATCCAGCCTCTAACACTGAGATATCACACAAGTCCCCTTTCCTCTCCCTCCTGCATCACCACACACTCCTTGTGTATCAGGCAAGCCCAATTTAGAAGAAATGGGGCAGAGAAAATTGGGTTTAGAGAGGAAACGGAACCAGGATCACATAATCAGGACAAAAAAGGACCCAGCTGTTGTTAAAAATCGCATTTCTGACAAGCTGGTGGAGTCCAATTAGTTTGTCTTCTGTTTTGTTTTAAAAACTGGATTGATGTGCAGAGTAGTTCTGGTTGTATCAGAGGAAAGTGTCAAAAGAAATAGGTGTCCCCTTTACCCCCCCCCCCCCCCCCCCCCCAGAAGGGGGGGGTGCACGAAACAAGGTTAGAGTTTACCCACTTTGACACAAGAGCAAAATATGTTCAGGCAACAAAGAAGTGTCTGTGTGTGGGTGTGTGTGGGTGGGTGGGTGGTGTGGAGGAGGAAGGGAGGGAGAACAGACCGAAAAAGATTTGTCCTTTTGGAGGGCAAATTTAGCATAGCAAGCAATTAACCCAAACAATATAATAGTCAGATTAATCTCTGTTCTGAGAATTTGCTTTTAGAGGCATGTATAGGGACCTGGCAGTTTTGTCCAGAGTATTATTTATTTGTATTATCTGTGTGGAACCATTGAGATGTTCCGTTAGGCTCTAGAAATTTTAGTTTCCTTATGTCAGAGACATGAGATGTGGAGACTCAAATGTCTTCCCTTTTTCTTTTTAAAAGACCCATATGAATTTCATCCTGTCAATATTTCCAGTTTTGCAAACACCTGTAAGGTCAACAAAGAGGAAAGGGCAAGAATACAGTTGATGCCCTATGGAAGTTTAATGTCTGCACTTGCAAATTAAAAGGATGGAGTGGAGAACCCTCTCTTAGTAAATGCCAGCCATCTAACTTTTGCATCACCAACACAATCGCTGTATAAAGACAACAGGCATGCAATCAAATATATGTTTTTCTTTTTGACATATAGATTTTTATTTCTGATTCTGTGCTTCCCTATAGAAAATGATGGAACGGTTGATGAGACCATTTCTTAGGAGAAAGCAATTGATAGCTACTAGTCAGCAATCTAGCATGTGGAAAATAGGTGTGTGTGTTTCCTCCGATGAATAGGAAATTGCTGTTTAAATCCCCTAGACACTATGACACAGAAAAGAAGGATGTTGTTGGCCATTATTTTTTCTCCTCTAAAACTACATGGGTATTCGCACTGGAAAATAACAAAACATTGAGAAGATATTGTCTGCTGCTTCCCACAGGAGGAACAATTTAGCATATGAGAAGTCAGAAAGAAAAGCAGAAGAGAAGGCAATCAGATTGTCCTACAATTAAAAAAAATGAGAAGAGAGGACCTTATGATTAATGCACAAGAATATATATTTGAAAATCTGCATTATTCCTTCAAACAGTATTTGATTTATAACAATAACAATGCTGCCTAACTGCCCCTTACAGCAGTGATAAAGAAGTGAGATATTTTAGGAGTTAATAAGCAGGTTGGGGATAATATTAATTACAAGTGGTCTAAATAAATGAATGTTTTTGTTTTGGGGGGAGGGGTTGCCTCACCAATCTCAAAATAATTTCATCCTAATGTCCACATTCTGAAAAGATACACCACAGATTTAATTAGGAAAGGGATATTGTCAACTTCCGGGAAATTGAGAAAAACATAAATATGGGATGAGAGGAAAGAAAATTCTAGAAAAGAATGGAGAACAGAAATAAATACTGAAAACTGTGTATTCAATATTTTTTTAAAAAAATTGAAAACAATACTATCAAAAATCATCCACTTTCCCTGGATAATGGTCAGTTTTATGTATTACGACATGGCTTTTGTTACAAATGTATGTCATATTTGACTCTGCACAACCGTCTTACAAAATGCTCTTCTTCTTGTTTTACACTTTGGCAACAGACAGAACGAGTATGTTTTGATCAGAACAGCTGCTCGCTTGTTTTCCTCCAATGTTTGTAAGAGACCTCACTCTTATTATTCCCTCAGAACACCCCACTTGCTGAAGTTTCAGAGGGATCTCAACTTGCTGTGTTTTTGCATTTCTTCCCTCTTTCTCTCGCCAGAGAAAATTCTTGCTGTGAGGTGAGGTCGAGAGACAATGTATTTGTTGACTTTATTTATATCTCATTAATTTACAGGTATTCAATTTTTATATTGCCCATCTGAGTGGCAGTCACTGGGAGGGGGGTTCACACCGGTGATAACAACAACATAAAATAACATAAACCTAATTAAAGTAAAGCTAACATTTAATTGGCACGACATTTAAAAACAGGGAGTAACTGAAACCAATAGGTTGATATTTCAGTGATCATTCAGATATTTATTATTTATCTAAAATATTTCTTTCCTACCTTTCTCCCCAGAAGGGCCCAAGATGGTTGCAAACCCTAGACTGTTTTGAAAAACCTTAAAGAAATAAGAAAATACTCAGGGATTTCAGTCACCAGAGAGGGTGCCAGGTGACTTTCAGATGGAAGCTCGTTCCAGAGCTGAGGAGTGATGGTGGAGTAGGCCTGGTTCCTTATTTTCTTGTTGGGTTAAGGCCCTCAGCTGTCAGGCATGGGATGCATGGGAGGGATATAGGATGGAGAATCCCTGTCAGAAGTAGGCATTATGTTATGCACTGATTTCTGAAACCATTAAAACCTGTCTCCCCAAGCCAATGGCTTTTCCAGGGGTTAGGTTGCAACAGACCAAGGTACTTTGTGCCAATACACAGCAAAGCTGACCTAGAGGCTTACCCATTTTTCAGCCTTGATTGTATTTAAAAACATAAAATGTGCTGTCTCCCTTTCCCATCTTTCTTAGATATTCTTTCCACCAGTCCCAACACCAATCCTGCAGTTTCTTCACTGATCTCAACATCTCATTCTCTATCCATTTTTTTTACTTTTATTTTTAGCTATTTTATCAGTATTTATTTTCCTGGAATTCTGGAGGACTCCTTTGAATTATATCTAGACACAATAACTGAAAACCATCCAAGGGTTTTAGTGACCACAAACTACACAGAAGTCAGAAGAATCAAAGTGTGATGTGATGCCAAAAGGAGGAATACAATTCAAGGTGATGTACTCATACCTATTGTACATATAGACAGCTGGTGCCCAGATCATGAGACAGGGTGGTGCACATTATTCCGCTTTAGTTAAATCTTCCTTGAAATATAGTGTCAGTTTCTGGACATCGCTGTGTAGAAATGATATTGAGAAATTCAAATGTATCTAGAAAAGGATGAGCCCACCAAAGGAGGCCAGGAAAACATCAGTCACAAGCAGAGCCTCCTCAGCTGTGGCACCATTGCTCCTGAGCTAACTCCCGGCTGATCTGCATCTGGCCCCTTTCTAGTCCACCTTAAAGAGGTTCTTGAAGACCTTGAAGTTCAGAGAAGTTTTTGATAGCAACTTCATGTGATTTCCACCTTGTGCCCTGTCAATGTATTTTGAAAAGCAATATTTTTTATTTGGAGTTGTGCCTGAACTGGGTCACTCATATGGATTGAAAATGTATCAGGGCCAGATCTTAGTTGCAAGATCCAGTCCTAAAGCTAAAATGAAGGCCATTGGACAGTGATGGTTTTGATTACTACAGATCCTTGCAAATCTGCCTAAAGCAGAGAAGAGCCCCATGGCACAGTGGTTAAATGCCTGTACTGCAGGTAAAACTGTGCTCATGACCTGGGGTTTGATCCCAGGTAGCCGGCTCATGGTTGACTCAGCATTCCATCCTTCCGAGGTCAGGAAATGAGCACCCAGCTTACGGGGGGGGGGCAAAGTGTAGCCTGCATACTGTAATTAAACTGTAAACCACCCAGAGAGCACTTGAAGTGGCATATAAGCAGAACAAACAAACACACACACACACACACACACACACATTTGTCTTTTTCAGACATTTTGGACTTCTGTTCCACAAGCCTTTGCAAATGTTAATGCTGGTCATGCTGGCTGGTGCCAATTGGAGTTTAGGTTCTAAAAATCTGGAAGGCCAAAGGTTCTCCAGCTGATCTAAGGAACAGAATGGCTTCCAAATATATAGGATGTTAGAAAGTCAAGCATGAAAACCTTTCAGCAATGCCAGTCAGTCACCTTCTTTCCATTTCCAAAATTTCAGAGTTCAGGGAGAGAAAACTAAAGTCCACTGCATATCTGTTATATAATAACAAATTAATTTCTTTATTTTTCTTTATTATGGATGCTAGAGGCAGGTTGGATTAATGGGGACCTTGAATACCTGTTGAAAATAAATTCAAGCAATTAATTTTTTTGGCTTAACGAGGAATCACACACACACACACACACACACACACACACACACACAAATCCCCATCCAGGGAGCCAGGGGAGAAGTAATCCATTATGTCAATTTAATATTCAATTTTCAGATAGCTGAGTAAGCATAGCAGCCTATTGTGATTGTTGTTATTATTGTCATTTTTGTTGCTACCATTGTTACTACCATGTGTGGCACCTCATGCCTAAACTACATACTGTAGGTATATTTATTTATTACCAGCAGGAGCAGCTGTAAAAAAAAAACAAGGGTCTCAGTGTGTGAGGGAATAAAATGTAAAAGCAGAAGTGACTCGCATGTGTGTATGTTAAGTATGCTCGATGTGTGTGGTCGTCATGTCTCGATCCTGGCAAGATTCATGTTGAGAGGAAACCAGAAAATACAGAGGTGCCTTTGTAACAAAAAGCGAAGTCAAGGAGATAGCACTAATGATAACTCTTTAAAAAAAAAACAGAGTTTAGACCACCTTCAATTCCTCTCCTCACCATGCCCCACAAGATGCGTTTACTTTCCATGGAAGCAGACATAACTTAAATCCCTGCTGAGCTGGAGGGAGGGCTTGGCTGAGGAGTTTTTTAAAAAAGCAATCCCACCCCCCCACTCCTATCACACTTAATATTTCACGCTCACAATCACCGTTCTGCTTTCCTAGGCCAGCTGCAGTGCCGTGGCTTTTACAAGGCAAAAGAGCCACCAGCAGGGCTGTTGAGAAAAAGCTGAATGGGTTTTCATTAAAGAAGGCTAGGGGATGTTTGTGGTGGGGAGGGGGGAGGGGGGGAGGGGGAGCGCAACCTTTCTGGGAAACACAACATGGCTGTGCCTTCCTGTAGTCAAACTCCCTCGACCCCTGGGCTTTACAAGGCTTTTTTTTTTTGGCGTGCAATTCAGCGAAATGCTTCCCCAGTCTCATGTAAAGGTTGTCGGGCCAAGCAGAGAGAGAGAGAGAGAGAGAGAGAGGCCTGCAGCGTTCGCAGTTTGTTTGCTTGTGTCTTTTGGAGAATCCTGTTTCCTTTTTTTTTTTTCCTTTTCCTAGTGGCGTTTTCCTTTTACAAGGCTGCATATTCATTCATTCATGCAGACATGCTTAGCACGCTGCCTGAAAGAGGACAGGAGCAGGCGGTGGGTGGGAGAGGAAGGTGTAGGAGGGCGATGGCAGAAGGAAAGAGCCAGGGAGAAGTAAATGCCACTAAATCCTTCTGACATGTGGAAGGGGAGGGAGAATCCAATCAATCTGCAAAATCATCCAGCGCAAAGAGATGGCTCTTGGGCCTGTAGAGATTTGGGACATGAGACATGCAAAATGACTTGCCTGATGAACAGTAATGCAGTTGGCCAGCTGATGTGGCTTTGGGATGGTCTGTTTTCTGAGCAAGGGAGAAGATTATGAGAAGGAGGTGGAGACAATTGGAGGGTTCTAACAGTCTACCTAGATGCCCTAAGCCAGGGCTGTCCAACTTTGAACAGGCCGAGGTCTACTTATTCTGGCCCAAAGCACCTGAGGGCTACTACACTAAAACCTCAACTTTCAAATTTTATCCATTCCGATCACATGCTCATAAGTAAAAAAAACTGTAAGGAGAGCAGCGGTTTCCCATAGGAATGCATTGAAAATCAATAAATCCATTCTGGAGGGAACAGATTTCAATGCATTCCTATGGGAAGGCTGACCATGCACACACTTCCCTTGCACCCGCTCAAACCGATGTGGGCAGGTGCAAGGGGGTGCGTGCATGCTTGCACAGATCGCCACTTCCAAGAGGCATCCCACATGACCATGACCATGACTCCCTTGCAGCTGGCTCGAGCAGGGGACTGCACCATGGCCCTTGAACTGCCCCACTCGGCTTAGACAGTGGGCTGGCAGACTGAGAACTTTTCTGGGGCAGTGGTGGTCCCTGGGATGGGGGAAGGGAGGGGTGGAGAACTTATCCCCTCACTTTTTTATTGATGACTGGTGGGCTACTTTTGACCCCTTTGCGGGCTACCGGTAGCCCACGGTCTACCTGTTGTGCAGGCCTGCCCTAAGCACATCAGATCTCGCCTGATTTCGGAAGCTAAGCAGGGTCGGCCCTGGTTAGTACTTGGATGGGAGACCAACAGGGAATACCAGGTGCTGTAGCCTCCTGGCGTAGGAACTGGCAAAACCACTCCAGGATTCCTGCCAAGAAAACTCCATGGACATGGGGTCACGAAGAGTCGGTCACGACTGTAATGACGGAACACACACACACAACTTGTATTATATGGCATTAAATAAACTATAAGGGAAAAGTATTTTAGACAAAGCAGAATTAGGTTATTGTGGTAGGAGAGGGAAGAGGTGGAGGTGAACTTCTGGATAGATCAATGGTTTCATCTCTGCCTGTGGACCCAGAGGTTCTGAGTTTGATTCCTCAGTGGGTCTCCCGAACAAAGACTGGACTTGATGATCCATGAATCCTTTCTAGCTCTGCATGATGGTAATGATGATACACAGGTCCTCACTCATTCCATAGCCAGCTCAGACATAAAATATGAAGAGCGATCTCTAGACAAATACTAGCCTTACTGCAACCTTTCTTGGCCCCTTAACCATGCTGAATGAGGGATTCTAGTAGGCATAGCCTGGAAGACTAATATAATATAATACAGTTAATATTTTGTTACAGCTTTTTTGTATGGATTGCCACCATCGGAATATGCTTCGTGCAACACCACTGGAGCTTACTGTCTAACCCGTGGCATGGAAGAAGCAACACAGGAAGGGACAGTAAAGATTGGAAGCAGGAAGGGTATGCCTCATTGGGAAGTGCATTGGCTGAGAATGCAAGCATGCAAGAGGGTCAGTCCACAATGAGAAGCTGATCACAAGTTAGTCCTTCAGGAATGGGACACTTCTGAACTTTGGACCTGAGCAAGCATACTTGAAACAATGTCCAGTCGTGGATGTGACACCAGCTTATCTGCAGAAAGGCAGAATTTAGAATTTTAGCTGTACTACAGCTAAAACTGTGCTCATGACCTGGGGTTCAATCCCAGGTAGCCGGCTCATGGTTCACTCAGCCTTCAATCCTTCTGAGGTTGGTAAAATGAGTACCCAGCTTGCTTTGGGGGGGGGCAGTGTATAGCTTGCACAGTTAAATTGTAAACCACCCAGAGAGTGCTTTATGTGCTGCAGGGCACTATATGAGCAAAACACTTTAAGGGCAGGTAGGACAGGTTTCAAAATCATAGCACACACAGTTCTACCTTCCAGCAGAGGGGTGTGGTTAGAAAGCTAGGAGGAATGTTCCAGGACTCTGTCACTGCTGCCTTCTTGAACCTACCACCAGAAGTTATTGAGTCCATATGCCTAATGGCACAGCTACTCTTAAACATTTGTTAACACATAAAACTAGTTTGTACAGCATTAGCACATGATCTTTAATGGATTTTATATGAAAGGTCAGGGCAATAAGATCAGCATAGGCATTTTTAAGAAATGCCGCCACTACTGAGCTGGTTGACATGGTCAGTGGAGATGGGCACGAAACGAACATTTTTTCGTTTCCGTTATTTGTTATTTGTTTCGTTACGTAACAAAATGACAAACAAAAATTGTGATGAAAATGGAACAAAATGAACAGAACCACGAAAATTGTGTTCGTTATGTTTCGTTTTCCTTAATGGCGACGCGCAATGAAATGAGCTGTTTTAAATGTTAAAAAAACGCCACAGACATCCATAAAAATGCAGCAATAATTATTTATACTGTCTGATAATACCTACCGAGGGGTTGGGGTCCTTAAAACGTGTATTTATGTCTTTTCTCAGATCGCTGTATTTTTTTCCTTTAAGGGGAGTTAGGGGACATCGACCCAAAATGGCTCCCAGATGCCTAATATTGATTTCTTGGGTATTAAAACGCCCTGGACATCCATAAAAATGCAGCGATAATGCAATAATTATTTGAAATTATTACCTACCAGGGGGTTGGGGTCCTTAAAACATTTGCTTTTGTCTTCTCCCATCGCGATGTATTTTTCTTTTCCCTTTAAGGATGACAAAATGGATGTCGCCACTCCAGCCACAACATGGAGGCAAGCCATGTGATGGGATCATGTAAATTCTTGGACAACTTCAACCAAGAGCACGCCCAGGTTGCAGACTGGGCAGGTCTGGCAGCCACAGAGGGCATAAAAAACTCTGGCAGCCCCCATCCTCCTTGCAGTCCCCGGTGGGAGTTAGGGTGGGATTGCTGTCTCTGCGACTCTAGCTTCAGTCCTGCAGCCTCCCTGTGTTCGTGTATGCATACCTCTCGGTGAGTACCCTCCCCTGCCCCTCAGTGCAGTCACTCTGCGGCTGCCTTGCACCCTGGGCAACGCCCGCCGCTGCCTTTGCAGCCTCCCTGCATACCTAGTCTATACTGTGTCTCTGCCAGCATCAATTTGTTTTAGTATTTTCCCTCTGGTCTGGGGCATTGGGGGACGCCCCCACACGGGAATGCTTTAAAAATCGCGCAAAAAGCAGGTAGAAACAAAAAACGAAAAAACGAAAAGTGAAAATGAATTTTTTCCAAAATTTCACAAAAAACGGAAATGAAATGAAAGCGACCTCTCAACGACAAACGAAAAACCGGAATGCCATTTTTTTTATTCATTCCCATCTCTAATGGTCAGACATACTGGGATGAATAAACAACATCCTGGTGGAAAACAGATGGGTATAAGAACAAGGCATAGCACAAAATCAAAGGAAGTGTTAACCAGTTCTCAGGGTTTCAATCCCTGGTGAAAGACGGAGAAGGAGACTAGCATGGTGCAATACAGTTTTATTAAATACAAGTCAACAAGGGGCTTGCTCTAAGGATGAGCAAAGACTCTGAACAAAAGAAAAGACAGACCTTTATACCTTAGCTTATTAGTCCGTTAGCTTAACTCAGTCAGGAGGGTGTCTTGGTAGGATCCAGCAGGGCGTGAGCTGAAACCAGTTCCTTGAGACAATACAAGCCACCGCTGATAAGGACTTACTTCCTTAGGATGTGCATTGTCCATACCCTACTAGCAGCACCCCCTTTCAAGGCTGTGAGACATCCTGACTCTATCTACTGCTAATACAGACATGACAAAAAAATCAGAGAAAGACAGAGAAACAGAGAAAACCTGAAGCTACTGAAGCTAGTCAATCTACAATGGAACATTTCATAGTTATATATTATGGAGTTATACCATATTGGTTAGAATGCAAAACTTTAAGAAATGTTGAGACAATGTTTAACAGAAGCAGAAGGGTGCTGAAACTAAGTAGGTCTCAGACTGCTCGGTATACCTGTATGGGAAGCATCCCTGATGCAGAACTTGGAACGTAATATTTCGAAAATAAGCAGTTGCCATAATTGTTGGTTGGTTGGTTTTATTTATTGGCTGCCTTTCTTCCAACAAGGGATCACACAATAATAAAAGAACAGAAATAAAAACATAAGTTAAATGTAAAAAATCAATTAAACTCCATGCTAATTAAATACGATAGAGTCATGAACAAGTAAACATTAAAAATTATCTTAACTTTAAACAGGTTACAGTGTATAGCTTTAAGCTTGAAATAACTACTTAGTTATATAGTTGCAATTTGAGAAAGTATCTCTTTAGTGCTCCCATTTCTCAGAAAGAACTCTGATAGCTATGATTACTAAGATTTAAGGAAATGTCTGAATGTAAAAAGCTGTGCTTTTATTGCACTAAGCTCTTCCCAGACATTTCATCTACACCCCAACAACACACTAG
>JAHTLZ010000330.1:18825331-18840646 GCA_023846285.1 Phrynocephalus versicolor | reverse complement strand
AAATAAATAAATAAATAAATAAATAAATAAATAAATAAATAAATAAATAAATAAATAAATAAAGTCTGGTGGTGCAGTGGTTAAATGTCTGTACTGCAGGTAAAACTGTGTTCACGGCCTGGGGTTCGATCCCAGGTAGCAGGCTCATGGTTGACTCAGCCTTCCATTCTTCCAAGGTTGGTAAAATGACCACCCAGCTTGCTGGGGAGGGTCAATGTGTAGCCTGAATACTGTAATTAAAAACTGTAAACCGCCCAGAGACTACTTGAAGTGGCATGCGGCAGGATATAAGCAGAACACTTTGCTTTTGCTTTGCTTTATTTATACAACTTATATATTATCTGCCAGTTTCAGTGGGATACGTTTCCCTAAGGAAATGTCTGAGATGTTTATTTCAAACAAAGATATGTCTGCCAGAAAAGGGTGCTTTGCAGAATGTTCTCTGCTTATTCTCCAATATTTTTTTGAGATGGGAGCTATGCCCAACAACCTGGAATGGTAATTCTTGGGCCATTGTGGAAAATACAAAATGGTGTCCGTGTTGCCAACACCCTAGCTGTTGCTGCTACTACTGGTGATGGCAATAAACCAGAAGAAAATTTTAGGGGGATGGGGTGAAAAAGAAAATTCAAATGTTGTGCTGCCTATTTCTTCGCCCCTTGAATAAACTGGATCAAATGCTCACTCCGTTTCTTTGCCCATGAGCACACCGGAGAACTCAGAGCGGCCACTTGTACACATCTCCAGATCTGATCTCAACCTCCAGGGATCAAGGAGGAGAACTCTAAAGTCAGCAATTTCAAATTTTGACTGCTGCTGCAAAGAGAATAAAAGATCAATAGCACCTGAAATCTTTTCTCTTGGAAAACTCCAAGAGAAAAAGCCGACTGTAGGGGAGGGAGAGAAGCTACTCTAAATACAACTGTATGGAGGAAGATGTTCTTACATAATTTAGTCCCCCCACTAAAGTTGCCCCATAAAGAATCAGCAGGCCTTTCATGTTTCTTGCTATTTCATTTTAATTTCCATTTCAAATTATTGTATTGCCTCTTCTTTTGTATTTACTAGTATTTTGGATATATTGTTCAAAAATCATGCGGCAATCAGCCTCGTGCTAAAACGGCTCGATAGGGATGTAATTAATTATGCTCGCTGCCTTTTCAGTGGAAATGTTAAAAAAGGATTGAGCCAAGACCTCCCTCCTTCTCCCTCCCCCCTTTCCCCCACCCGGTAATCGTATACCAGGGCCCGCTTTATTGGTTCTAAAGGAGGAAAAAGAGGCACGTTGGCCTCCCTGCTGATACTGCGTTAAGCATGCTCACTTCACAGGCAGTGCAGATGAAAGTGTAATTGCACAGAAGGTGAATTGATTGCAATTAACCTCAGGACTTGGCCTCAGGCTGGGGTGTCCCACCTTCTTCCCAGGAAAGGTGCCATCAGGGGCATAACAGGCAGCTGATGAATACATATATCACGGAGTGCGAAGCGTATACATTGGGGGTGAAAGTACATAAATCACGTGGAAAGAAAAACATGCATTATATCAAAATGCTCAAATTATAAATGTAGCACCTAAATCATAAGATAAGGCCGTTGAATCGTATCAGGAGACATAAATTGCAGAGTGGGATCTGAAGTTCACCAAAAGGTTCAGCAAATAATGGAATGAGCTCCTGTAATGGAAAGAGACAACTACCTTTTCTGTGAAGCACAAATATATGGTGACAGAAGATCTGGTGGGAATCCATGGACAGGGCGGAAGAAGTAAGGCCATTCTTCCTCCCACCCAGTTAAGAGCCTGGTCATTCTATGAGGGTGGGGGGGCGGGGTAGAATAATCTAAACTGGGGAATTCTGCTGTTATGTATAAGACAGGTAGCAATCCTCAGACAGGAATCAATGTGTCATGTCCATTTGGTAATTGGCCATGGTACTGAGGGAAAAAACTGAAGACAGTGAGACAGAATTGAAATAAGTAATAATAATTATCTTAGGAAAGTGTAAACATTCCTAATAAAGCAACAAACTACTAAAACTACACAATAAAGCATATGAAACAGAGTAAAAGCAAGGAGGGCGACAGCATCTCCAGCAACACCCATAGGCTCAGGCAAGCACACACCATCTCTGCCTTGCTCATTCCATCAGCATTGGTGAAGTGTGGGTTCAAGAGTGAGTGTCAGGCCAAGATATTTTGTAGAGCCTTCTGGGGAAGAGACGAAGAACTTATTGGTTCTCAAGTAGGTCATAGTTCCAGGTGTGGTCAACTTATGTTAAACTCATTATCTCCAGAATGACTAGACTGTAGGTCTTGCCATATCCCAACAGGCATCTGATGGCACCACCCAATGTGAAGCCCATTCCTATGCACCTCTGACCAGTGGGGATGGAGTGCCAAACTAGGGCAGCAGTATGTTTGGTGGGGGGCGGGGGCAAAGAAAGGTAAGTGCACTGGTATTGGAGGCAGCTGCAAACACTAGAAACCATACCCACAGACAAGCCAGACTGTGAGAGTACAACTTCCCTATCGTTGTATCCCATATGACCATGGGGAAGGTACAGATGCTCCCTTAGAAGACATTATGGACCTCAAGTAAAGAAAACTTCATTTTCAAGATGGCAGCTTCCAGAATCTGTAAGGAAGCTGAAGAACTTTGGTTGTCCAAAACTAACGTTCTCCAGCTGGTGAACTCTGGTAGTCATAGAGCTGGAGTGGTAGTCATAGTCCCTAAAGTAATTTCTCCATCAGCTAATCTCAGGACAAGGAGAATGAGATAAGGGAACTTACCCCGGACTTACTCCTTGTCCTAACCATCCAAGCAACGTTCCAGTGAAGAGTGCCATTGGCCTCCTTTCTGTTGCATTTAAGCTTTGCCAGACAGTGTTGCAGGCATGAAGGCAGCCTTCACTCAGTGTCTGGGAACATTTGGACAACACAGTTTGACCTTGTGAGATCAACCACCTGGGTCCTTCCACTTAGTCTGAGCTAGAGGGGCTGGCTCAAGTTGTTCTGCTTCTGGTGACAAAAAAAAAATGGTGCTCCTTCCTTTCCATGCACAAAAGCTGTCTGGACCAGCTGCTGAACTTTACTTTAGCAATGACCATAGGATAGGATCTTGTATCAGACCTGGGGACAGCTTAGAGCAGTGGTGGAGAACCTTTGGCACTCCAAATATTTTGGACCACAACTCCTAGAATTTTTAGCCAAGATTGCCAATGACAAAGGACTGTGGGAATAGTGGTCCAAAACATCTGGAGTGCTAAAGGTTCACCACCACTGCATTAGAGGTACAGAATAGGCTGTGTGTCAAAAGGGAACATCTAGGAAGCCCAAGAAAACAAGAGGTTTCTTCCACTTACTCCCAGCATCAGTTACCACAGGTAGGGTGCTGCATATGGTAGAGCCAGATATGTTGAGCATCTTACCACTTCAGATAAGAAAAACATTTTTCTTACATTACATATTTGCTCATCTATTATATTTATCTACAAGTAAAGAGTTTGCTGTCCCTGTGGAATAGCATTCTTCATAGTCTGCTTTACATCCCTATTACGGCTAAGCTGGAAATGAGTTCTTTGTATGTTTTCACATCGCCTGTAGGAAGCTGAGAAGACACTCAACATTGCCTGAAACGACAATCTTCCACAGATATTTTGCTGTTAACACACATGCTGGCACAGATGTGGGGGGCTTGGATCCATGTGAGTGTGCTCACAGAATATCTCGACAGAACTGAAGATCCATATAGATGTCTCAGATCCATCCACGGCATTTGAACCAGCCCCTTCTCTATCTATCCAATATCCAATTGTAGCTTTTCTCTAGGGCCTGACTGCCCATGAGGAAAGGTAATAAAGGCATTTGGAAAGTAGCTATTAGACGCTGGGGAAAATTGATAGGGTGTGCAAGAGCCAGCTAATTCAGTCAGCAGGAATGTTGCGTAAAAGTCTGGGCTCGCGGTTGCATGGAGGGGAAACAAAACAGAAAGCCGGCATCAAGACAAGCAAAAATGCCAAGAGAGAAGCTAGCTCTGAAAAGTATAGACAACTAAGATTTGTTGCAACCTAGCATATTCTGAGTAGCAGAACCTTTCTTCAAACCCATATTACCTCCTTGCCTCGTAAAATCTTCAGAGAAGGGACTTTTCTCAGTTCCACTGCTTCACAAGCAGGCGAAAGTTACACCATCCATTCCTAGGACTCCCTGGCTCTATACAGAGATGCTTTATTTTTACCTTATTTTTTTCTTTGTGTCTGCATGGGAGATAGGGGCTTAGCTCAAGTGGCCATGCATCTGTAACCACACCTGCCACATCCTTGGTAGGGACCTCTTCTTACTTTTTAACTGTATATATCGTTAGTTCCCATCAGCTGGTTGGCCAGTGAGACCATCTGCACAAAACTGGGGTACTTCAAGGACCAGACGCAGGGGAGTGGTATCAGGAGACAGATATCTAGTCTTGTGCACTCCCAGATGCATCTGGTATGGCCACTCTGAGATACAGGAAGCCACTGTGAGATACTGTGGATCTTTTGGCCTGATCCAGCATGGCTCTTCTTATGTTCTTATGTATGTTCTTATGACTACTGCATCCCTGTTGTGTCTGGAGGCAGGAGGGCCAATCATTACAGGAGAAGGGAGGGGGTAGACAACTGGTACCTATCCCCATTTCTGACCCTCCCAACCCCTGACATGTACATGGCTACCAGCTCAACTGGTCTTCTGGTCTTCCTCCTGCTGGTGAATGCCAGGTCTCCTAACAATAAGGCCCAACTTATACAGGACATCGTTGAGGAGGAGAATGCTGACTGAGAATGCTGTTCTGTAATATCTTCCTTAAAACAAATTCCGTGCCTCCTTTAAACCAAATCCTGTTCCCTTTCTCTAGGAATATGGGATTAGGTGATAGTAGAGTGCAGACCATTAATAAATTTGGGGCAGCACAGGCTTCCTTTTACACATACATCTTGAATCAGGGCCATTTTGAGTGCCTGACTTCCATGTTGAAATCTTCTCACAAACAATGAAGCAAAGCAAAATGCCTTCTATTCAAAGTTTACTTCATTATATATGTCTGTGTTTGTGAATTAGACAGATCTTGAAATACAGGTTTGAAAGCAGAGACATGCTTGGCAATGATGACACAGAGTTATGGGTTGAGGCTGGTGAGTCAGTAACTCCTTAGTTATAAAGAGTATATAATCAGTTTGAGTGGATGTCCCCTAGTTCTGGTATTTTGTGAGAGAGAAAAGAGCATCCCTTTATCCTCGTTACTCATGCCCTACATTATTTTGTACGCCTCAATCATATTCCCCCCTCAGGTGCCTTTTTCCAGACTAAAGAGCCCCAAATGCTGTAGCCTTTCCTCATAAGGAAGCTGCTCCAGCCCAGTAATTATTTTCGTTGCTCTCTTCTGCACTTTTTCCAGTTCTACCATGTCTTTTTGAGATGCAGTGACTAGAATTGTACACAATACTCCAGGTGCAGCCTTACTACCATTTTGTACAATGGCATTATACTGTTGCCTGTTTTATTTTCAATCCCGTTTATTTTCAGTCCTCAACACCTTCCCAGGGGCAACAGCATCACAATGGTTCAGGTACATATATGATACCTGGGTGAAAATTAAGTCTCAGGAAGTACAGGCCTTTACAGACCACATCAGTGTGGTGAAGCCTAATATTATATTAACTAGGGAAAACACGCAAGACAACTGGCTTTCTTGGATTGTGCAGTCATCATCACGCCTGACCATGGCCTAGGAGTAGAAGTTTACAGGAAACCCACACACAGAGATCAGAACTTACTGTTTGACTCCCACCATCAATTTCAACACAAATTAGAAGTCACCAGGACCCTAAACCACAGAGCAGAGAGCATCCCCACCTCCACAGAAGCCAAGAAGAAGGAAGCCTGCCACCTGAAGACAGCACTTAAGGCCTTCAACAAAGCAGTGGGCCATCCCAGAAGAACAAGGGATCAGTCTGAAACTCAGAGCTGACAGAAGAACCTGGTCATTCCCTACATGGCTGGAGTCTGAAAACTTTAAAAGGGTTTTTGGCAAACACCACATCCCTGTTTATTTCAAATCCACAAACACCCTAAGGTAGAGACTCGTCGACCCAAAAGGCCCGACACCAAAACTCAAAAAGAGCAATATAGTATATGTGTTTCAACGCAGTGAGGAGTGTGCAGACCTCTACATTGGAGAAACTAAACAGACATTAAACAGGAGGATGGCCCAACATAGGAGGGACAACAGATCAGGACCAGAATAATCAGTATACCTCAACTTGAAGGACAAAGGACACTCATTCAAAGATGAAGATGTACACATATTTGACAGAGAGGATAGGTGGTTTGAGAGAGGGGTGAGGGAAGCCATTCATGTGAGTATTGAAAACCCCCCTCTCAACAGAGGAGGAGGGCTCATGCACAGTCTATCTGCCACGTATCAGGCAGTGATTTCAACAATACCCAAACAAATCAAAACTACTTCACACCTCTACCAGCAAGGCCATAGGTAACAACCCCTACTTGATGGGTTTCAGCACCTTAAGCCATTGTTCACCTAAAGACTTATTGAGACTGTTGTCTACCTAATGAGCCTATTCATGCCATTGTTCATCTTATGAGCCCATTTCAGATCAGGGTGACAAAAGGTCAAAGTGAACAATAAAATGGAGGTCCCACAACTAGCTTTCCTCAGTTTGACGAAGCCATTTGGGTGAGCAGCGAAACATTTCAGTCTCTTGGGAAAAGAAATCCAATTGCCATGACTCAACTTCCAGATAAACTCACCTGGATGACTGAGAATCTTCATAGACCTAATGCAGCAGACTGAGCATGCTTTTGCCCTCTTTTGCATTAAGATACACAGTTTTCTTTTACTTGCTCCTCTCATCTGATGCTTTGTTAAACTTTGCTGGCAGTGAAATTATTTCAGGAGGGGATCAAGCCAAGTTCCCATTTATCTTATGAAAGTTGCTGGCTTAAAAAGGCAGGCTGGAACGCCAGCCTTCATCAATGCAGTTTATCTGTGGTATAACCACAATTATTTTATGTGATGATGTATAGGTTTCATTAGATGAGGTACACATTTTGCCATAATGAATGTGCTTCAGCAAATGATCTATGGATCCTTTATGAAATGTATGTGTTTTGGTAGAAAATGTATGTGTTCATCAACGATGAATAATGTTCCTATTACCGGATCACATAATAATATTAATATTTGACGGATAACCAGTACTGTAATAGGTCGGTCCCTGGTGACCATGAAGCTGCAAAGATTCGTGCACAGGTACAGTAAGGATACATGTTTTTGCACCTGTCATGTATTTGCAGGTGAATATTTGCATCTAAAGTAAGCAATTAGTTGGGGGATGGGGAAAAAGCTTAAATTCACAGTCTTGACTGAAATAATTTGGTTTTTCTAACATTTTCCTTCTTAAATCATAAGAACAACAGTTAAACTAATTGTAAAATAAAATAGTTGGCTCTGATGTTAAAGATTCGGCAGGTCTTTTCCTTCCAAAAGTTTAAGAAATTTGTCATAATGGAACTGAACTTCAAGAATGTCCTTCCTCTTTAGTAGGGTCTGACCTGTCTGTGATGGATCAGCAAAGAGATCTTGGTGTGCTGATGGACAGGTCAATGAAAGTGTCTACCCAGTGTGTGGAAGCGGTAAAGAAGGCCAATTCCATGCTAGGGATCATCAAAAAGGGGATTGAAAATAAAACAGCCAACATTATAATGCCATTGTACAAAATGATAGTAAGGCTACACCCAGAGTATTGTGTACAATTCTGGTTACTGCATGTCAAAAATACATAGTGGAACTGGAAAAGGTGCAGAAGAGAGCAACTAAAATTATTACTGGGCTGAGGCACCTTCCTTGTGAGGAAAGGCTACAGAATTTGGGTCTCTTTAGTCTAGAAAGAAGGCACCTGAGGGGGAATATGATTGAGTATTCATATTGAATATCTCATCTGCTAGTATCTTGGCATACAAATGAACATACATGTAAGCATATATGATATATGCATGAACACACACACACACAAACACAAACACACACAATACAATCAAATTGTATTCACCAAAGGGTGTTTCACTTCCTTCAAAGGTCTTTCTGCCTTCTTTGCAACTGCAAAGTGTCTCATAGGAAAGTTGCTCGAGTAAAAAGATTTTTCATTTCTACTTACCTCTGTTATGCTCTCTTTCATGGGCCATGAGAGGCATAAATGCATGTGGCAATTGAGCTAGTTCAGGTAATGTGTGGGCCTCTTCCCAGCCCTCTGTTGTTTAGAATTCAAAATGCAATCTGACAAGTCTCGTTCCCAAAAGATGACATTAATTAAAAAAACAACTTCCACGATTCCCTATAGAAATCTATGTGTTCAGTCTTCAGACATATTACTAATATTTCTTTGCAGTCCGAATTACAAACTTCACTGCATTCATGGTAGAGATATTGCCAATGGAAATACAGCAAACATTGTTTTGTAAAGCACCACTTAGTTTCTCTGTTTATTTTCTCCTTACTTATACATTCAATAGCTGCCATAGCTGTTTTTCTTTCTTTCTAAAATTCCTGACATTTCCCATAGGAATGTGATAAAAATCCTGACATTTCCCATTAAATCACAGCTCTTTTAGTTTTAGTTTTAGTGCTTAGAAATGACATTCATCATGGCATGCTTGTGAGGTCAAAAAGACATTTTGTGGCAAATCCTGGGATGTTCATCAGTACTTCCCATAAAACAAAAGTCTTCAATAAATTTCCTTCTTATTTCCATCATTTATTGGTAAGTGTCAGCATTTGACAGGAAACAGGTTGGGGAATACACAGAACTATTTGGTGTGATTGAAATATGAAATATCTGAACCATATAACAAATGGTTTGTATAACAAAATCTGTACAACATAAACAATTCTGGAGATAGTGGAAATTTCCTTAACAGAATCGTCTATGGGGTGAATCCGTACAACATAAAAATGGTTGTGATTAGGGATTGCTCTGTTTTCAATGCACTCCTATGGGAAATTTTTATAAAGGAAAATTTGTTTAACATAATTTCATTTGGAACGAATTAATTCCTTTATACAAGGTACCACTGTATTTCATATTTCATACGATTTCAGTTTTTTTCTTTTGTCCCAAAACTACCTTCCCTGTCTCCTAAATTTTCTCTTTTACCTACATTTGATAGTTGGAGACTCCCCATTTTCCCCCACACTGGCTCTTGTTCCTGCATCAGTCAAGTGGAGAAATTTGGATTAAGTCTTTGCAAATGTGGAAATAAGAAAACCAAAACACAAAAGAAGTACAGGGGCCAGCCTGACCCATTGAGAAAAAGATGCAAAGAACCTGGCTGTTGCCTATAATTCTTTTTTAAAAATCCATGCAGCAAAGCAGCAGCCATTGTCTTTTTGTGCCTTCCGTTGTTTGAGCATATTTTGGCTTGACATGAATACAGAAACATGTTCATTTTTTTCTTTGTCAAGAGCTTCACAAAATACATAATCTGCTTGCAAAGTATGGATAATAATTTTGCAATCCTTTGTACTTGTACTTCTTAGGAGCCCCATGGCACAGTGTTTAAATGCCTGTACTGCAGCTAAAACTCTGCTCGCATCCTGGGGTTCAATCCCAGGTAGCAGGCTCATGGCTGACTCAGCCTTCCATCCTTCTGAGGTTGGTAAAATGAGTACCCAGCTTGCTGGGGTGGGGTGGGGGCAATGTGTAGCTTGCATAATTAAACTGTAAACCGCCCAGAGTACTTGATGTTGTATGGGGTGGTATATAAGCAGAACACTTTTGCTTTGTGTGTGTGGATTAGGCAAGAGAGGATTTGCATCTTTATTTCTTACCAGACCTACAGAACATTACACTGTTGCAGCAGAGTAATGTGGGGGGATCAACTTGAAAGATGGCATACATGATGCATGATAGATATTTATAATATATAGTTCATAGGCTGAAATCTGTGTGCAGTTGTGTAAGTGGAAGCAAATTTCTGTGAGTTAAGAAATCAGCATATATCACATATTGAGTCACACAACATAGCAGCATACAGCAAATAATGCCTACAGAGATGTCTTATTCTGTTATGAAACAAAATTTCAGCTTGTGAAAAGGTAGCAAAAAAGAAAATGGAAGGGGAAAAAAATAAATGGCGAATACTGTAAGTATTTTCTATCTCACTTCTAGGTCTATACTGTTAGAACTTGCAGTTATGAAATGGCATTGATTTTAAGTATGTTAGAAAAATACGTTAGACAATAACATAATGCCACAATATACAATAACTCAAAGTTTAAATGGTTTATGAAATTTGACAAATTCATGGATGGTCTGTCACCCTAATACCTATATCTCTTAAGTCTTAGTGACTTAAGTCTTAGGCATGCTGATGACACCCAACTCTACCTCTTGTCACATCCGGATTCCAAGGAAGCTGTTTCAACTCTAGGTCAGAGCTTAGCTGCAGTAATGAACTGGATGATGATGAACAAAATGAAACTAAATCCAGACAAGACAGAGGTGCTTCTGGTCAGTCAAAAGGGAGATCAAGGGATAGGGATGCAACCTGTACTGGATGGGATTACCCCCCCCCCAATTGAGAAAAAGAGGTATGTAGTTTGGGGGCGCTCCTGGACTCATCCCTGAGATTAGATGCCCAGGTCACAGCTGTGGCCAGAAGTGCATTTGCACAATTAAAACTAGTATGCCAGTTAGACCAGTTTCTTGGGAAACCTCTGGCCATTGTGACACATGCCCTGGTGACCACATCTGGACTACTATAATGCACTCTATGTGGGGCTGCTGATAGAAAGTCTCAGGATACTTCAATGGGTCCAAAATGCAGCGGCCAGATTATTGACTGGGGTGTGTTACACAGATCACATTATACTCCTACTGAAGCAGCTCCACTGGCTGCCAATCACAAAATGGCCTGGGTCCAAGCTATCTCAAAGATCAAACTTGCAGTAAGAACTGGATCAGGTGCTAAGGTAATCAGGATAGGCCTTTCTCTCCATCCCACCACCTTCACAAGTGTGTCTCATAAGAACACATGAAAGGGCCTTCTCATTTGATGCTTCCAGACTTTGGAACTCCCTCCCACAGGAGGCCAGGACTGCCCCATCTCTGCTATCTTTCCGGAATCTGGCAAAGACCTTCCTCTTCAGGCAAACTTTCCCTGAATGATGGACTACCTATTATGTGACTTTTAGATGGATTGCCATGCATGATGGCATTGACTGGTTTCATAAGAACACCAGTGTTTCCGTGATAGTTTCCATCCCTCACAATGTTTTTTTTTTAATTTTTGTGTGTTCTTGGTAGCTTTAATGTTACCTTTTAATGTTGTAAGATGCCTCTTCAAATTCCCTGTTCTTAACTTGAATACATTTTGGATGTTTTGGGCTGTATATTGTCCCTCATTATTATAATCTACCTTGGGTCCTTTTCCAAGGAGAAAAGTGGGGTAAAAATATAAAAAATAAATAAATAAAATAAATAAATCAGGTATCATTGTGTACAATTTGTGGTTCTCCTAAATCAGAAAAATCTGGTGGACAATTTGTGACCCTCCAAGTATGGCTGGATTTCAAGTTGTCATTTCTTGCTAGCCTAGCCAGTGCTGAAGGCTGTTGGGAGAGGCAACCAGCAACATCTGGAAGTCATAATCTGTCTGAATGTTAATGAGACTTCAATGCCCAGAATCATCGATCCAGAGAGGGCAATCATGCACACTCTCCCATGGAATTAAGGCTCCAAATAATATACACTTCAGGTTCTGCTGTCTCTAGTCATGCATGGAAGGCAATAGAGTTGAGTAGCACAGCTGAAAGATGGTGAGCCAAGACTGAAGAAAAAGCCTTGTTCTTCCTGTCATGTAGATATTGGGAAAGTTTCTGGATTTTTAGACTATTCATTCATTCATTCATTCATCCATCCATCCATCCATCCATCCATCCATCCATCCATCCATCCATCCATTCATCCATTCATTCAATATATATACCATCCATCTGGCAGAAAGCCACTAGAACTTCTAGAACTGCTGAGCCAGGTTCTAAATTCTAAAGTTCTGGATTCATAAGTGGTTTTCCTGGTTCTGGATTCAGAAGTCCAAGTTTTCCCAGTTTTAAACTCTAGTGATGCAGGGAATGAACACTCATGTAGGGATACAATGGTTATTCATAACGGAGTTACATTTTATGTCCTGCCTTTAGGCCTCATGGGTGTATTTTGGAAGCCATGTGGGAAACTATGCTGCATCACAGCTGTAGGACAAAGCCTTTAGCCCTCCAGATGTTTTACAGAAGTTACACCATTCCTTACCATGCTGCATGTTGGCTGATGGAAGTTGCCAAATAAACTACCTAAACAGATTGCTTCTTCTCCTTTGAACAGACTGCAGATCAGTTCCTGCAGGGCATTTATGTTATCGTTGTGAGGGACAAAGCAGTCTAATGGAAAAGGGGGAAAGGGGATCCCAGAGCTTATCTCCCAGTAACCAGAGGAGGGGGAAGTGTCTGGATATTGATAGACTTCAGCTTTCACTAGTCCTGGCTATTGACTGAGGCTGATGGGTCCTTTTATTTATGTAGGTACTCACTACCCTGTCAAGATTTAAACCCAATCTCCCAAATCTTGCTCTAGTACTCTGTTTGTATATCCTGAAGGTGGTTCGAGTAATGAAAGATCCTGCATTCATCAGTCTAGCTATACCAAGGCCCTGTTCTCTCTTTGGAGTCCATTTTGAGAATTGGAGACTTAGACAGGGCTGAAAAAATGGAATGATTCACAATCAGTTTCTCTCTGGAGGACCTGTGAGGAGGACAGTACAATGCTGGCAGTATGACTAGTTGAATTTAAGCCCGATTTTCATTTCTTCTACATGGAACTTCAAGGCATTCATTAAACACACACACACACACACACACACACCTTACTGACCTAGTTTCTCTGTACACTTCATCTAGCTTCAGATGTGGCTTTTAAAGGAGATATTTTTATGCTTGCCTATTCATTAATATGTTCAGAAGCTGCAGCAAGAGGGGGGGAACATTCAGGGAGGAAACAATCTTAAAATTGCTCAAAAATATGCCATTAAAATGCATAAGTTTTAAAATTAGGAAAATTGCTACTCTATTTTTGTTTAATGCTTTTGGGGGGGGTTCCTTCTCCCCCTGCCTTCCCCTTTTTAAAATTAAGTCTGGAAATGAAGTGCAAATCCTAAGTAGTACTGAATGAATTATGAAGTCTTCACTTATGAGAAATCACACATACCTCCTACTGTATATATATTGTTTCTGCTGCTCTTATTCCAAATACTAATTCTAGAGGAAGCATCAGAAAAGAAATCTTGGTGTGCTAGTGGACAGTTCAATGTAAGTATCAACTGATTGTGTGGTGGTTGTGATGAAGACCAGTTCCATGCTAGTGGTCATTAAAAAGGGGATTGAAAATAAAACAAGCCAAAGTATATTATAATACCATTGTACAAAAGCATGGTAAGACTGTATGCATACAGTTCTGGTCACAGCATCTCAAACAGGACATTGTGGAAATGAAAAAGGTGCAGAAGAGAGGTACTAAATGATTACAGGGCTGGGACATCTCCTTTATAAGGAAAGTCTACAGTATATGGGGCTCTTTAGTCTGAAGAAAAGGTGCCTGAGGGGGAATATGATTGAGACATACAAAACTATGCATGAGATGGATAATGTCATCCACACAAATTGAGGGTTGGGAGAGTGAGAAGAGACAAAAAAATATTTATTTAACCATCATGTTGGAACTATGGAACTCATTGCCTCAGGATGTGGTGACGGCCGCTGGCCTAGATGCCTTTAAAAGGAGATTCGAAAGATTTTTGGAGGAAAGGTCCACCACAGGTTACTAGCCAAGATGTTCTCTCCTGGCTTAAAATGAAGTTACCTCCAACTGCCATGTGCTGGGAAGTGATGTCAGAAGACAGGTATCTAGTTGTCCCATGTGCTCCCAGAGGCATTTGGCAGGGCCACTGAGAGATACAGGAACCTGAACTAGATGGGCCCTTGGCCTGATCCAGCAGGACTCTTCTTATGTTATGTTATGTTCTTATGAGGACTGAATACCAATGTCATATTAGTGTTCCAGAATTAATATTAAAAAAAATTATTTTCTCACATCCAGTGATGATGATGATGATGATGATGATGATGATGATGATGATGATGATGATGATGATGATGATGATGATGATGATGTGGCAAATTCTGATTTATGGCAAGGGTTCCATGGGACTGTGCAGTTTGTATAAAGCCACAAGGCTGGCTGTACTTGCAAGAGGCATAGTAAGGATTTGAACTAGGGATGGGCACGACTCAGAAAAAAACCTTCGTTTTCGTTTTCGTTTTCGGCTAGGGTCCGATTCATTTCGTTTCCGTTTTTCACGAAAATTCGCAAAAATTAGTCGGTTCGTTTTTTCGTTTTTTCGTTGTCGTTAGTACTGGTTTGGGGGGGGGTAGCGGGCTCCTGGAGGCAGCTGCAGGAGTCAGCCAGAGCCACAAGTGACGGACTGGCAGACTCTTTGCACATGCTGCGTTTCACATACTTGTATGTAGTGTAATGCAAGTAGATCTGGCTTAGGATTAAGATGGGTTAGCAGTGCACAAGAGCTAGGGTTAGGCTAGTGACGGGTGAGGTTAGGGTGAGTATTGGGGTGCACCTCTGGGTGCCTCTCTGACCCACTTAGAAGGACAGTGTACTGGTGTATGGGTTAGGCTTAGGCTTAGGGTTCAGGTTCGGGCTACGATTAGTGGGCTGTTTATGCCCGATTGGCACATCCCAGAAGTCTCTGTGGTCAACCTGGCCAAGTGGCCTTGCGATTGGTGGAAAATTTGCATGTTGCACTCTCATGGGCGAGCCCATCATTGCGAATGCACAGGTGTAAAAAAATAAAATGAAATGAAATAAAATAAAATCAACGGAGACGTTTTTTTGCAAGACAAACCCACTGCTGCTACTGTAAAAATTCAAGCATTTAAAATAGCTAATTTTCGCATGTTTCTGTGGTGCTTTGGTGGGGTTTTGGACCACGATTTAAAAAAAATATTGTGGTCGGCATTTTGGATCCCCCCGCCCGCACACCGCATGGCAAAGGCAGACGAGACGATCCCCCCCCCGCCTGGTACCAGCAGCGCAGCAGTAGCAGTAGCCAAGGAGAGGGGGGCGAGGAAACCCCCACCCCCCAAAAAAACCACCCTTCTGGCCTGGTAGGTGCCCTCAGACAGTTTTCGCCTGCTTTTAGGGC